>CM030363.1:273491151-273739268 GCA_017893485.1 Hemerocallis citrina
TGTAGAGTGGGATGCATAGAATCCGACAAGTGTGCATTAGAGAGTTAGCATATAGCTGGGGTGTTTTCTTGACTTGGTTTTATGCATGTTGTTTCCTGTTTTCTACACTTGACACTTAGTCTAGTTTCACTTGATGTTTTCATGTTTTTATCTATTGTTATTTCATATTCTTTTCATTTATTCTTATTGTTGATGCATGTTGTTTATGACTTTATCCTTTATGCTTTATTTGTGTTGCTTTTCTTTTGATATCACTCACACCGTTATGGCTGACCCCTGTAGTTTTGGGGGTTAGGGTTATCTCTAGCCTCATGTTTTACAGGTAGGTACCTATAGCTTGGAATTTGGATGCATGAGGTAGATTGATAATATGGCTTAGACAAGGTGTGAAAGAAAGAATTTGTAATTCAAGGAGTTTGTTTTCCGCTATGCTTTGTAATGAATTGATGTAATAAAAAGTTTTAAATTTCCCTGTATTTGCTTGTTATGTTTATAATTACATTGAAGTTGATTCTGAAATTGCGCAACGTATTTCTGAGATATTATATTGGAAATTCGGGGCGCTACACTCGACACCGCATGCCGATCACTCATCCCCTGGTGTCCCCCCCTCTTTCCTCTGAATCAGCTTCATAGGTTGAGGTACTGATGTTTGCGAACATCTCCTTGATTTTTTTTTGTAGACTCTGCACCTTTCGAATGAGACCAGAATTTGATGTTAGCAATAATCATAAATAGCAGTTGTTGGTGCGTGACGTGTCTGTGTGCAGGACGAAAAATTCTATTATTCCTTTCTAGCCAAATCCCCTAACAGATAGCTGTTACCACAATCCCCCAGAGATCCATATGGAACTTATGTAAATTAGCATCCCTCCAACCCCCCCAGACTTCCCCCATCGTTTCCTGTTGGGGACTCTTGATCCGTTGAATGCCCTAATTCACAGCGGTATTAACAATAATTAGGTTATTATGATTGTCTGAGTATAACTTTTAGAGTTTTTTAAATTTGATAAGTATCAATAATAATGAAGTCATGAATTTTTGAATTTTTTTTAAACTATGCCGTTTTTCGAAACTATTTGCAAAAAAAAAATTGACCCTTGTCAAAGTAATTGGGTTCGGGGACTCAACAACTATACTCGTCATTCCTAACGACGAGCTTAGTTATTTAGTGCTCGCTGTTGGGACACAGCAAGTGTAATTTTTTTCTTTGTTGAGAAACTCGTCGTTCCCAACGGCAAGTTTAGTTCAAAATTTTCAGAGAAGACTCGCAGTTCCCAACGGTGAGAGGGTTTATACTAGACTCACTATTGGGAATGGGGAGTGTAGTTCAAAATTTTCAAACAAGACTTGTTGTTCCCAACAACGTGCTATTCTATAGAGTCAAAAATTCACTAAGTTCAACATAGAGTTTCACTCTTGTGAAATTTCAAGGAACGTCGTCGTTCCCAACAACGAGTCTAGTATAAAGAACAATGTTGTTGGGAATGGAGAGTCTTGTTTGATAATTTTGAACTACACTCGCCATTGGGAACGGCGAGTTTCTCCAAAAAATAAAATTATGCCTGTCGTTCTCAACGGCGAGCATGAAATAAATACGCTCGATGTTGGGAACGACGAGTTTAATTGTTGAGTCTCCAAGCGCAATTAGTTTGGAAATTTTCCTTTTTCTGCAAATAGTTTCTTATAAAGGCATATATTTTAAAAAATTCTAAAGTTGGATCACAAAATATTATTTACTTAAAATAGATAATGAAGCTCAGAATGTGTAATATATAAGCATGAAAATTTCTAAATGTTTAAGGTCTATTGGCACGTTAGATACGTGGGTCAGTGCATACCCAATAGGACTAGTGCATGGACTTATCTGTTTAGGTCCGCGTAAAGCTAGGCTGTAACAACCTGTGAATTTCAAAAAATATATATAAGTATATATGATAATATATAAGTGGTATAAAAGTGATGTTGTATAAGGAATTAAGCATGCATGCATGCTGGATAGTAATATATAATGATAGTATGGTAATATTTGAATGAAATGGGCTATTTGACTTTCCACGGGACGTGGCATGGGCCCACTCACGTGGGGGGCTTTCTTTCAGGTTTCGGCTATGAAGTAGAGTATGTGAATATATAATATCATATCGGTAGAGATAATGAATATATATATATATATATATATATATATATATATATACACACACTAAATGCCAAGGATCAAGAGTCACCTAATCGATTAACCAACTTTTGAGAGGCAGCCTGTGGATCAAGTCTTGTTTGATAATTTTGAACTAAACTCGCCGTTGGGAACGTCGAGTTTCTCCAAAAAATAAATAAAACTAGGCCTGCCATTTCCAATGGCGAGCACGAAAAAATTAAGCTTGTCATTAGGAACGGCAAGTTTAGTTGTTGAGTCCCCGAGCGCAAATACTTTAGCAAATGGTTTCAAAAAATGGCATATATTAAAAAAAATCCCAACTTTACAATTGACAATCAAAGATGTTGCAATAAACGAATACATTAAGAATAAAACAACATTCATGTCATCGGAGTAAAAAAAAATTGAATTTAAGGAAATGAAAGGAAAAAGGAAAAAAATAAAACAAATAGAAGTGAAATGGATGTAGAATAAGAAATTGAAGAAATTAGTGTGTTAACTAAAGAAGTTGGAATATGTATATTATTTTGTGAATGGTCCATATTTGAAGAGATAAATTATGGTTTTGTATCTCAATTAATGAACATATAAACCGCTAAAAGATTTAGAACTTAATGTCTAATTAATTTTGTCTCTTTCATATTCCTCATTTTTTCATATTGTCACACTCTTTCTTTTCCTCTCCTTATATATATAAATATTTGCATGTGTAAAGTAGTACATGTACTACGGGATTGAAATGGGTCTTGTTGTAGGCCACTCGCGGGTTGTGACAATGCATAGCCAAGTTTGACCCAAATTCAATCGTGCCTCAATTTAGAAACCCAAGTCTGGCCTATTTTCAAATGGTGCTAGCCTCCATGTACCATAAAAAATCGTGTTGGCCCACATGCTTTGGTGTCGATCCAGTCCGACTTCCACTCTTATAGAACCTAGAAAGAATGAACAAACTATTAAACCTTGGATGAAAATTTTCTTTTACATGTTTCTCTGGTTGAACTATTATTGAAAACTTCTTCTGAACTTACTTTATTATATACTAGTAATTTACACACTAGATAGATAGATGGAATGAGGTGCTTCATTATTCACCCCGGCAGTTCGATCGAGATCTCTTAATCAGGTTTGAGGATCTCAGGTTCTAACTATATATTTTCTAAAAGTAAAAACTCATACATAGCCTGGTATTGAATCTGAGACATCTTTTATATTAGTTATGTACGCGCGATACACGTAAGTTGGTATGTTTACAGAAGACAACTCCAACTCTCCTAAAAATTTGCACGTGCAATGCACGTCCTAATATTTTTATTTTAAAAAAAATAAAGACTATAACGTAGTCTGGCTTCGAACCTACGACCTCTCTTTACCCATGTCAAACCCTTACTATACACTTTCCAAATTACCCTTAGTGGCACCCATTTTTATTTGATATGAGTGGCACTTTTGTAAATAATTATGCTGTAAATAAATTTGAACTTTGAGGGTATCATGGTAACTGACAACATTTGAGTAAATGGATGGCTAATATAACTTTCACTTAAAATTGAGTGGTTGAGATTATATGGTTGGTTGTCTACAAATAAAATGTTGTCTACAATTGACAACCATTATAATATTATTACTAGTGATTTACACGTGCGGTGCACATCTTTATATATATTATGAGATGTTTGTTATATAAAAAAACAGGTCAGATTTCTCATTTTGAAAATTTTTCACAGGAAAATTATATTAAAAAACTTGGTTATAGATGTTTGTTATAGTACATTTAACCAAAATAAGACCAAGAAGAGACAGTGTAGGGTCTGAAACTCCTGTTTATCAATAACTAAGTTGACCCTACAACTCATCCTGTAACTAATTGTTTTCATTAATATCCCTGAACTAAATCACATAAACAGAAAGAAACGCAAGAACACCAAGAATACCAAAAACCTTAAAGAAAATTTTCTATACCATAAAAAGCAAATCACGGGCTTCCAACTGAAAGGGGAAATTGAAAGAAACCGAATATATTAAAACACCAAGATAAACCGAATATATTAAAATACCAAAATTAAAATCAGATATAAGAATTATAAATGGAAGTAGTTGTAGACTCAGAACACACTTCTATTTCACTGTTTGTTCAAATGAAGCATACTTATTTCTCTAGGGCTACATTATTATGCCATGCCAACTAGTTTCACCCCCCCCCCCCCAACAAATTTCTGATTGGGTGTTGGTTATGTTGTATATTGGCTGATTGAGCTATTTTTTATGTTGTTTACAAGCTGTTTAAAGGATGTTTATGTTGTAATAGTCATCATCGCCTACATCAACACACACAACAAAAGGCAGTTTCTACAAATTTAAAAGCATTATTTTATATACAAGCATTGTTTGGCTGCATAAGAACCATCGAAACCACTTGCAACCATGAAACTCAAGTTTCAAATAGTTTCAAATAGTTTCACAAAATATCCTAAACCCTTCTTCCCAGTTTGTAAATAACATTTCGATCTCTCCAACCTTGATAAGCAGTATCCACCATACTCAAAACCCACCAAAACCCAAATTTCAGAACAAACACCAAACCCCTCTTCTCGGAGCTCGACTTCTGTAATACCCTGAATTTTATGAATATGAAATTGTAGATTTTACTTGTTTTGTACGTGCAGAATTTTGTATAAATATTCTCTTATGAAATAATTTTTTATAACATGAACAAATAATTATTTTCTCTCTTTTCTTCTCTTATTTCTTTAAGCCCATTCTTTCTTTTAAGGAGCCAAAATTCGTTTTTCTAAACCAAGCCCAACTTAATAAATTAAGTTTTTTTTTCTTCTCTAAAAGCCAATTATTTTAAAAGCCCATGAATTAACTACTTTTTAAATAACTTGTAATGTCGACACATATTTTTGTAGACAATTAATTAATTCTTAACGTACAACTTTAATTAGGGGGACACTAGTTGGGACACGTGTTTGCACGTGTGTGTGCTATGCACACTCTTTTTTTTGGGCCAGATTGTAGGAGAGAGGGAGTGGGGGTGTGGATTAGTGGAGAGGTGGTTTTTGTGCCATGGGTGGTTTCTACAACTTCCCATCCTATCCTAGCCATTCATCTACAACCATCTAGTGTAATCCAAGCCCTCCATTCTGCCCTAAAACTAGTATAAATACCCCCTCCCTTCATGCATACAACACTAGGAAAAATAATTGAAAGAAAGAAACTATAGGAGAGTAACAAATTGAGAGAGAGTAAAAGATTGAGTTCATTAGTGTGTGTGTGTGTTCTCTATTGTGGAGGTCGGCTACTTCAACCCACGACAAGAGAGAAGGCTCGGGTTTCACCAAGTGCAAGGAGGAGGAACATTGTGGTGGCTCATTCTAGGAGGAGAAGGACCAATCGTGTCCAAGGAGATCGTAGGAGCTTAGTAGTATTTTCTTCAAATAGGTGGGTGTTTCTCATGCTTCTAAATTTTAGATGCCATGCTAGGAATGATTTGATAAAATGGTTATAGAGAAATCAAAAAAATCCTAGTCTCATGTTTGATAAATTAGAGATGGAATGATAATTTAGAGAATGATTGTGAAGATGCTTGCTAATTGATAAATGTGTGAAATTGAAATGCTAGAATCTATCTTATTATCATGTTTTATGTGTATAAATCATGCTATGTGAAGAAAGTTGTGCTTATGAGACACAAATTGATTAAATGCATAATGTGTAATTGATTGTCTAAAATAAAAATTCATTATTGTAGAAAGATGAAAACTTGTGTTCTTAAAATATTATTTCGTGGAAACCTCGATTTTAAATAATATGAAAATCGTGATCTTATTTTCAATACCAAAATATATCCATGATCTACTCTAATTTGCAACCTGGTGCAATCGACAGTCGACCGAATTCGAGTCGACAGTCAACTGTCAGGTAATAAATTTTGGATTTTAGTTACAAAACATTCAACCGACTATATTGTAACAGTCGACTGCTCTGATCATTTTATTTTCGAGTTTTAAATCTCTATAGAACAGTCGACCGATTATAGTGTAACAATCGACTGCCCTGATAATTTTACTTTCGAGTTTTTAATCTTTGCGGAACAGTCGACCGATCATAGTGTAACAGTCGACTGCCCTGATCATTTGTTTTTCGAGATTTAAATCTTCACGGAACAGCCGACTGACCATGTTTTAACAGTCGATTGCCCTGAAGTTTCAAATAATATCTGGATTTTCGTGAGATAATTTTCTATGACCTGTGGCCTAGTATAAATGAGAATTTAAGACTACTTTTGGGAGAAAGAACTTATTTTAATTATTAACTTAAATTGTCTTTTAGATAAAGAAAATTAAATGGATTGTTTTAAGGAATTTAAAAATGAGATTTTGTAATTAAAAATTTGAAAAATGTGAATTGTGAAATTAGTGGAAATATGAACTAGTGAATATGACATGTTAGAAGAATTGAATTTTTATTATTTGCGCATGATATTGTACTTGAAAATTAAAATTCGATGACATGATGAGTTATGAAGAGCATTATGAATATGAATACATGAATACTATGAATATGAAATTTGAATTGTGATTAAACATGAAAAAGACTTTATGAGTATGAAAACTCAATGTTATAATTATGAATTGAAATTAAGAACTAGGGTGTAGCTAAGCCTTATACCGCCAATAAAAGAAATGTTGGGATGAAATTTGAAATGAAAAGATCAAGGTTGGGTCATGTGAAATGAATAAATGAGATCGGTATAGTGGGAGTGCTAACCATAGGAGATTGATTTTGTTCATGATTCAATTAAAATAAGGATTAGATACATAGTGAAAATGTGATGAAAGTAAGAGAAAGATATTGAGTATGAAGGCCATTGGATTGGCGGCGCGAGAGTATTCACAGGATGTCCCATGATGAGTCACGAGTAGGACGTGGATACTGCTCCAGAGTACCGTCCCGGTGGCGACGGTCTTGGGGTGTTTGGTGACTGCGGGTGATATCATGTCTATGGTAGGAGGTGAATTACCACAGGATGTCTGCATGATGAGTCATGTGTCAGTGCGTTGGGATTCTCTCCAGGACGCCTAGACATGAGTTCGTAGGTCATAGAACATCTAGGATACTTACCGTAGTTACAGTAGTAGATTAAGTCATGGCAAGGGATTAAACCCTACAAGAAGAAAAACGGTTAAGGGCTTGCCCTCGGACCTATGTAGTATGGGCTGCATAGACTCTGAACAAGTGCGCATTAGTATCATATAACATAAATAATTGCATTAAGGGCTAAGTGCACATTCACAACACGACATCAATAGGATAGTCTTCTTAGCTTTGTTGGTAAACAAGTTTGTGGTTTGTTAAGTGTTGAGAATCGTTATACTGTTTTCGGCATAGAGAGGATGACCGTGTATAATATTTTATCAGTGAATGAACTGACGCGCCCACAGTTTTACATGCAGGGTAAAGATGCTTGACAAATTGAAGTATACATGCTGCTCAAAGATTGATTTAAATGTTGTTTCATGTAATTGCTGTAAAATTGCTTCTGCCGTAATAATGTAAAGGTATAATGTAACTCTGATGTAAGAAATGTTTCAATTTTCTTGTAAAATTGTACGAAAGCAGTGTAAAGATCATGTGGAACTTCGAATTCGGACTGTTTTGGAATTTGGGGTGTTACAGAATGGTATCAGAGCCACGCTTCTAAGTAGTACAAATTTATAAGGAACGACACCCTAGAAGTGGATATTAGAGAGTGTGTTGAGTCTAGAGATTTAAATGTAAGTCACTTGCATTTGCGTTGCTTTATGATTTATGTTGCTTCTTCTTCTTCTCCTTTCTTTAAGATGGCGGACCACTTCGACCCAGCTAGAGATGACGACTAGCACATTGTTGAGGAGGATTACTATCCCGGGCAAGCTGTTTCAGACGAAGAGGATCTTGAAGAATTTGAAGAGGAATGGCCTGAGTCCAGAGAGATCACTGATCAACCTCCGGATTCATCTGATGATTCCTCTAACGAGGAAGAACCAGTTCTGAGCAGTCTCATTGTGTCTCTTCAGGGGCAAGTAGAGACTCAGAGGGAGAGAGCGGAGCTGTTGCAGGCACAGTGTGCGAAGAGCAAGGAGAGCATTGCAATTCTCAGTCATCGTGTTTGGGAACTCAAGAAGAGAAAAAAATATGTACGATGTATTGAAGGATGAAGTGGAGGAACTACGAAAAGAGCTTCGAAAAGCCAAAAGGAACCGTAGGAACTAGACTGTTGTATCTTCTTACTGCTTTCATTTGATGTCAGAAATATTTTAAATTCGAATCTATAAAGTTTGAAATTCAATGAAATGAAAAGTTGACTTAAAAGTTCATGTTTTATACTTCGAATTTAATGGATCTTTTGCATCAGAACATGGCTAGAAGAGGAGCCCGAAATGGGGAACGTCTAGACTTGGAAACAGAGTTAGCGAGGGTCTATCAGACACTCAATGCCATTGCCATGAATCAGAATCAAGGAAGGGTGTCTACGAATCCAGTACCCGAAGCAATCAAACTCGTGGAATCATTCAAGCAGATGAAACCACCGGTGTTTAAGGGGAAGTCAGACCCTGATGCGGCTAACAATTGGATCCGACAGGTAGAGACTATCTTCGAAGTCTTGGAGACTTTGGAGGGCAGCAAGGTGAATTTGGCGGCACTTCAGTTCGAGAAGGATGCGGCTGAATGGTTGCAGTCGATGAAGCGGATGATGGGGGACATTGTTCTTGGCTGGGAGGAATTCCGCGGTCATTACTTTCCATCAGACGTCCAGGAGAAGAAGACCATGGAGTTTCTAGCACTGCAGCAGGGCGGCATGTCGGTTAGGGAGTATGAGACGAGGTTCAATCAACTCTCGATATATGCTCCCGAATTGGTGATGAACGAGGCGAAGAAGGCTCGAAAGTTCGAGCATGGTTTGAGGCCAAGTCTGAGATCCATGATGGTACCCCTCGGTATTAGAAGGTTTGACAAGCTGGTCAAACAAGCTGTAGCTACGGAGGCGGACATGGAGCGGTTCCACGCTGTTCAGAATCGGAGGAACAATTGGAATGTGGGGAAGAGGCCCGTAGTTGCTGGAAATGTCAGGGGACAGCCACCTGCTCGAAGGTTCGAGCCTACGGGTGCGAACGCTATTCAGGTGGCGGGAAGACCCGGAAATACTTAGGTGAGACCTCCTGCGACTTGTTTCAACTGTGGAGAGACATGCCACTACAAGTCTCATTGCCCCAAACTGTAGGATGTCGTCCGCAATGGACCAACTCAGCAACCGGGAAGAAGCCGTACCAGCAGGGGCGAGTATTTTCCTTGACCGAAACTGACGCTAATGAGGTGGATCACGTCATCACTAGTACGAATGGGGGAGTGTAGGAGTGTCCTTTCTTTTCTTTCTGTTGTCCCTTTTTTCTGTTTATTTAGTACACTGTTTGTAATACCCTGATTTTCCAAATATATGAAAGATTATTTATTTTTATATATGGTGTGCATGTGTAGTATGTTGACTATTATTTTTAGCATGATGTGTAAGAATATTATTTTTCTAAGCCTAAATGTTAGTTTACTTATTTTTCTTTTAAAATAGTTATCTTGGCCCAATTAATTTTAGCCCATGAAATTAAACCCTTTTATTATTTTCTACAACTTGTAATGTGTAGCACTTTTTTTAAGACTTATTATTTTATGTACAAGTTCTTGTAGAGGTGATTTGTGCATGCACGTGCATTTCACATACACGTGCATTGAGCACTATTCTTGGCCGGATGTGAGTAGAGAAGTGGGTTGAGTCATGGGTAGTTATGTGAGGTGTGGGTAGTTTTCACAACTCCCTAGTCCATCCTAGCCCTTGATCCTATAACTATCTACTAAATCCTAGCCCTCCATCCTACTCAAATTTGTATATAAATACTCCCTCTCATTCTCTATTTCTTTTACTAGAATCATTATTGTAAGAGAGGTATTTTGTGAGAGAGTTGTGTGTGCTTTTCTGTGGAGGCCGAGTAGCATTTCTGAAGGCTTCGGTGTGGAGCAAGGAGCAAGGAGCAAGGAGTGCTGCGTCGCATTAAGGAGCTTTTGCTGGATTCGATTACTTCGTCAATAAGGTGGGTGTTTCTCAGGACTTCTAGTGTAGAAAACATGCCATAATTGTGATGTTTGTTACTATGCTCATGAGAAGTAAAGTCGAATGTATTAGAATTGCTTGAGTATGTTTATGTTGATAATTGTGGAGGACTAATAGTGTAGTAATGGCACTGAAAACAAGGATGATTGGGTCGGTACAGTCGACTGTCGTGTAGATAAGTCGACTGGTTCGAGACTTCTGTTACATGATTTGTTAGAAAGCTTCATGACATATATGTGAATAATTAAAATAAAGTAGTAAGGCTAAACTCATATCCTTCATGATGTACATGACTAAGTAGACATGAGCATGTGGAAAAAGAACTAGGGATAATTAATAAAACTGTGAACGACTGGTGCAGTCGACTGATGTTATGAACAGTCGACCGATGCATCGATTGAACTATGAATATGCTTGTAATTCCATGAAATGAGACATGTTTTCCTTGTGATTGTTCTAGTGTAATTGAGAATAAGGTTTCATCTCTGCAAGAAAGTTATGGATAAGTATAAATGCATGTTTAAAACACTTCATTGTAGAAGAGACAATATTAGTGACTTGAAATTCCATGTTGCGATATTACTGAACAATTAAGAGATTTCGTGTTTATGAGACATGAACGTATGGATACTGGAAATTGACATCATGATGCAAGTGCATGTAAGAACTGTAAGAAAGATAATCCTGTAATTGGAAATATGAATCTGTCCAGTCGACTTAATGCGAGTAGCAAGTCGACTGAGTTGAACGTAGAAATGTACTGTTAAAAAACCCCCAGGACAGACGACTGATGGAACGACAGTCGATTGTCATATGAATGATTTTTGAACAAAGAAAAGTTGCGGGACAGCCGACTGGCCATGTGCAGCAGTCGACTCTCCCGAGTGTTTATGAAGAGCTTGTATTGACTGTATCAGTCGACTGGTCTTTTCCAAGATGACTGTACAGAGTAGATTCTAATATGTCAGAGATTTCATTTCGATTACTGCTAAGAGTTGCAAACTTTATGATTGATGTTTCTATTGCTGTATGGATTTATATGAAATGAATCATAGTTGGAATTAAGGAATTCACATGAATTGAGTCATACTTTGAATGAAGGATTACATGAATATGAAATTAAGAACATGATATGCTGAGGCAATGAAAATGAATTATGAGTTGGAATTGCTCAAATTGGAAGTTGTGAATTAGAAATTGAACAAAGGAGTAGCTAAGTCTCCCCCGGCAATGGAAATGAAATGAAAAATGAGAATTTAAAGACCAAGGTTGGTCATGTATTGAAATGAATGAATAAGTCCGGTTGAGTGGAGAGGCTAACTCCAGAACTTTGATTTTCATTCATGATTCTATTAAAATAAGGACTAGTACATAGTGGAGATGTGATGAAAGTAAGAGAAAAACATTGAGTATGAGGGCTATTGGGTAGCGGCAAGAGCGTATCCCAGGAATTCCCATGATGAGTCTGGGTGAGGATACTACTCCAGAGTACCGTCCCAGTGGCGACGCTCGTGGGATGTTTGAAGACTACGGGTGGTGTCATGTCTATGGTGAGAGCTGAATTACCACAGGATGTCTGCATGATGAGTCATGTCAGCGATGGGATTCCCTCCAGAGTGCCTAGACATGAGTTCGTAGGTCAGAAAACATCTAGGATACTTACCGTAGTTACAGTAGTAGATTAAATCATGGCGAGGGATTGAACCCTATTAAAATGAAGAACGGTTAAGAGGCTTGCCCTCGGACCTATGTAGTATGGGATGCATAGAATCCGAACAAGTGTGCATTAGTATCATGTAAATTAAATAATTGCATTAAGGATTAAGTGCACAATCACAACACGACATCATTAAAATTTCCCTCTTTTCTGTTATTTTGAATGTGAACAAGTTTGTGATTTGTTAAGAAATAAGAATCGTTATACTGTTTCTGGCATATAGAGGATGGCTATGTATAATTATCGTCGGTTGAATAAACTGACGTACCCATAGTTTTGTATGCAGGATAAATTACATGTTAAAGAGGAATTGATGCATAAAGATTTTACCATGTTGTTGTACACTTATGTAAATGTTGTAAATTTTTACTTCCGCTATGCAAATGAAAAGTGTAATGTATGATGTAAACTCTGATGTAAAGTGAAAAGTTTGATTTTCCTTGTAAAATTGTACTGAAGAAAGTGAAAAGATCCTGTAGAACATCTCAAATTCAGTGTATTTGGGATTCGGGGCATTACAGAGTGGTATCAGAGCCACGCTTTCTACGCTTTCCACACTTGTACAAATTTATAAGGAACGACACCCTGGAAGTGGACATTAGAGTGTGTGTTTGAGTTTAGAGATTTAAATGTAAGTGACTTACATTTGTGTTGCTCTATGACTTATGCTTCTTCCTCTCTATTCTAAGATGGCTGATCACTTCGACCCTGCTGGAGATGACGACTGGCATATCATTGAGGAAGAGTACCATCCTTCACAGGCTGATTCTGAGGACGAGTATCACTCTGGGCAAGCAGATTCTGATGAGGAGGAGTGGCCTGAATCTCGAGAGATTACCCCACCTCCAGACTCATCTGATGATTCTTCTTCTGATGAAGAAGAGGGACCAGTTCTGAGTAGCACTGTGGCTTCTCTTCAGAGGCAGGTGGAAACCCTGCGAGAGAGAGTTGGAGTATTGGAAGCTCAAATGGCGAAGCGAAAGGACGATTTTTCTGTTCTCAGTCACCGGGTATGGGAACTTGAGAAGAGAAAGAACCTGACAGATGTGCTGAAGGATGAAGTTGATGAACTACGGGGAGAACTTCGAGAAGCGAAGAGGAACCGTAGGAGTTAGATTGTTGTAGCTGCTATTTCTTTTCATCTGATGTTAAGAAATGTTTTTAATTTGAATGTATAAAGTTCGGAATTCAATGAAATGCAAGTTGATTTAAGTTCTTATACTTCGAATTTAATGGATCTTTTGCATCAGAATATGTCGAGAAGAGGAGCTAGGAATGGGGAAGGTTTGGATCTGGAGACCGAACTTGCAAGGGTCTACCAGTCGCTTAATGCAGTGGCTATGAACTAAGGAAGGGGGCCGGTGAATCCAGTGCCCGAGGCGATTAAGCTAGTGGAATCATTCAAGAGAATGAAACCGCCTGTATTCGAGGAAAAGTCAGACCCAGATGCGGCTGACAACTGGATTCGGCAAGTGGAGACAATCTTTGAGGTGTTGGAGACCCCGGAAGGTAGCAAGGTCAAGTTGGCGACTTTGCAACTGGAGAAGGACGCGGCTGTTTGGTGGCAGTCGATGAGGAGGACCATGGGAGGTATAGTGCTTGGCTGGGAGGAATTTCTGGAAGAATTCCGCAGTCATTATTTCCCCTCCGATGTTCAAGAGAAGAAGGCAATGGAGTTTCTGTCGCTTCAGCAAGGTAGCATGTCAGTGAGAGAGTACGAGACTAAGTTCACTCAGCTCTCTAGGTATGCTCCAGAACTGGTGATGGATGAGGCGAAGAAGGCTCGTAAGTTCGAGCATGGGCTGAGACCGAGCTTGAGATCCCGGATGATACCTCTTGGTATCAGACGATTTGACAAGCTAGTCAAGAGGGCGGCAGCGACGGAGGCGGATATGGAGCAGTTCCATGTTGCTCAGCACCAGAGGAACAACTGGCAGTCCGGGAAGAGGCCCGCCAATTCTGGGAGTTTCAAGGGCCAACCATCTGCACAGAGGTTCAAACCGACAGGGGCGAACGCTATTAGTGTGGCTGGAGGACCCGGGAGCAATGTGGTGAGACCTTCTGCAGTCACTTGCTACAACTGTGGTGAGATGGGACATTACAAATCTCAATGTCTCAAACCACGGGCTGGCAATCACAATGTGCCAATACAGCAGACTGGAAAGAGGCCGTACCAGCCAGGGCGAGTATTTGCCTTGACGGAAGCTGATGCTGAGGAAGCAGATCAGGTCATCTCTGGTACGAGGACTGATGTTTAGTGGTTTTTTTGTCATTTCTTCTTCCCGCTCATATTGTGAAACTGTTATGTAATGGTGTGTATTATGTAACAGGAGAACTCTATCTTAATGGAATGAAAGCTGTTGTATTGTTCGATACTGGATCCTCTCATACTTTTGTGTCTCCTAAGTTTGCTAAAGTGTTGGGAGTTGAACCGGAGATTTTTCCAGGCAAGATCTTAGCAGTAGCTACTCCATCAGGGGAAACTTTGACCACTGATCGGTATTACGCTGATTGCGAGATTGTAATTGGAGATCGAATCTTTGGCATTGATCTGATCGAGCTGACTATCTTGGGAGTCGATGTTATCATTGGCATTGATTGGATGTCGGTGTACAGTGCAAGCATCGAATGCAAGACCAAGACGGTGACAGTGAAGGCTCCAGGTGGACCTGAAGTCACTTTCCAAGGGAAGCAGAAATGTTCTAAGCTGGTGGCAACTATCCGCAAGGAAGAGACTCCTGTGGAATTGCAAGGGAATCCTGTGGTTCGGGACTATCCGACTGTGTTCTTGGAAGATTTTCCTGGGTTACCTCCACATCGTGATGTAGAGTTCAACATCACTGTTCAACCGGGAAGTGCACCAATTTCTAAGGCACCGTATAGGATGGCTCCAATGGAACAGGATGAGGTGACACGGCAGATTGAGGAACTGTTGGAGAAAGGCTTTATTCAACCTAGTGCGTCACCTTGGGGAGCACCAGTGCTTTTGGTAAAGAAGAAGGATGGATCGATGAGAATTTGTATCGATTACCGGGAGCTGAATAAGGTCACTGTTCAGAATAAGTATCCGATTCCTCGAATTGATGATTTGTTCGATCGTCTACAAGGAGCAGCTGTATTCTCCAAAATAGATCTTCGATCTGGATATCACCAAGTGCGAGTGAAAGCTGAAGATGTGCATAAAATTGCATTTAGAACTCGACATGGGCATTACGAATTCATAGTTATGCCATTTGGAGTGACGAATGCACCCGCAATCTTCATGAACTTAATGAACAGAGTTCTGAGGCCGTTTATTGATTCTTTTGTCGTGGTGTTTATCGACGATATTCTCGTGTACTCCAAGTCAGAGGCGGAGCACACGGAGCATCTGGCAGCAGTTTTGCAGAAGCTGGAAGAGCAGAAGTTGTATGCCAAGTTATCCAAGTGTGATTTCTGAAAATCTGAAGTGGCATTCCTAGGTCACATCCTTTCTAAGGAGGGAGTGGCAACTTACCCTCAGAAGATAGAGGCAGTGAGAGATTGGGCTAGGCCTACTACAGTGAAGGAAGTCAGAAGTTTTCTTGGGATGACTGGATACTACAGGAGATTCATTCAAGGTTATGCTCAGATAGCTGTACCACTTACTGGACTGACCAAGAAGAATGTGGGCTTCAAGTGGACTGAGCAATGTGAGGCGAGCTTTCAGGAGTTGAAAGATAGGCTAACTACTGCACCTATTTTGGCTTTGCCTAGAGCAGGTGTCGAGTATGATGTTTATAGCGATGCTTCACATCGTGGGCTTGGTTGTGTCTTAATGCAAGAAGGTAGAGTAATCGCTTATGGGTCTAGGTAACTACGACCACATGAGAAGAATTACCCGACTCATGATCTGGAGTTGGCTGCGATTATCTTTGCTCTGAAGCAATGGAGGCACTATGTGTACGGTGAGAAGTTGAACATGTACACGGACCACAAGAGCTTGAAGTATATATATCAGCAGAGGGATCTGAATCTGAGGCAGCGGAGATGGTTGGAAGTGCTCGAGGACATGCGACCTGAGATCAAATATCATCCTGGAAAAGCTAATGTTGTTGCTGATGCACTTAGTCGCAAGAGCAGTTTGGCCAGTTTGATTACAACTCAGAGGCATCTGATTGAGGAGTTGGATCGAGCAGGTATTAAGGTTGTCTTGCAAGGATTGGGAGCATCTTTGGCTCAGTTGAGGCTTCAGCCTACTCTGAATGCAAGGATCATTGCAAGTCAAGAGGTTGATGCTGATATCTTGGAGATGAAGGAGCAGGTTGGGGCTGGCAGGTTGCCCGGATTTCAAATCAGGGATGGAGTGCTGTGATTCGGAGATAGGCTGTGTGTTCCAAATCAGGTGGACCGGAAGGAGAGTATTCTTCAGGAGGCGCATGCTACTCTTTTGTCGGTACATCCTGAAAGTACTAAGATGTACAAAGACATCAAACAGCATTTCTGGTGGTCAGGTTTGAAGCGGGATGTGGCTGAATTTGTTGCGAAGTGTGAGGTTTGTCAGCAAGTCAAAGCTGAAAATCAGAGACCCGGAGGTCTATTACAGCCGTTACCTATTTCGGAATGGAAGTGGGATAACATCAGTATGGATTTCATCACGGGATTGCCTAAGAGTTCTAAAGGCAATGATGCAATTTGGGTTATAGTCGATCGACTGACCAAGTCTGCTCACTTTTTGGCGATGAAACTCACTGCTTCGATGGACAAGTTGGCTGAGGTGTATGTTGGCGAGATTGTCCGACTTCATGGTGTTCCCTCAACTATTGTGTCTGATCGAGATGCGCGGTTTACTTCGCATTTCTGGAGGAGTCTTCAGACAGCTTTAGGTACCAAGACAGATTTCAGCACTGCTTTTCATCCGCAAACCGATGGGCAGACCGAGAGAGTCAACCGTATTCTTGAGGATATGCTGCGGTGTTGTATACTAGACTTTGGAGGCAGTTGAGAAAGGCATTTACCCTTGGTAGAGTTTGCCTACAACAACAGTTTTCAGGCTAGCATCGGGATGACGCCGTACGAAGCTTTGTATGGCAGGAAGTGCAGGACTCCTTTTTGTTGGTATGAAGTTGGGGAGCGTCAGTTGTTTGGTCCTGAGCTTGTGCAGCAAACTTCTGAGAAGATTGATCTGATCAGGAAAAGGTTGGTGGAAGCTCAGAGCAGGCAGAAAAGCTATGCAGATAACCGGAGAAGGGACCTTAAGTTTGAGGTTGGTGACTTCGTCTTTCTGAAGGTATCACCCAGTAAAGGTGTGGTTCGTTTTGGCAAAGGCGGGAAGTTAGCCCCGAGGTTTATAGGCCCGTATAAGATATTAAAAAGGATCGGGAAAACTGCTTATCGGCTTGAATTACCAGAAGAGTTGTCTCAGGTGCACAATGTCTTTCATGTGTCTATGCTGAGAGGTTATATCCCAGATCCGAGTCATCATTTGCCTGAAGTGCCGGAAGGTTTGCAGTTGGACGTGAATTACATCGAGTCTCCTGTAGAGATTGTTGACCGTAGGGAGAAAGTCTTGAGGAATAAGACGATACCGATGGTCAAGGTGGTCTGGAGAAACCATTTGGTTGAAGAGGCTACTTGGGAGTCTGAGGAGAGGATGTTGAAGGATTATCTTGAGCTTTTTGCTTGATTGTATCTTTGTATCTTTTTGCTCTTGTTGTTGTGTTTTCTGTTTTCTCGCTCTTGACTGTAGTTCCGGGGACGGAACTATTCTAAGGAGGGAGTGATGTAATACCCTGATTTTCCAAATATATGAAAGATTATTTATTTTTATATATGGTGTGCATGTGTAGTATGTTAACTATTATTTTTAGCATGATGTGTAAGAATATTATTTTTCTAAGCCCAAATGTTAGTTTACTTATTTTTCTTTTAAAATAGTTATCTTGGTCCAATTAATTTTAGCCCATGAAATTAAACCCTTTTATTATTTTCTACAACTTGTAATGTGTAGCACTTTTTTTAAGACTTATTATTTTATGTACAAGTTCTTGTAGGGGTGATTTGTGCATGCACGTGCATTTCACATACACGTGCATTGAGCACTATTCTTGGCCAGATGTGAGTAGAGAAGTGGGTTGAGTCATGGGTAGTTATGTGAGGTGTGGGTAGTTTTCACAACTCCCTAGTCCATCCTAGCCCTTGATCCTATAACTATCTACTAAATCCTAGCCCTCCATCCTACTCAAATTTGTATATAAATACTCCCTCTCATTCTCTATTTCTTTTACTAGAATCATTATTGTAAGAGAGGTATTTTGTGAGAGAGTTGTGTGTGCTTTTCTGTGGAGGCCGAGTAGCATTTCTGAAGGCTTCGGTGTGGAGCAAGGAGCAAGGAGCAAGGAGTGCTGCGTCGCATTAAGGAGCTTTTGCTGGATTCGATTACTTCGTCAATAAGGTGGGTGTTTCTCAGGACTTCTAGTGTAGAAAACATGCCATAATTGTGATGTTTGTTACTATGCTCATGAGAAGTAAAGTCGAATGTATTAGAATTGCTTGAGTATGTTTATGTTGATAATTGTGGAGGACTAATAGTGTAGTAATGGCACTGAAAACAAGGATGATTGGGTCGGTACAGTCGACTGTCGTGTAGATAAGTCGACTGGTTCGAGACTTCTGTTACATGATTTGTTAGAAAGCTTCATGACATATATGTGAATAATTAAAATAAAGTAGTAAGGCTAAACTCATATCCTTCATGATGTACATGACTAAGTAGACATGAGCATGTGGAAAAAGAACTAGGGATAATTAATAAAACTGTGAACGACTGGTGCAGTCGACTGATGTTATGAACAGTCGACCGATGCATCGATTGAACTATGAATATGCTTGTAATTCCATGAAATGAGACATGTTTTCCTTGTGATTGTTCTAGTGTAATTGAGAATAAGGTTTCATCTCTGCAAGAAAGTTATGGATAAGTATAAATGCATGTTTAAAACACTTCATTGTAGAAGAGACAATATTAGTGACTTGAAATTCCATGTTGCGATATTACTGAACAATTAAGAGATTTCGTGTTTATGAGACATGAACGTATGGATACTGGAAATTGACATCATGATGCAAGTGCATGTAAGAACTGTAAGAAAGATAATCCTGTAATTGGAAATATGAATCTGTCCAGTCGACTTAATGCGAGTAGCAAGTCGACTGAGTTGAACGTAGAAATGTACTGTTAAAAAACCCCCAGGACAGACGACTGATGGAACGACAGTCGATTGTCATATGAATGATTTTTGAACAAAGAAAAGTTGCGGGACAGCCGACTGGCCATGTGCAGCAGTCGACTCTCCCGAGTGTTTATGAAGAGCTTGTATTGACTGTATCAGTCGACTGGTCTTTTCCAAGACGACTGTACAGAGTAGATTCTAATATGTCAGAGATTTCATTTCGATTACTGCTAAGAGTTGCAAACTTTATGATTGATGTTTCTATTGCTGTATGGATTTATATGAAATGAATCATAGTTGGAATTGAGGAATTCACATGAATTGAGTCATACTTTGAATGAAGGATTACATGAATATGAAATTAAGAACATGATATGCTGAGGCAATGAAAATGAATTATGAGTTGGAATTGCTCAAATTGGAAGTTGTGAATTAGAAATTGAACAAAGGAGTAGCTAAGTCTCCCTCGGCAATGGAAATGAAATGAAAAATGAGAATTTAAAGACCAAGGTTGGTCATGTATTGAAATGAATGAATAAGTCCGGTTGAGTGGAGAGGCTAACTCCAGAACTTTGATTTTCATTCATGATTCTATTAAAATAAGGACTAGTACATAGTGGAGATGTGATGAAAGTAAGAGAAAAACATTGAGTATGAGGGCTATTGGGTAGCGGCGAGAGCATATCCTAGGAATTTCCATGATGAGTCTGGGTGAGGATACTATTCCAGAGTACCGTCCCAGTGGCAACGCTCGTGGGATGTTTGAAGACTACGGGTAGTGTCATCTCTATGGTGAGAGCTGAATTACCACAGGATGTCTGCATGATGAGTCATGTCAGCGATGGAATTCCCTCCAGAGTGCCTAGACATGAGTTCGTAGGTCAGAAAATATCTAGGATATTTACCGTAGTTACAGTAGTAGATTAAATCATGGCGAGGGATTGAACCCTATAAAATTGAAGAACGGTTAAGAGGCTTGCCCTCGGACCTATGTAGTATGGGATGCATAGAATCCGAACAAGTGTGCATTAGTGTCATGTAAATTAAATAATTGCATTAAGGATTAAGTGCACAATCACAACACGACATCATTAAAATTTCCCTCTTTTCTGTTATTTTGAATGTGAACAAGTTTGTGATTTGTTAAGAAATGAGAATCGTTATACTGTTTCTGGCATAGAGAGGATGGCCATGTATAATTATCGTCGGTTGAATAAACTGACGTACCCACAGTTTTGTATGCAGGATAAATTACATGTTAAAGCGGAATGGATGCATAAAGATTTTACCATGTTGTTGTACACTTATGTAAATGTTGTAAATTTTTACTTCTACTGTGCAAATGAAAAGTGTAATGTATGATGTAAACTCTGATGTAAAGTGAAAAGTTTGATTTTCCTTGTAAAATTGTACTGAAGAAAGTGAAAAGATCGTGTAGAACATCTCGAATTCAGTGTATTTGGGATTCGGGGCGTTACAGAGTTATGTAATGAGTGTGTGTTATGTAACAGGGGAACTTTATCTAAATGAAAAGAAAGCTATTGTTTTGTTCGATACTGGGTCATCTCATACTTTTGTATCACCTAGATTTGCTAAAGTTCTGGGAGTTGAACCGAAAATATTTCCAGGCATGGTTTTAGCAGTAGCTACTCCGTCAGGGGAGACTTTAACCACTGATCGGTACTATGCGGATTGCGAGATCGTGATTGGAGATCAAATTTTTGGGATAGATCTGATCGAGCTGAATGTCTTGGGAGTCGATGTTATCATTGACATTGATTAGATGTCGGTGTACAGTGCGAGCATCGAGTGCAAGACCAAGACAGTAACAGTGAAGGCTCCAGGTGGACCTGAAGTCACTTTCCAAGGGAAGAGGAAATGTTTAGATTTGGTTGCTGCTATCAGCCAGAAAAAAGGGATTCCTGTAGAGGTGCAGCAAATTCCGGTGGTTCGGGGTTATCCGACGGTATTCTTGGAGGATTTGCCTGGGTTACCCCTGCATTGTGATGTGGAGTTCAACATCACCATTCAGCCAGGGAGTGAACCTATTTCCAAGGCACCGTATAGGATGGCGCCAGTGGAGCAGGATGAGATCAAACAGCAGATTGAAGAACTGTTGAAGAAGGGCTTTATTCAACCGAGTGCGTTGCCTTGGAGAGCGCCGGTGCTTTTGGTAAAGAAGAAGGATGGTTCGATAAGGATGTGCATCGATTACCGAGAGCTAAATAAGGTCACTGTTCAGAACAAATATCCAATTTCAAGAATTGATGACTTGTTCGATAGTCTACAAGGAGCTGCTATTTTCTCCAAAATAAATCTTCGATCAGGATACCATCAAGTTTGAGTGAAAGCTGAAGATGTGCATAAGACTGTGTTCAGAACTCGACACGGGCATTACGAATTCTTAGTTATGCCGTTTGGAGTGACGAATGCACCTGCAATTTTCATGGATATGATGAACAGAGTTCTGAGGCCGTTCATTGATTCTTTCTTCGTGATGTTTATCGATGATATCCTTGTGTACTCCAAGTCGGAGGAGGAGCACACAGAGCATCTGGCAGCAGTTTTGAAGAAGCTGGAAGAGCAGGAGTTGTATGCCAAGTTGTCCAAGTGCGATTTCTGGAAATCTGAAGTGGCATTCCTAGGTCACATCCTTTCTAAGGAGGGAGTGACAACTGATCCTCAGAAGATAGAGGTAGTGAGATAGTGAGCAAGGCTACTACAGTGAAGGAAATTAGGAGTTTCCTTGAGCCGACTGGATCTACAGGAGATTCATTCAGGGCCACGCTCAGATAGCCGTGCCGCTCACTGGTCTAACCAAGAAGAATGTGAACTTCAAGTGGACTGAACAGTACGAGGCATGCTTTCAGGAGTTGAAAGAGAGGCTGACTACTGCACCCATTTTAGCTTTGCCTAGAGCAGGTATTGAGTACGATGTCTACAGCGATGCTTCAAATCGTGGGCTTGGTTGTGTCTAAATGTAAGAGGGGAAAGTGATCGCATATGGGTCTAGGCAACTAAGACCGCATGAGAGAAACTATCTGACTCATGATCTGGAGTTGGCTGCAATTATTTTCGCCTTGAAGCAATGGAGGCATTACGTGTATGGTGAGAAGCTGAACATGTACACGGACCATAAGAGCTTGAAGTACATCTATCAGCAGAAATATCTAAACCTGAGGCAAAGGAGATGGCTGGAGGTACTTGAGGACATTCGTCCAGAGATTAAGTACCATCTTGGGAAGGCTAATGTTGTTACTGATGCACTTAGCTGCAAGAGCAGTTTGGCCAGTTTGATTACGACTGAGAAGCAACTGGCAGAGGAGTTGGATCGGGCTGGTATTGAAGTTGTCTTGCAAGGCTTGGGAAAATCCTTGGCTCAGTTGAGACTTCAACCAACGCTGAATGAAAGAATTATCGCAAGTCAGAAGGAAGATGCAGAGATTCAGAAGATGAAGGAGCAGGTCGGTGCTTGCAAATTGTCGGAGTTTCAGATTAGGGATGAAGTGTTGTGGTTTGGAGAGAGGTTGTGTGTTCCGGATCAGTCGGACTTGAAAGAAAGTATTCTTCAGGAGGCACATGCTACTCTTTTTTCTGTACATCCTGGGAGCACCAAGATGTATAAGGACATTAAACAGCATTTCTGGTGGTCAGGTTTGAAGCGGATTGTGGCTGAATTTGTGTCGAGGTGTGAGATTTGTCAACAAGTCAAAGCTGAGAATCAGAAATCCGAAGGTCTATTGCAACCATTACCTATTCCAGAATGGAAGTGGGATAACATTAGTATGGATTTCATCACGGATTTGCCCAAGAGTTCCAAGGGCAATGATGTGATTTGGGTCATAGTCGATCGACTGACCAAGTCCACTCACTTCTTGGCAATGAAACTCACTGCTTCGATGGACAAGTTAGCTGAGATGTATGTTGGTGAGATCGTCAGGCTTCATGGTGTTCCGTTAACCATTGTGTCTAATTGAGATGCACGGTTTACTTCGCATTTCGGGAAGAGTCTTCAGACAGCTTTGGGTACCAAGATGGATTTCAGCACTACTTTTCATCCACAGACCGATGGGCAGACCGAGAGAGTCAACCGTATTCTAGAGGACATGCTTCGGTGTTGTGTACTAGACTTTGGAGGTAGTTGGAAAAGGCATTTAGCTTTGGTGGAGTTTACCTACAACAACAGTTTTCAGACTAGTATTGGGATGGCGCCGTACGAAGCTTTGTATGGTAGGAAGTGCAGGACGCCTGTTTATTGGTTCGAAGTTGAGGACCGGCAGATGTTTGGGCTTGAGATTGTGCAGCAAACCTCTAAAAAAATTGATCTGATCAGGAAGAGGTTGGTAGATGCTCAGAGTAGGCAGAAGAGCTATGCAGACAACCGGAGGAGGGACCTTGAGTTTGAGGTTGGTGACTTTGTCTTTCTGAAGGTATCACCTAGTAAAGGTGTGAACCGATTTGGCAAAGGTTGGAAGTTGGCCCCAAGATTCATAGGCCCGTATAAGATATTGAAGCGGATTGGGAAAATTGCTTACTGGCTTGAGTTACCGGAAGAATTGTCTCAGGTGCATAATGTCTTTCATGTGTCTATGCTGAGAGGTTACAACCGAGATCCGAGTCACCATTTGCCCGAAGTGCCAGAGGGTTTGCAGTTGGATCTGAGTTACATTGAGCTTCCAGTTTAGATTGTTGATCGTCGGGAGAAAATCTTGAGGAATAAGACGATACCGATGGTCAAGGAAGTCTGGAGAAACCAGTTGGTTGAAGAGGCTACTTGGGAATCTGAGGAGAGGATGATGAAGGATCATCCTGAGCTCTTTGTTTGATTTGTAATTTTCCTTTCTTTCTTCTTATTGTGTTTTGCTTTCTCGCTCTTTTATTTTAGTTCTGGGGACGGAACTATTCTAAGGAGGGAGTGTTGTAATACCCTGAATTTTATGAATGTGAAATTGTAGATTTTACGTGTTTTGTACGTGCAGAATTTTGTATAAATATTTTCTTATGAAATAATTTTCTATAACATGAACAAATAATTATTTTCTCTCTTTTCTTCTCTTATTTCTTTAAGCCCATTCTTTCTTTTAAGGAGCCTAAATTCGTTTTTCTAAACCAAGCCCAACTTAATAAATTAAGTATTTTGTTTCTCTGAAAGCCCATTATTTTAAAAGCCCATGAATTAACTACTTTTTAATTAACTTATCATGTAGACACATATTTTTGTAGACAATTAATTAATTCTTAATGTACAACTTTAATTAGGGGGACACTAGTTGGGACACGTGTTTGCACGTGTGTGTGCTATGTACACTCTTTTTTTTGGGCTGGATTGTAAGAGAGAGAGAGTGGGGGTGTGGATTAGTGGAGAGGTGGTTTTTGTGTTGGGTGGTTTCTACAACTTCCCATCTTATCCTAGCCATTCATCCACAACCATCTAGTGTAATCCAAGCCCTCCATTCTACCCTAAAACTAGTATAAATACCCCCTCCTTTCATGCATACAACACTAGGAAAAATAATTGAAAGAAAGAAAATATAGGAGAGTAACAGATTGAGAGAGAGTAAAAGATTGAGTGCATTAGTGTGTGTGTGTGTTCTCTATTGTGGAGGTCGGCTACTTCAACCCACGGCAAGAGAGAGGGCTCGGGTTTCACCAAGTGCAAGGAGGAGGAACATTATGGTGGCTCATTCTAGGAGGAGAAGGACCAATCGTGTTCAAGGAGATCGTAGGAGCTTAGTAGTATTTTCTTCAAATAGTTGGGTGTTTCTCATGCTTCTAAATTTTAGATGCCATGCTAGGAATGAATTGATAAAATGGTTATAGAGAAATCAAAAAATTCTAGTCTCATGTTTGATAAATTAGAGATGGAGTGATAATTTAGAGAATGATTGTGAAGATGATTGCTAATTGATAAATGTGTGAAATTGAAATGCTAGAATCTATCTTATTGTCATGTTTTATGTGTATAAATCATGCTATGTGAAAAAAGTTGTGCTTATGAGACACAAATTGATTAAATGCATCATGTGTAGTTGATTGTCTAAAATAAAAATTCATTATTGTAGAAAGATGAAAACTTGTGTTCTAAAAATATTATTTCGTGGAAACCTCGATTTTAAATAATATGAAAATCGTGAGCTTATTTTCAGTGCCAAAATATATCCATGATCTACTCTAATTTGCAACCTGGTGCAATCGACAGTCGACCGAATTCGAGTCGACAGTCGACTGTCAGATAATAAATTTGGGATTTTAGTTACAGAACAGTCGACCGACTATATTGTAACAGTCGACTGCCCTGATCATTTTATTTTCGAGTTTTAAATCTCTACAGAATAGTCGACCGATTATAGTGTAACAGTCGACTGCCCTGATCATTTGTTTTTCGAGATTTAAATCTTTACGGAACAGCTGATTGGCCATGTTTTAATAGTCGATTGCCCTGAAGTTTCATATAATATCTAGATTTTCGTGGGATAATTTTCTATGACCTGTGGCCTAGTATAAATGAGAATTTGAGACTACTTTTGCGAGAAAGAACTTATTTTAATTATTAACTTAAATTGTCTTTTAGATAAAGAAAATTAAATGGATTGTTTTAAGGAATTTAAAAATAAGATTTTGTAATTAAAAATTTGAAAAATGTGAATTGTGAAACTAAGTGAGATTGTGAATTGTGAATTGTGAAATTAGTGGAAATATAAACTAGTGAATGTGACATGTTAGAAAAATTGAATTTTTATTATTTGCGCATGATATTGTACTTGAAAATTGAAATTAGATGACATGATGAGTTATGAAGAGTATTATGAAAATGAATACATGAATACTATGAATATGAAATGTGAATTGTGATTAAACATGAAAAAGACTTTATGAGTATGAAAAGTCAATATTGTAATTATGAGTTGAAATTAAGAACTAGGTTGTAGCTAAGCCTTATACCGCCAATAGAAAAAATGTTGAGATGAAATTTGAAATGAAAAGACCAAGGTTGGGTTATGTGAAATGAATGAATGAGACCGGTATAGTGGGAGTGCTAACCCTAGGAGATTGATTTTTTTCATGATTAGATACATAGTGAAAATGTGACGAAAGTAAGAGAAAAACATTGAGTATGAGGGCCATTGGATTAGCGGCGCGAGAGTATTCACAGGATGTCCCATAATGAGTCATGAGTAGGACGTGGATACTGCTCCAGAGTACCGTCCCGGTGGCGATGCTCGTTGGGTGTTTGGTGACTGTGGGTGGTGTCATGTCTATGGTAGGAGGTAAATTTCCACAGGATGCCTGCATAATGAGTCATGTGTCAGTGCGTTACGATTCTCTCCAGGGCACCTAGACATGAGTTCGTAGGTCACAGAACATCTAGGATACTTACCGTAGTTACAGTAGTAGATTAAGTCATGGCGAGGGATTGAACCCTACAAGATGAAGAACGATTAAGGGCTTGCCCTCGGACCTATGTAGTATGGGCTGCATAGACTCTGAACAAGTGCGCATTAGTGTCATATAACATAAATAATTGCATTAAGGACTAAGTGCACATTCACAACACGACATCAATAGGATAGTCCCCTTAGCTTTGTTTGTGAACAAGTTTGTGGTTTGTTAGGTGTTGAGAATCGTTATACTGTTTCCGACATAGAGAGGATGGCCGTGTATAATATTTCGTCGGTGAATGAACTGACGCGCCCACAGTTTTACATGCAGGGTAAAGATGCTTGACAAATTGAAGTATACATGCTGCTCAAAGATTGATTTAAATGTTGTTTCATGTAATTACTGTAAAATTGCTTCCGCTATAATAATGTAAAGGTATAATGTAACTCTGATGTAAGAAATGTTTCAATTTCCTTGTAAAATTGTACGAAAGAAGTGTACAGATCTCGTGGAACTTCGAATTCAGACTTTTTTGGAATTCGGCGTGTTACAGCTTCCATCAAGTTTCATAACTTCAAGTAATCAAACACAACCCTAACACCCAAATCTACATCATCTTAGGTTCTAAAATTTTCAAATAAATAGCTACAAGCCCTAAATAAGTTCAATCAACAATCAAACCTAAAAAAAACTGGCAACAACCATAGATGCAACTCATAAACCCTATTCTTGGAATCAAACACGCGATCGATTCAACAACTGACGAAACCCTGTAAATTGAACCCCCAAAACATGAAATTGAATCAATAACAGTAACAAAGATTCGAAATTTACCGAAGATAAATCCAAGTTTGGGAGAGAATCCGACGAATTCGATACCCGGGGATGATGAATTCGATAGCAGCCAAACCCCTAAAAACCGCAACACTCCATTTCCCATTAAAATGGACAAAACTCGGAAATCCTAACTTCGAATCGCCCAGGAAGGTTCAATATCTGGGGACGATGAATTTGTAGCAACCAAACCCCTCAAAACCCCAACACTCCATTTCCCATTAAAATCAGAAACCCTAACTTCGAATCGCTCAGGAAGGCAAATGGGTGACTGGTCGAAGATAGAGAGAGAACGGGAGAGATGAGAAATGGGCGAATCAGAAACCCTAGCTTCGAATCGCTCAGGAAGGGAAATGGGCGACTCATCGAAGAGAGAGAGAGAGAGAGAGAGAGAGAGAGAGAGAGAGAGAGAGAGAGAGAACGGAAGAGAGTAGCTGTGTTGAGAAAGAAAGAAGCTGAGAATTGACCATTTTGCCGCTCAACATATCAGCTCTCACTCAGTTGATGGTCACAATCTTGGCCAACGGATCGCAATCGAACGGCTGAGAACTTTAGCTCATGATAAGGTTCTAAGCTCACCATCTCATAATAGACTAACTCATAATAGACTAACTAACTAACTAACTAACTAACTAACTAACTAACTATATATATATATATATATATATATATATATATATATATATATATATATATATATATATAAACACAAAGAAAGCTATCAAGTGGCTCTCATTCAATAGGGTTGAAATCAATGGTCTAGATCTAACCTCACAAAACATATTTTCCCGCCAAAAAGTTTCCCCCAAAACCCAAATTCAAATCCCCCCAAAAGAACTCATCTATTTATTTATTTCTCTCTCTCTCTCTCTCTCTCTCTCTTTCTCTCTCTCTCTCTCTCATTATCTCTCTATTTACTTAGAAATTAATATTTTCATACTCACAAAACATATTTTCCCGCCAAAAAGTTTCCCCCAAAACCCAAATTCAAATCCCCCCAAAAGAACTCATCTATTTATTTATTTCTCTCTCTCTCTCTCTCTCTCTCTCTCTTTCTCTCTCTCTCTCTCATTATCTCTCTATTTACTTAGAAATTAATATTTTCATATTTCAGGTTTATAAATTTTCAGATTTTTTATGCATTTTTTTATTGCTCATGTTATATTGAAAATAGCAAATATCTCACCAACAGATAAATTTCATCATTTTCCATACTCAAAGTTCTAAGAAGTTGAATTTTACACCCCCATTTATAATTATTTTTCAACATATTCTAATGGAAACATGGACTTTTATTTACAACTAATTATTGTTTTACTATTCAAACTTGAGCTACATAATTGTTGTTTTACTGTTTACAACACTTTTATATGATGTATCGTTCCGTAGATGTGCCGTAGGCACGTGCCCATGGGCATATATATATATATATATATATATATATATATATATATATATATATATATATATATATATATATATATATATATATATATATATATATATTCAGACATTGGCTGGAATCGAACCTAAGACCTCCTTTATATTAGTTATGCATGTGCATTGCACATGTTTGTTTGGTTACAATGCACATGCTTGTTTGGTTACAAATAGAGTTTCTTTAGATAAACTCTCCCACTAAAATAGTAGTGATTACTAGTCTTCTGCACGTGCGATGCACGTCATAATAAATAATTATTTTTTTCTTTTTAAAGTAAATACTAAGACACAATCTGACCTCAAACCTGAGACATTCCTTTACTCATCACATATTTTTTACAAACTACCCATAGTGACATCAACTTTTATTTTATATGATTAACTCTTTTGTAAATAATTATGTTGTAAATAAATTTGAACTTTGGGGGTATTATGGTATCTAACAACAGTTGAGTAAATGAATGGTTAATATAATTGTCACTTAAAAATAAATGATTCAGATTAGATGGTTGGTTGTGTATAAATTATAGGTTGTCTACAAATGACAACCTTAACTCTCTCATTATAATATTAGAGATTATTAGAGATAAGAAAATAATAGAATATGCTAGTGGTATTCTAGATCCACAACCTATCTCAAACAAGAGAAAGAAACATCAATTTATTTATGTACATTTACAGTATGTTTTTTATGGTGACTGGGGTTCATGAATTATGGCCACCAAAAATTACGAGCTGATCTTAGCGAGGAAAAAAAAAGGAGCCACAAGCTACATTGGTCAAATCTAGTACACATAGTCGTCATTTCATGTTTCACTAAAGGTTTTTGTATAATTACTGGATTTTCCCGTAGGCACGTGCCTATGGCACGTCTTCAGAACGATACAGCATATGAAAAGCCTTGTAAACAGTAAATCAACAATTATGTAGCTCAAGTTTGAATAGTATGACAATAATTAGTTGTAAATAAAAATCCATGTTTCCATAAATATATATATATATATATATATATAGAGAGAGAGAGAGAGAGAGAGAGAGAGAGAGAGAGAGAGAGAATTAAATAAATAAAGGAGTTGTTTTAGGGAAAGGGGGGGATTGAGAGAGAGAGAGAGAGAGAAATAATTAAATAAATTAAAGAGTTGTTTTGGGGGGATTTGAATTTGAGTTTTGGAGGGAAACTTTTGGAGGGAAAATGTGTTTTGTGAGATTAGACCTGGGCCTTTAATTTTGGGGAGAATGAAGGAGAGCCACTTGATAGATTTCTTTGTGTTTTATTATATAGATTGTCATTTTTGTTCTTTTCAATAAAATCTTCAACTAAACGTTTGAATGTAAAGATTTTTCTCTATAAGAGTGTGCACGTTGGGGTGTGTGTCTGGAGTTTTTTTACCGTAATAGGCCACTTTTTGAAATTTTTGCAATTATGGGCCAGTTTCGAAACTATTAGCGCTCGTGAGCTACTTTGTGTCACGTCAGCAGCGGCCGCTATTCTCATTAATGACATCTTCATTTAGAAATTCGCTAATGGGAATAGCGGCCTCAGTTTTAAAATGTTTGAATTTTTTTGTTTGTTTTCGCTATTCCCACAAGTGACCTTAGTATATATGAGGTCGCTAATGAAATTAGTGACCTCAAATGAATGTATTGAGACACTTAGCGAGATCTACAGAGTTTCTGCTCTCTTTGGGAAAAAAAAGAAATTTAAAACTGTGGTTGCTATTGGGAATAGCGACCTTAGTATATATGAGGTCGCTAATTGGATTAGCGACCTTTAATGAACTGTATTCTAACACTTACCAAAAACTAGAGAGCTTTTTCTCTCTGAAGAAGTAATAATATTTTATTTTTGAAACTGTTGTCACTATTCCGAATAGCGACCGTAGTTGTATAAAGGTCGCTATGATAGAGGCCTTTGTTGTACTAAGGTTGCTATTCCGAATAAAGGCCTTAGTTGTATGACTATTTTGGAAATTTTACAAAGAACAAGCAGATTGTGTTTCCTACTGAGGTCGCTATTACGAATAACGACCTAAGTATACTAAGGTCACTATTCCCAATAGCGACCTTAGTTTTTTTTTTTTTAATCCCAAGAGAGCAAAAGCTCTCTAGAATTCGCTAAGTGTCTCAACTCATTCATATGAGGTCGCTAATCCCATCAGCGACTTCATATATACTAAGGTTGCTAGTGGGAATAGCGACAACAAACAAAAATTCAAAAAAAATTAAAACATAGGCCGTTATTCACATTAACGACTTTCAAAATGAATAGGTTGCTAACGAGAATAGCGGTCTCTACTGGCGTGGCACAAGGTAGTCTACGAGCACTAATAGTTTCGAAACTGGATAATAATCGCAAATATTTTTAAAAGGTGGCCTATGGCCTATGACGGCAAAAAATTCGTGTGACTGCGGCTTTGTTCCATAAAAATCTTTTAAAGTAGCAGTTAAAAATCTTTAAATCATTTTAAAATGGATTTGATTCGCTGGCTCAAGGAGGGTGATGGCAACACCTCCTTCTTCCATAATTTCGCTTCTCATCGCCAGCTGTGTAACCGTATCTCTGATATTGTTAATAACGACAACGAATTTTCCGCTGATGCCGACTTTCATGCGATCTTTTTTCACTTCTATAAAAACCTTGTAGGGTCTTCGAAAACACGTGCCATTCATCTTGACTGGTCCCAACTCTATGGTCAACAGTTCCATGATCTGTCTAGTCTGGAGGCCCCCTTTACTATGGAGGAGATTAAATCTGCTGTTTTTTCATTAAAAAGCGATTCGTCGCCGGGCCCAGATGGTTTTCCTTCCTTCTTCTTCCAAATATTTTGGGATTATCTTAAAGATGATCTCGTTGAGATGTTCGCGAACCTCCACCAAGGTTCTTTCTCCTTTGACCGTATCAATTACGCTCACATCGTTCTAATCCCTAAAATTCTCGGCGCTAATTTGGTTACCCATTTCCGACCAATTAGCCTCCTCAACAATACATTCAAGATCATTATGAAAGTTTTAACCTCCCGTCTTAGTCTTGTCATTTCCCCTCTCATTGACCCCGCCCAGACGGGTTTTATCAAAGATCGCTTTATTCTCGATAGTGTGACTACGGCCCAAGAAATTATTTCTAAATGCCATAAATCCAATTCGGAAGGTATTATGTTAAAATTGGACTTTGAAAAGGCTTATGATAAAGTTGGTTGGGACTTTCTACTCGATATTCTCACTCATCGAGGTTTCGGTCCTAAGTGGATTGCCTGGATTAAGTCCAGTCTCTTTGCTAGTACTTCTTCTATTCTTATTAATGGATCGGAAGGCAACAAATTTAAATGTAGGTGTGGCCTATGTCAGGGCGACCCCATCTCTTCTCTTCTCTTCACTCTTGTAGTGGATGTTTTCAGCAAACTTCTTAGAAACGCTTGGGACGCTAATGTCATCGAAGGGCTTGGTAGTTCCCACAGCTTTTGGGGGGTTCTCAATCTTCAATATGCCGATGATACCATTATCTTTGCTAAACCTAATGGGTGTACTTTATGTAACCTTAAACTCCTTCTCTACATTTTCGAAAGTGCATCGGGCTTATCTATTAATTTCAACAAACCATCCGTTCTTTGGCTTGGTGGTTCGAACAACCGCCAGTTAGAGATCTCCCAATTCTTTAACTGTGCCTCTTCCTCTTTTCCGGTTAAGTATCTTGGCATCCCTTTGAGATGGGGCAAGTTACATAAATCGGACTGGCTTCCGACGATCGATAAAGTCGAGTCCAGACTTAACATTTCGGCCGGTAAGAATCTTTCCCGCGAGGGTAGATTGATCCTTGTAAATGCAGTCCTTTCTTCTATCCTTTTATATATGATGTCCTTTTTTTATGTCCCTACTTGGGTTATCAAAAGGATCAATCAGATCAAAAGAAACTTCTTCTGGTCAGAGTCTGATAGACATAAAACTGGTACACACCTTTGTAATTGGAAGCTGGTTTGTACTTCCAAGGCTACCGGTGGCTTAGGGGTTCTTCATCTTAGGAATCAAAATCTAGCTCTTCTTGGGATATGGTTATGGAGAATGCTCAAAGAGGATCACTTGCCCTGGGCTCGTCTAGTTTCTCATAAATGCTTTCTTCGCCTTTATGTTTGGGATTTCCGTCCCGCTCCCTCTTCCAGAGCGTCCCCTTTCTGGAAAGGAGTGTGGAAAGTGGAGGCTCCCTTTCATTGTAGTATCTCTCATGTTTGCACGGTTGGGTACAAGACCAAGTTCTGGGTTAACCTCATAGGCAGCCTTAAGCTTGCAGCCGTTTACCCGGCCCTCTTTCTTTTAGCGCTTAACCAATTAGCCACTGTGGCGGACTATCTTTCGGTTAATAACAACATTAGAGTTTGGTCTATTCCTTTCTTTAGTGTTCTCCCTCCGTCTCTCTTGCCGGAATTTTTGCATCTGATTTCTTTCCTAAACAGCTACATCTGGCATCCAAAGATGAATTCATTTGGTGGTGGACCAACTCTGGTTCTTATTCTGTTAAATCCTTTTATAATTTTTTTAACCACGGTGGTGTCAAATCACCTTTCGCTAATAGCATTTGGAGCTCTTTTGCTCCGCTGAAAGTTAAAATTCTTTCTTGGTTAGCTATTCACAACCGCCTCTTAACTGTTGAGGTGCTCAATAAGAGGAACTTGGCGATAGGTCAATTATGTTCTCTGTGTCTTCATAGTTTTGAAGACATTGATCATCTTTTCCTCCATTGTGAATATACTAGATCGTTATGGCAGATCAGTACCCAGGCCTGGCTACTTCCTTCTCTTCCTACTTCTTTTCTATCTAGCTGGAACACTAAGGTAGTTAAAAAAGAATTTCGTAAGTCTTGGATTCTGTCCATCATGGCTATTATCTTGGTCATTTGGAAAGAAAGAAATAACCGCATTTTTAATCATAGCTCTAGACCTATCGATGAGTTTATTTTTTTCACTAACCACTGACCTTCCTTTTTACCTCTACATAAAGTTCTGACCATGCATCTCCACCGCCTAGATGAGGCAGCACATTTTTATGTTCTTTTAATTCACATGTTAATCTGGCTATTATCGATCCTCATTAATTTTCTTTCCCTTTTCTTTCTTGCAGGCTTAAGACGGTGGACGCCAGGTCTCGTTCTTTTTGTGATTTTTGGGCTGTGGTTGGTGCTTTTAGACCTTCAGTGGTCGGCTTCTTGCTGGGTGTGATTTTTGATGCTCCCTTTTTTTTGGAAGATCCAACATTCTCCTTAACTTCTTTACTTTTAATATATGTTTAATCCTGTGCTACTTGGTTATGTTCTCTTTATGTCTCGCAAGCTACCTTAGCTTATTCTGATGTGCTTTTATTTTTGCGTTCTTTTTTGGAGTTGTTACTAGTGGGGTACTTCTTTCGTTTTGGCTTCCAGATTATGGTTTCTACCGTCGAGCCATTTGTGTGGTTTAGTTTCGTTTTGGTCTGAAACCCAGATCATTTTTTAGCGTGGTTTGAGCTCCTCATTGCCCAGGCATTATTTTAGCCACTATGGCCCTATTTCTTCTTATTAGCTTGTGCAGGTCGTTCATTTCTGCTGCGGATTGCTCGCCCTGGTCTTACAAGGCTGTCACTACTACCGGTCACGTGTCTAATCTCTTTTTGTTCCAAGCTGGTTCCTTGGTTTTCAGCGACCCGTAGAAGTGTTCCTTGCTGCATTGTTGTTTGGCAGCGGTTGTATCTGTTGTGCCTACCAGTTCTTCGTGTGCGGCTCCACGGTGGGTCGACAACGAAATCTAGCTTTCCTTGTTGGCTCTGCTGTACTTGCCTCATCTGATGATCGGACTTGTTCCTGTGCTTTTGGTTTTGTTGTTTCGTTCGGTCTGATTTTGTTGCCTTTTTGTGCTCTGTTTTGCAAAGATTTCCATTGCTTGTTGGGTCCTTTTGTATGTTTAATTTGTTCTTGTATTTCTAGCTATTTTACCGCGGATAAAAAAACTCTCTGTTGTACTTTTATTTTATTATATTTATTGGGCTGCAGTCTATCCGCGTTATCAAATTTTTTTTAAAAGATGGATTTGACTCTTCTTCATCTCTTCTTTGTTATCGTCTCCCTTGTCTCTCTCTAATTGAATCATCATCGATCAAACCCAAGAATCCCCATATCCCAAACCCTAACCCTAATTCTTCCCCAAATCAAATCATGCTCATGTCCACGTAACACCCTTCTTCTTCCTCCTCATCTTCTTCACCAATTCGGGAACCACACGATGCCGTCCTACTCCGATCTGGACCGTCAGATCGAGCTCCTAAGAACCTGCAAGTTCTTGCCGGAAGCCGAGGTGAAGCCGCTCTGCGATCAGGCGAAGGCGGTGCTGATGGAGGAGTGGAACGTGCAGCCGGTCAAGTGTCCGGTCACCGTTTGCGGGGATATTCATGGACAGTTCTATGATCTTATAGAGCTGTTTAAGATTGGAGGCGATGCGCCGGATACTAATTATCTCTTCATGGGCGATTACGTAGGTTGGTCAGATCAGAATTATAATCACTTCATTTGATTTATTTAGAGTCAGTAGTAACTAACTTAGTTGGAGTGGTTCTTGTTTTGGTGGTTCTAAGCATGTATTTATGGTTTTTGTTTGGGAGTTACTCTGGTTTAGAATTTTTACTTGTATGTTTTTTTTTTTTTTGAAACTCCAAAAGATGGTAGGCAAGATGCTACCTGGTTTCATTAATCTCTAATATCTAATAATCTAATCTCTAATATATAATGGGAGAGTTGGTGTTGTCATTTGTAAATATACCAACTTACATGCATCACGCGGACATAACTAATATGAAGCAGAGGCCAGACTACGTAAGAGTTTTACTTTTTTTAAAAATTTGTTTTATTAAAAGTGCCTCGCATGTGTAAATTACTAGTGAGAAGTAATGAAACAAGAGTTCAATACAACCCAAACCCAAAATTTACCAAATCCAATGATAAAGAAAACACCAGACAAATTAAAAGCCTACAAAAGCGATTCTTCCGGAAGAAATGAGCACAGTAACCGCTGCTAAATGTGGTGCCCATATATGTTACCTTAAAATGTCGCCTACTGAAGCATCATGTTCCGTTATTTGACCATAAAGAATTAAAATTTTCCATGCTAAAGTCTTGTCCCGCACCAATCATCATTCCAAAAAATTAATTAAATTGCACTTCCAAAATGTTCATCATGAATTTTTATGGAGCATATTTGATATCCCCCAATTTTGCAACCCCTCCTCCACATATGTGATGCCCCCTTTAATTGAACTACCTAATCCAACCTTTCTCCTCAGCCTATATTCCTTATCCCCCAATTTTAAGTGTATGCACAGGATGCAGAGCACATACTCCCCGGGGGTTACGTACCAAGAATACTGTACGTGTCGGACGCGATACGCGTAGGATACGCTCAGGATACGTACCAGATATGTATCCTGGGAATTTAAATTTAAAAAAATATCGGATACTCTTTGGATATGCCGGTATACGTATAGGATACGTGGGGGATACTTTTAGGTTATGTTTTGTTTTGTTTTGTTTTGTTTTTTTCAGCCCAATACAAGTCCAACAATCCATATGAATATATTTCTCTCTTTCTTTCTCTCTCTCTCTTTTCCAACCGCCTCACCCCCTTTCTTACTCTCTTTTCCGATCCAAACCCTAACCCTAATCTCCTTCCTCTCCACTCCATCAACACCTGACCAACCACTAGCCTGCACCCCAACAGCAACTCCTCTCCATCATACACCCGATCTCCCCTCCAAAGCATCACCACCGACCAGGCGACCACCTCACCTTCGAACACCCGAAGCTCCATTGTCTCGACACCATCATCTCCTCCCGCATCACCATCCAACCGCAAAGGCACAAACTTCATCTTCTCCACTCCTTGCACCACCCTCGACCTCCTTTGAACTCTAGCAAAGTCGCAACAATCTCAGAAATTTCATGCTTTAAGACTTGAAAGTCCAAACATTTGTAAGTGATAACTGAAAAATGTCATTTTAAAACAAAAGGAAATTATCGATTACTTGAACATGATTTTTTTTATTGATGTTAACTATTTATTCTTTACAATTGAGATAGTTGTTAATGCAATTTTATATATTTACTAGGTTTGCCCGTTGATACGTGCCTACGGCACGTCTTCGGAACGGTGCACCTTATTTGATCATATAAAATAATTTTGTAGGTCCAGAAAATTAATTGAAGTAGCAAACATAAAGCAAAAAACATATTATATGATTTTTTGAATTATTTTTAAAGTTTTTAATTTTTAATTTTTTTATTTTTTTTAGCAAAAAACATATTATACGATTTTTTGAATTATTTATAAAGTTTTTAAATTTTTAATTTTTTTAGTTTTTAATTTATTTTTTTAATTTTTTGAATAGAAGAGGAAGGGAGAGAGAGAGATAGAAAAAAAAATATTGGAGTTGTTTTGGATGGGGGATTTGAATTTGAGTTTTGGGAGGGAGGAAGGGAGAGAGAGAGAGAGATAGAAAAAAAAAATATTGGAGTTGTTTTGGATGGGAGATTTGAATTTGAGTTTTGGGAGGGAAAATATGTTTTGTGAAATTAAATCTGGGCCTTTGATTTTTTGGGGGATTGAAGGAGAGCCACTTGATAGCTTTCTTTGTGTTTTATTATATAGATTAATGCAATTTTATGTTATCTACTTCATAAGGAATTCAAATTATATATATATATATAATTTATTTATTTATTTTTATTTTATTAAAGCGTATCCTAACGTACCCGTATCCTAGTTTTTAAGAAATCGGCATATCTGCGTACCAGATACGTACTGTATTGGATACGTGTATCCATATTCGTGCTTCATAGTGCATAGGGATTCAAAAAATGAGTGACCAAAACGAGGATGTTAATGTGGATAAGGGGAACACAGTGAAAGCCAATAAGAATTAGTTGTTTATGGAAGGTTGCCTTAATTCAAGATAAAATGCAGAAGAACTGATTGAAGCGGTTTGGACACATATAATCACTCAGTTAGGAGAACCACACACAGTTAGGAAAACTTATGATGGAAGGTAGAGGAGCAAAAAGGGGTTGGGGTCGATAGATCCAAATGACATGGGTTCAAGCTATTAATAAGGATTTGAAAGGTGTGAATTTGACGAAGGAGGTGTGTTAGACTCTCAAATCTTCATTGAGTTGAGTGAGAGAAATATTTGTGTAACCGACCCCAAAATTTTGGGACAAGGGCTTTGTTAATGTTTTTGTTGTAGTTGTTGTTGTAGTTTTTGTTGTTGTTGATGTTGAACAGTGGGAATTGAAGTTCATATCAATCATAAGTTAATAGGATAATACTCAAAGAGCCATGCATATTTAAATTATGTAACATAGTGTAGATAACTAATGTGTAAGAAACTAAAAAATGAATAATGTGAATGCTTAACAAGGCACTACATTGCAAGGATGATAAACCAGGAAAGGTTCTTAAGCAGCTTTCCATAAGGGATTAATATCAGCTTTTTTCATGCAAGGAAATTAAAAAATCCTTGCTTCAAGTTTTATATCCTTCAAGTCTAACAAAGGAATCACTCCGCAAACAATAAGCAACAATTTAAAATGGTTGGACATGTTTCAGCTGCCCTAGTCGAGATTCATGCCCAAATGTGATTCTATTTCTCTATCAATTCAAAAGAGAAAATAAGATAAGGAAGCTAGTGCGGTTGTGCTTACAATTTTGATGCAAAATTCAAAGAATGCTTTATTGAGAGGAGGATTAAAGGAATTTTTATGAGTCTGCAAGACCGCAACTCCGCAACTGCAACTAATTTGTGGAAACTAGGCAACAATTGTGAAATTTAAGTGAGGGACATTGATACAGCTAGAAATTTTTGCAAGGAAAGATGTAACAACCAAATAATTGATACTTCAAAATAACGAGTTCTTTGCAAAGAAGAAACTTATCATACATATGGACGCATCGTGTATGATGATGACATCATGCTTATAGTATCAAATATGCCTTCTTCAATATATGTGATTATGTTATTACTCGGCCATTATCCGCCATAGTCCCATTATCCCATACAAATTTTTGTAATATTCAAAAAAAAATTGAAATGCTCTCTCGATAGTGATCATTGCTAGCGGTAAATCATTGTCAACTTCAATATTAAAATGAAGCATGGTATCAAAGTTTAAGGAGCAATGAAAATAAGGTTGCGTTTGAGAATCGGGATATATTGATACGAATTGAAATTATGGTTGGAATGATGGAATCAAAGGCTCAGATTATACTGGATGAAATTGATGATTGCGATGACTCAAGAGTTTAGAGTTGAGTGAGGCCCTATAGGGCCTTAGTCAAAAGATGGAAGGGCAATGTTTTTAGAAAAGAAATTATGCAAGTATTTTATACATACAGATTGTAAGGGGAAAACAATAATTTAACAAAATTTCCATCCATTATATAGCATTTTTCTTTTGTTGGGTTATGGGACAAATATTAGTTTGCCTAAAAATTTTAGCATCTTAACTGAAGTTTCTTGGTTATATGATTGGGGAAAGTGACAAAGAGAGGATGGATGAGATTGACACTATAAAAAATAGAGATTAGGGGAAAAACCGACAAAGAGGAGAATGGAGAAAAATGAGATATTTAAGTGTTAGGGTTAGTTGTAAGTGTAAGAGTAAATAACAAGTGATTCAAGCAGATTCTAATAGCATCCACTATCGTTTGCTAAAAATACATTAAACGAACACCCACTATCGTTTCCTTAAATTCATATATAGAAATAGAAATGAACAGTGATCGCTAAATTTAGCAATTGGCTTTAGCAATTGCTAAATATAGGAGACGGATGATGATCTTTCGTCTCTTATTTTTTATTAAACTTTTTTAGGGGGGGATGAAGATCATCCGTCCACCAAAATTTAATTACGAAAATGCCATTTACTAATTAAAAAAACCGCAAAAAGGTCGGATGGATGAAGATCATCCGTCCACCAAATTTCTCATAAAATATTTTATGAAAATGTCATCCATTAAATTACGAACATGCTATTTTACTAATAAATAAATAAAAACCGCAAAAAAGGTCGGACAGAAGATCATTCGTCCACCAAATTTTTTCACAAAATATTTACGAAAATGCCATTATTTGCAAATTTGGCAATAAACGATTGTGGCGTTCCCCCTTGATTGCTATTTCCATTGCTAAATGTGCATTTTTTTAGCAAACGATAGTGGATGCTTTAAGAAGTGAGTAAAAATCCATTATGCTCATTGATTTCTCCACCATATATTTTATAAACTTGTGAAAGACCCTACTAATATACCAAAACTCCAAAATTGTGGTAAGGGTAAAGGTTTTAATATTTATATTCTAACACACCCCTGCAGGTTGAGGGTCATCTTTGTGGGTCAAGATCTGGACTGTACCAGCAATTTTTTTTTAATCCGCATTTAAATTGCGTAGCTGGTAGGATTCGAACCTGTGTTGCTCTAATACCATGTGAAAGACCCTACTGATAGACCAAAATTCTGAAGTTGTGGTAAGGGTGAGGGTTTTAATATTTATGTTCCAACAAAACTAAAAGACATGTTTATCACTTCACCAATTTTACCCACTATTTCCTGTTTTTCAATTGATAGCAGTTTAGATATGTTATGATTTTATGTGCCTTGAAGTAACTAACGTCCATAGCACCAAAGCAAGTCATTTAAAAAAATAATGCCCAAATCAAATTCTCAACTTTCATTATTTTATTATTTTTTATTGGATCTTGAAGGACATAACCGGCCATAGCACCGAAGCAAGTTGATTTAGTGCTACTAGCAATGTTTTAATGGCATATAAAATAATGCATGAAGAAAATCGTGTTGGCATTTAATTAACTTGTTTCATACTTCATTAGTTTAATAGCATCTTCTCTCAGAGAGGTAAAAGATTGCAAAATTTTGTATGTTTAGTTAAGCATTATGCCTATTCTTATTGGTGAAATCTAGGCAAATATGGTATTTTGGGGTTGTTGCCAACTTGCCATTCAGTAGATATATCTTATCTTAGTTAATGACCTTGTTTATCATATGTAATGCTAGAATTTCTCTTCTCAAAGTCTACAGAGATGCATGTATTTCCAGCCAGAGCTGAAAGACATGCATGTTATTTTAATATCAGCTGCATCTGTTAATGTGCTTCACACGTATTTATTTGCAGTATAGTTACACATTAGTAGAGGAGGAAAAGGCTCTGTAGTTACACATTACATGAGGGAAAATGGTCCAAAAGCTTTGCTGAAGTTTTCGGCTATGTACACATTACATGGCTGGAATATAGGTTGCAGTGCATTTATTTGTTTCTGTGTCATCAAATTGGCTTCTATTCTGTTACTTGTTTGTAGAATGTCTTTGTTGGGTATGACATCAAGATGTGAAGATGAACTCCGATTATTTCAGTTTTGTTTTATTGTCAGCTATGTAGCAGGGATACGGGTACGGGATGTGGGTACGACACGACATGGGTACGGGGATATGTGATTTTACAAAAAAGTAGGATACGGGTGCGTTGGTGGATATGTTCAATATAAAATAATTTATATTATATCTATAGATATAAAAATATTTATCTTGTTAAAAATGCAAGCATTTAAATAGTTTCACATAATTAATAAGAATACATTATAATTATAATCATGAGCATTTTGGAGGAAAGAAATGATAATCTAACTATCAAATCTTTGGGTAGACTCGTTTTGTGTTTAAGCATAATTGTAAACAATAAACTTTTGAAATTACACTAGGACCCCATGCATTATCTAAACACAATTGAGTCTAAAAGTTGTGAAATATGTATTTAAAAAAATAGGGTATTCCTTGGGTACACACCTAGGAGTACCCAAGGAGTATCGGTACCTGATACGCATCCGACATGGATACGTTGGTCATTTGGAAGTAGCCGTGCTTCCTAGACTCTTAGTATATGTAGAAGGAAAGACATAAATTATGAGCTAGAGCTACTCTACTCATCACAAATTAATCAAGCAGTTTAAAGAAACTGTAGTAAAAATTGGAAATTTTGTTTCGTCTAGTAGACTGTCTCTTTTCTATGCATTGGTTTCTTGAAAATATTGATTTGTGTTTAATTAGTAAAGAGTTGTCAAATCAGTCACTACTCACTATCTTTGCTCAGCTTATATGTATTGAATATATCAGGGATGCCTACTAGTTGTGGAAATCATTAACCAGTTAGGTTGTTTTTTCGACATCTTAGTTTTCTTGTATGTGCATCTCTCCTTTTGAATGATACACATCTTTTTTTCAACATATGGAGTGTCTTTTTAGCTTTGAACCTAGGAATAAATATGTTAGATTTAGTTTGCCACAATAAAGAAGATTTGGTTTTCCAATGCAGATCGTGGTTATTATTCTGTGGAGACTGTCACACTTCTGGTAGCTCTAAAGGTCCGATACAGAGATAGAATTACAATTCTGAGAGGGAATCATGAAAGCAGGCAAATAACTCAAGTGTAAGTGGATATCTTCTAAAGTTCATCTTTATTTTTGGTGTATGATTTATGACTTTGATATTTTTTAAAGAAAAGATAGAAAAGCAAGTGGTTGAGATTCAATACCAAAAAGTGTTCTCCATTTTCTGAAGTTCCAAAACAACAAGCGTGTTGTCTTGCATTTTGTGTGAAACTTGTTGGTTAGATCCACTAGTTTGTAACTCACATATATTGACTTTGCAAATTGCAAATTGTCTTTGTAGAAACTTTGTTTGCTTAATTATTTTGTGAGAAATATACTGTTCATTACCTAATGCAACTTTTACTGCCTAAAATTTTGAAATTGGAAAAGAGGAGATTTTAGATTTATTTACTATATCAATACGTATTATAATTTTAGCTGTTAGCACTATTTATGTTATGTCTGTGTCATACGTTGATGAAACGTTTCTCTTCATGTTTTTATGTTAAGGTTTATAAATAAATGATTCCATGTTCTAATTGATTGTTTATGTTTATGTTTATGTTTATGTTTGTGTCATACGTTGATCATATCTTTGAACTTCTATTCATTTTTTACTTCATAATTGATTGGTATGTATTCTAAATTTTCTCATGTTGTAAACCTGTGAATATATCATTAATTTTATACAATTTGCATGTAAAACATTTTATGTTACAATACACAATAAGATATGTTAGGTAAACGTTGACAATGATTTGTGATACATATCTCAATTTGACAACCATGTTTATATATGTGTACTGTTGGAACACCTATCAAAATTGAAACCTAGCAGGAACCCTAACTTCTCTTGGAGGGACTGAAACGAAAACCAAAACCGAGTTCTCAAACCTCTGCTTTTTTCCTCTCAAACCTTAGCTTCAACTGAAGAATAATCATTGTACTCTAATTGTCAGTTATGCTCCAGCTAGTGGACTACTGTAGAGATGTAATTGTAGACCATCCTAAGGCTATTAGAATTGAGAGTAGTAGCTTGAATGGCGAGTTAGCACTTCTGAGGATAAAAACTTGCATTTTTTTCTTCTCTTTTTGAGTTTTAACCTGAGGTGTTCTTAGGTAACCATTGGAACTCATTCTTAATGAGATAGCTGATGTCTCTACTGAATGCGAATGCAGTCTGATAGAAAATCAGCTGTCCTTCATGATTGTAGGGCATTGTCTTAAATATCTTGTTTCAGATGCCAGTTAAATAAGATTTTATTTTATTCTAATGTTTCAAAACTTTTTACTGCTGCTGAGACTTATATGAAGTTAATCAGATAGACAAACATGAAGTATGAAAAACCCTTTGCTGATTGATGGCAATAGCTCATTTTCAGTGACATGCATATGAACTCCGGCTGTTCTAGCGTTCTGGTTATTGTTGAAATCAATGATTTCTATATAAATATGCTTTATTTTTCAATTGTTGATTCTACAGTCCCTGCCTCTACTTTTGAATCGTTTTTATTACTGAGCTCTTCAAGGACGTACTTTTTATTTCTTCTAATTAATGTTGTGATTGTGTTTTAAGCACTTAAAAGGACTATTTGTAAGCTATGCGACACCAAAAATACCATTATAGAAGTCCAAATTAGTTAAGTATGGTTTTATCCATAAATAATTTTTGCCGTTGTTGCAGATATGGCTTCTATGATGAATGCTTGAGAAAATATGGTAATGCAAATGTGTGGAAATATTTCACGGATCTTTTTGACTATTTACCGCTTACAGCTCTAATTGAGAACCAGGTATGGGTTTTGAATTAGTACTTATGCTGTTTCCATTTATAAATTATACTGTCTTCTGACATAGATTGTATGCTTTAGATATTCTGCTTGCATGGAGGTCTGTCCCCATCATTGGATACTCTTGACAACATTCGTGCTCTAGAACGCATACAGGAGGTATGAGTCTTGCTTTCCCCTTGCATTATACTGTAAATTAACACTAAGGCTTCAAGCTTTCAAATTTGTGTCTGTCTTTAGTTCATTTTACTGTTTAAGAACAACCACAGTACTGAAACTTGAGCACTCCTCTTCCTGCCAGACTAATATGATGTCTATATATTACTTGCAATATTAAAAATTAACAAGGATAATATATTTCAATAAACTTCCTTAATTGAACTTTTCCAGTTAAGTATGTTGCTTAATTATTGTAGCTGGGTAATAGTTCACTTTTTTTCAAATCAGCTTTGTAGGAGTTGATGTTAATTTCATAAACTTTTACAGCATTAGTTTTTTCCCCCCTTTATTTGTCAATAATTTTAGTGTTTATTGCACTTTTTTTTGTTTTAACGGAAATATATCCAGATCTCGTGTTGCATTATCACCTTGGCTTTACAGCTACCAAGTTGCATTTCTTGTTTTTAATGGTTAAATTACAAAAAATACCGCAAACTTTGTTAACAATGTGCTCCCATATATTAAAGACCTACATCTGGGGGGGAAAAAAATTACTTAGACTTAAAGTTTTCCTATTACTCCCAAACTTCTCAGCTTTCTAAGGATGGTTCAAAATTTTCAATCTGACCCGGGCACTGCATCTCGGTATCGATTGATATTTGATACCTTGCTTCTAACAGACTCTTAACAATAAATTTTATCCATCTAAATCCATTATCTCAACAGAAAAGGGGCTGGTGTCGTGCAACAGCAGTGGATCTGAATGCTAGATCTCGGGAGGGTCAAAGGCAAGAGATGATAGGCTTAATAGCAAAAACCTAGACTAATTTTCGCGCGCGCGCGGGGGGGGGGGGGGGGGGGGGGGGGGGGGGTGTTGGTGTTAGAAAAACACAAATCTAGATAGGTTTTATTTTGGTGGTAGTAAGAAGGAAGAAGAAAGTGATTCATAGATGTAAATTTGTTGGTCTGCTAGGGTTATTTTTGTCCATAAAGATGAGATAACCTGAAATGTGTGTGATGGCATATTCAACAGTCAGGCAATTGATTGTATTTCTTTGCGATAACAGAGCAATGTTTATGTATATCTATATAATAAAACACAAAGAAAGCCATCAAGTGGCTCTCCTTCAATTTCCCCAAAATCAAATGTCCAGATCTATCCTCACAACACACATTTTCCCTCCAAAAGTTTCCCCCCAAAACTCAAATTCAACCCCCCCCCCCCAACAAAAAAAAAACTCATTTATTTAATTATTTCTCTCTCTCTCTCTCTCTATATATATATGTGTGTGTGTGTGTGTGTGTGTGTGTGTGTGTGTGTGTGTGTGGAAACATGGACTTTTATGGACTTCTATATAATAAAACATAAAGAAAGCTATCAAGTGGCTCTCCTTCAATTTCGTCAAAATCAAAGGTCCAGATCTATCCTCACAACACACATTTTCCCTCTAAAAGTTTCCTCCCAAAACTCAAATTCAACCCCCCCCCCCCCCAAAAAAAAAAAAACAACTCATTTATTTATTTAATTATTTCTCTCTCTCTCTCTCTCTCTCTCTCTCTCTCTCTCTCTCTCTCTCTCTCTCTCTCTTTCTTTGTGTGTGTGTGTGTGTGTGTGGAAACATGGACTTTTATTTACAACTAATTATTGTCATACTATTCAAACTTCAGCTACATAATTGTTGATTTACTGTTTACAACACTTTTCATATGGTGTATCGTGTTCTGAAGACGTGTCGAGGCACGTGGCCACGGGCAAATCTAGTTTTCTTATAAAGTCAGTAGTCTTTTTAGGTGTGCATATGTTTGATCCAAATGTATGATCCAATAATTTTTCATGTTTGCCTTTTTAGGTGTGGATGTGATAGGTTAATCCGGTTGTGTGCCAATGGCTGTATGATTCTGCAATTTATCTCAACAATATTCTGTGTCTTTATATCCTATGCTCCCTGCACTGTGAAGGATGCATACTCTGATTTGGTTTGAAATTAAGCCAACATAGAAAAAATTTAAAATTGTTGTCACAAATGACATTAGAATGGAGGGTGTTCCCTCGTTCTGGGTGTGTACTGTTTAACCTTCAAACCTGACACAAATGAGTTATATCAATCAATATACAAACTGTTTCTGAACTATTTTTTTGAATTGACCTTATCTATAGAGAAGATCTGCTTGATTCAAAGCGTACATTTTTTTCCATACTATTGCTCAGAGCTAGACAATATGAATACAGAACTAGTATCAGGTTCTTGTATTGATATAGTATATATTAAGTTGTTTGGGGTGACAGGTTCCACATGAAGGCCCAATGTGCGATCTTCTGTGGTCTGATCCTGACGACAGATGTGGCTGGGGAATATCACCAAGGGGTGCAGGCTATACATTTGGACAGGACATTGCTCAACAGTTCAACCATAGAAATGGTCTTACACTAGTAGCTAGAGCCCACCAGCTAGTTATGGAAGGTTATAATTGGTCTCATGTAAGCCAACTTGCCCATAGTTTTATTTTTTTGTTATTAGGTTACATTTTCGTATGTTCAAGCATCTTTAAAACTTTAATACTACTGTTCTTACACGACGGATTCCTCATTTGTCTTCTTGACTTCCGTGGGTATGTTTTAATATGTTTAATATGCTAGATGTCCTGACATCAATTATAATCCTATATAGTTTGCGGTTACAATTTTCTAGCGTGGCACTCATGTTAACTGTTAGATTTTGCAGAGTACAGGATTGAAAGCTTTCATGTCGTTATTTTGTTGCCAAATTATATAATAAAGCTAATAAATTTGAGGTGTTGTAAGAAAATTATCATGAACTTGATGTATTATGGGTAGTTCTCATGGAAGTGCATTCTATTTTGATCAACTTCCTTGCAGTTAGTTATAAATGGATGTGAAATATCCTTTATGTTCCTTTTATGTTCATCCCTAACCATGAATCTTGGAGGATTTTAATGGCTGGTTGGAGGTAATTTCATTCATGTAAGTCTCAGGTGATCACATTCTGGTAAACTCTGTAACGGAAGATAGTATTTGAAGATTAATTGAAAATTCACCTTTAAGCTCACATAATAAGATAATTCATGGGATTCCACCCCTCCCCACCACCGCACAGAAGAAAAAAGATGTCTCAAAGTTCGTTTTAGTATTCTGAATCTAGTCCTATTATCTTCATGCAGGATGTATATGACAGATTTCTTGTATATGACAGACTATTAAGGTGCATATGAATTGTATATGACAGATATCTTGCATTTACTTATCATGCAGGAGAAGAACTTAGTTACAGTGTTCAGTGCTCCCAACTACTGTTACCGCTGTGGTAACATGGCAGCAATACTGGAAATTGGGGAGGATATGTCGCAGAATTTCCTCCAGTTTGACCCAGCACCACGCCAGGTTGAGCCAGACACCACCCGTAAGACTCCAGACTATTTTTTGTGATCTCGATTGTAACTATTGCCTCGCCTGTGTTCCACTGTTTGTTTATACATGTATATTAGAAACGAGTAGCTACGATGAAAGTGACAGATTGTTATCATTATCAATTATTACTACAAGTACTACCATTTTTTTTTGTGTATTGCTGCTCCTAAATTTGTTAGGCGAAAGGGACTTGTCAATAGGGTCTCGCTGCATTTTGTAATTGTAGTCTATTTGAGTAGCAGCAGCAACAACAAAACAAATAGATGGCAGTACTAGTTTCTTTACATTTCTTTTTATCTAAACTGTAAAAACTACCTTCAACTTTATGGTGTTTCCAAAAATTTGTGATGGGGTTGATTATCATGTGTAACTTACATTAGCTTTCTTGTATAATGTCAGATGTCTAATATTCCCTTACTGAGTTCATCATAGTTATATCGATAATGTTTTGACAGTCGAAGACGATCTTTTAATTCTTTACCGGGAATTTAGTTATGTCTAGGTTTTCCCTGAAGTTTCATTTCAGTTCAGAGGGAAATTTTGGATATGGAGATGCATTGGTGTGATATGTGGGTGCCGTTTCATTCTTTCAATCGGAATTAAGATAACTGTTTTTAACAAAAAAATCAATGATGCAAAATATACCAATGACAACTGTAGTTTGAAGGGAATCCAGGTTTTTGAATAAATTGGATTTTCAGTAAAACATTTTTTGCTTTAAAGTCTGTTTATTTAAAGATACTACTTTGGCAGTGTATGTTTGCGAGAAAGCATAGCTTAACTTCTTTGTGTAACAGGGGATTTCAAAATGATTTGGATCAAACGGAATTGAAAGTGTGGTCAAAAAATTCAGATGGGATTCAAAAATAATAATAAAATGGCACATCTAGATACACGATATGATGCTTCTGGTTGATCGAGTGCCAGTGATTAAATCTGAATTATACAGTATAACAAATCATCTCTAAAATATTGTTCTCTTGAAGGCAAACAATAAAGGCATTTTGTGATACAGTAGTAAATAAATAAATAAAAGGGCAATAGATCTCGTTAAAGTATACATGCATGCAATAGGCCAAAGACGAGTATAAATACTAACTTTAAACTCAGACTAGTGCAGTTAATGCAATTAGGAAACTTCAAGCTGTCAAAACTGGCTGTCGGTATATTGTGCAAGAGCAGAACAACGACACATCCGGTTTATGTCTTTTAGCAACACCATTTTATGACTGCAAGTCTGGTGCTCCAATGCGCACAAAGGCAACAAGTACCTATGACCTACAACGGGCCCTGATGGAAGCTAGGTGCTTCTTGCAAATCCTTTTCTGGTAACTTATGCAACACATTTGTAGACATGTACTGTGAGACGCATCCTCGCACCTGACAACATTGTGCAATCAGAATATACAAAAGAAATCCTACAATAATGAATGGTGCAACATGCAGGTAATTCGAAGGAGCTTTTTCTATACTAGTGTGACATCAAAAGGAGTGTGTATCACTGATCTGTGTGGTGGCCTCATCTTTAATTTTCAACCAGACATTTCAGATGGGACGAACTTCATGATGAATGCCGGAAACCAACATTTGTAATTGTATGAAGAATGGAACCATTGAAGAAAATGTATTGATGTATGGTATAGCCAGGTTGAATAGGATTAAATATAGATTGTAATTTTCTCAAGGGTGAATTTATCAAATAAGATTGTCACTGCAGTGCACAATGACATTTTGTGATTTTGATACTCTGTCATATTAATTATTTTTATTGAAGAATGTCAATACCGCGCTGAGTTCAGGAGTGTTAAATGGAATCCAGACTCAGGGCCTTACAACTCGTACAATTAAAACTTCAGAGATAGTTTTAGTTGGAAATTTTGTTATTTCGAATAAATAAATTCGTAAATATTTTTCTACTTTTTATGCTAGTAGCAAATATGTTTGATTACATTATAAGACCTCCTTTAACTTCAGCATTGACCAATGTAAACAACTTTGGGGAAACAAAATAACAAATCCTCCAAAGTCATAATTACAAGATAAAAAAGCCCTGGTAAAGAGTGACCTAGTATTAATAAGAAAACTTACAAAGAAAACAAACATTCAAAAGATGAACACTGAATTTAGAAATACTATTAGAAATGCTAGGAATTCGTTTCTTTCCAATTTCCAAGTGAAAATTAAACTAAAATTAACAGTTGCAGTACATCATCAATCAAGCATGACACTGAATTGTCAAAAATATCAAGCATGATACTGTAATTTAAGAAGTATGGATACAATGTCGTCATTGTAGAGAGAGAAAAAACCAATATGGGAGGAATTACCTGCAACCAGCCAGTCGGTATTTCGATGAAGCCTTGCAGAAGAAGATCAACTATTTCAAGCTTCCAGCCTGATACAGGCGTAATCAAATATAGCAGATCTCTTTTAATGTCTATACCTCACACAATGCCTGATTGATATGAAGTTGAAAATTAGCATACAATAAATTCAATAGAAAGTCTACACTCTACAAATCTATCTCTACAAATAGAATGTTCAAAAAAATTGCTAAACACATGCATGCATACTTGTGTATACACAAGCATATGCTTGTAAAATATATGTAAATTTAAGTTCATGTCTGTGCAGGTAACAGATAGAAGAGAATAAAACATAATCCAAACATAATCTATTTTAGAAAATTTGGAAGGTGTTCGTCTTTGTGTAACTGCACATGTACTATGTTATATGCGTATGACTATACATGTTAATCTTGTATCCTGTGTTTTAAAATGACTAGATGGTCATGCAAATGCGCCCGTGCAGATACAAACACAAAAATAAAAATTTTATGCCATAATGAAAAAAAATCAGGAGAAGGTACTTGAGGATAAAATGAAAAGCAATTTCTTTTCTCGTATAAATCTTTAAGATCTGGCATGAGGAAATTCGTGTAGGAAAGAATAACTAAAGAGCATTTTTACTTAAATCAAAACAGGAAAGGAAGAGAAAACTCATTGGCATAAGCTCTCTCTTGATGGACTGAAGAATCAACTCTGTCATCCTAAAGAAGCAAAAACTTTATAAGAATTAAACCGTCTTAAATCAAGTCGTACAGAAAATATTGGCATGAAGAATTAACAGCAGTGCTCTACCCATGTGTATAAAAGAGCCAATGTAGCTCTTTCAATGAATAAAAACCATGCCTTTTGAAAACAAGTAGGCTACGGGAAACATAACTAATGACGATTTTTGGGTTGAAAACCTCTGCAGCTTGTTGGAGGCAACAAGGCTATGGATGAAGTATCTGACAGCACAAAGTTGAACAAAAAAAAAATACAAGTAATATGAGGTTGGAGATCGTGGATGTTCAGTTGCTAGATGATAGATCTACTCTGGAATTTTTTTACTGAACATTCAGAACATATTTGTAAGAATATTTTAGATGGGTTTTCATCAAGAAGGCATAGCTATTTACCGAGCCCAACACACCAAGGGGTGTGGCACTTTGTTCTTGTTGGTTCCAGAGAACTTGCCGCCAGTCCAACTATTGTAGCATTTAGGCTGTGAAATACTTCACTTCTTGGAATCTAAAATAACAAATAATCGAGTGCATTAGAAATGTCTGAAAATATAACTAAGAACATGATACCAGCTAAACATTTGAAAAGACAATAAGGGAAAGCAAAATCAAACCAAGAGGGGAAAATTAACATATTTGAACCCAATTATGGATGCATTCATTAGCAAAATTGCAAATAGAAATTATGTTATGCTTCTATACAACCTTACAATGGAGGTGCCTAACTTTTATTCTTGAGATAGGAACTTCATAAGGAGGGATGGAGGCCAAAGCATAAGCAAGTTCTTTGTAGGTTTCTATATTCAAGCTAGTTGGAAAGCACTGCCTGAAGTATTCGAAAAGTCGATGGTCCCGCATTTTATGTGCATCCTTATGTATCAACACCCTTCAAAGCATACAACTGAATTAGTATACCATTATAAAATAATAGCAGGTTGTGACCTAATTAAGCATTTACAATCATTAATCATAGGCATTATTTAGATGCTCATGAGATATCAATTACATACAGAGAACAAATAATACATTTACCATTCATCAATAGCATATTATTTTAGAAGCTCCTGCAATGTCAATTAAACTTATAGATTGTAGAGACCCCTGGATAAAAAATCCTGCTTCAGAGCAAACTTAAAATGGGGAAAGTGAACAATCTTCCAAAACAGGCTATTCAATATGAATCGTATAACAATTTACGGAACACTCAATTGGTAAGGGAAAACAAACGCTTGTATACACATTTAAACGAAAAATTTACCAAATATTTACAAGGATGTTCACATAAGTGATTTTTTTATAGGGTAAAAAAACACCCCTCAACTATAGGGTCAAAGCAAAAAACCCCCATCTTCTATCGGCCAACGCAATACACCCCCCCCCCCCCCCCCCCCCCCCCCCAAAAAAAAAAAATTAAAAAAAATTTAAAAAAATCTATGAATTGTAGTCAATTCATGTACGGAAACCCCCAAAAAAAAAGTTTGTGAAATGTCCAAATTGCCCTTATATTAATACACCATTTAAAAACAAAACAAAACAAAAAAATCTCACTCTCTCTCCCCCCCAAATCCAAATCCAAATCCCCATCACCACCAAACCCGATCTCCATCATCACCAAACCCGACCTCCACTCATTCCCCCACCTCCCCATCACCACCACCGACAGCCCCATCACCACCAACCTCCATTTGTCTACTAGTAATTTGTGAAATCTGTCATTCTGAGTGAAGCTTTGGATCTCGTATCTATGGCAGCTTTGTAATCATCTTTTGGCCGTATTGTCATAACAGGCTTGGAGGAAGTTTATGAAGAATGAAGGCGAGAAGAGTGCACACAATCTTCCACATGGTTCACTCTCAAAAAAAAAATCACCACTGATGAAAGCGATAGGAGATAGTTCACTATCAACGAAAATATTATAGCGAATGGAAAACCATCTTCACTATCAAAGAAAAGACAACTCCACAGAACTCCATACACTCATATTATAGACTCCCATCCTAAATGCAAGAGGCCAATCCAGAGACTAACATTAATCTTATGGAAGCCCTGAAGTGTTTTACAATTGCTATTAGCCTACAATTATTTCATAAGGAGGTTGGTGGAGATGGGGCTGACAGTGGTGGTGATGAGGAGGTCGGGTTTGGTGGAGATGGGATTGCCGGTGGTGGTTGAGGAGGTCAGGGATGATGGAATCGGGTTTGGTGATTTGGATTGGAATTTGGATTTGGATTTTGGATATTAGATTTGGATTTGGATTTGGATTTGGATTTGGATTCGGATTCGGATTCGGATTCGGATTCGGGGGAGAGAGAGACATTGAGATTTATTTTTATTTTTTTAATGGTGTATTTATATAAGGGCAATTTGGATATTTCACATAGTTTTTTAGGGTTTCCATCCAGGAGTTGACTACAATTCATAGGGTTTTTTTTTTTTTTTTTGGGGGGGGGGGGGGGGGGGGGGGGGGGGGGTTATCACATTGGCCGACATAAGAGGGTTTTTTTTTTGCGTTGGTCGATAGTATAGGGTTTTTTTTGCCTTGACCCTATAGTTGAGGGGTATTTTTTGCAATTTATCCTTTTTTATATTAACCACCCACCAGTTGTTCCATGCGAGCTTCATTATTTCTTAAATTCCCACCAAATTTAGGTCCTTTTATCTCACATAGAGACGCAGGAATAACAAATCTTACAATCTTCTTCAATAACATAAAAGAGAGAATCTTTTAAGTAACCAAAATTGGACTGTTAAATATAGTGAAGAAAAACCTATATGTAGGACTTGCTGAATTCCTTTATTTACATGTAGGCCGTAAATTCGCAACAGTAAATTATGGTCTAATATGCAACAAAAATGGTCTTCTTCAGCATATCCCAAAAGAAATTTCCAAAAATCTGAATGGAAAATGCGAAATCATATTCAAAGAAATCAAGAGTTTTTAATTTGCTCTCCTAACCCAACTGTCTGTCATTTTTAGTAACTCCAGCTGCGCAAAAATTTAAAAACCACTATACTTCCAAATATGAATATATGGAATGCACCAATACATAGCCCTAAAGAACAATGGAATACATGAAAAATCACTTGTTTAAATAGCAAAAATAGCTAGCACATTCAAAGAATAAACTTACGATCGGTTTAAGAAGTCCCTATGTGCTGAATCAATGTAATACAAATTCACAGGACCATCATGTTCATCCAACCAGAATGCACCATCTGGAACATTTTTACTCTCTGCAGAGATCCGTAATTGAACAACATGAGCAGGAGAAATGTACCTCAACATCTCCACCAGCACATTTAGTCCAGTACCTAGAGTGCGCAGACAAAAAAAGCCATCAGTTCCAAAGCCATCACAGGTACAGATAGTTCCAACTAAGACCAACAAACTTTGAAAGAGGAATAGACCCTGTGGAAAAGAGTTGCATGTTTTTCAACCCTCAAGATTAAGATATGTTATTTCTATCATAAAGCGCAGATTCAAATTATTGATTGCTCAATTGAAGAAACCTCAAACCATACCTTTCACCCACCCAGGTGTGTTAATAATAAGAGGCACCAGCGACTTTCCAGAATTATCACGCTCAAATTGATAGTGTTCTTTTAGAAAGTAATCATATAAGCTGAAGCTATAATTGGAGTACGCTTTTGGATCTCTTTTTGAAGATATATCACCAAAGAAGAAGCACCTAAAAAAACAGAAGAACCCTCGATGAAAAAGTATACAACAAGCTACGATTAATGGAATAAAGGTAAACAGTCCAAAGAAGACAGGTGTAGCCTTAGACGGTAAAGTTATAACTTATATCTCAATAAAATTTAAAAATTGACTACAGTACAAGAAACCCCCTTGATCATACTAACTAATAACATACACTCTCCGTCCCATATTGTCCACTTCGTCATTTACACACATATTAAGCGGTGGTGTAAGTTCACTAATCTACCCCTATCAAAATTATTCTCCCACTTTCCACTCCCCCCCCCCCCCCCCCCCCCCCCCCCCCCCCCCCCCCACATACACACCTATTCCGGCTAATTTTTCACCATGAATGTCTCTGTCCCCTCACCTTTTCCAGCAATTATTTTTTGTTATTCTTTTTTTAACTAATTAGGGAAAAAGAGAGCAGCTCTTAAAACTATTTACTCCTCAATCTATCTTCCACATGCATCCACATGCGACATGCTGGCCTCTACAACTTCCTCTCTTTAACTGAATAATCAAATCAACTCAAATTTCTCTTTCCTTTGCTATTCTTCTTTAATCGAAATAAACTGAAAATTAATCAAATTAATTCAAATTTTCTGCCAAGCTCAATTCTAATTTTACACCAAAATTTGTCTTTCAACTTTTTAAAATGACAATATACTGCTATACAAAGTGTCTAGGCATGTTACTCTCAAAAAAAATCCTTTCAACTATCTATATGCATACTCATTATCCATATATCCTTCAATTAGAAAAAAAAAATAAAAAGAACAGAAAAATGAGATGCCTAACTAATGACGAGTGAGGAGCCATCTACTATACGTTGTTGATGGAGAGTGGAAGCTAAAATGGGGTATAATATCATGTACATCAGCTAATTTTTTTGGCATCCCCTAAAACAGTCACTCGAATATGGAAATAAGGAAAAAGTTTGAATACATACATAAAGAGTGAGTGAGAGAGAGAGAGAGAGACAGAGAGAGTATGGGGTTGTGGTCAATAATGAATAAAGAAGGAAAACTCTCTTATTTCAAGTGTTTGTGTGTTTCGCTTTCGCATGCATAGTGATAAGTGTGCATAATTAAAAGTGCAAAACTTTTAATAAGGGTGTAATTGGCATTATGAGGTAAAAATACTCCAAATGAGAAATTGGTCAAATTATACAGGACATCATAAAATGGAATAGTAGACAAATAACATGAGAAGGAAGGAGGGAGTATTATATTTGGAATTACTTTATTACTAGCTAAGTACTTCTATGGTTTCTACTTAAAACTATCTTTTTAGAAATGTATGTTAATTTATAATTAGAACAATCTTGGTGTTGTTTGTTGTTAAAGCTCTGCAAATAAAGTCTAAGTCTTACCCTCCACTTCGCCTTTCACTGACCACAAAGATTTTAGGTAAAACATTTATTTTCTGTAATGGATGCCAAATCAACCACAAAAACTATTTGACACATGTTTTTCATTTTAAAAATTGTCCAATTCATCAAGATATTTAAAGGCCTAATTTTCATTTGGAAAGATTCAAAAGACCATAAACATGTTCTATCAACATGTTCTTTTTTAATACATATTTGGGTTGTGTTTTAAAAAAGCTTCTTTATCAACCTCATTGCCTTATGAGTTGTGACTAGAACAACTAAATAGTTGTACTACCATCCTAGGGACATACTTATTATTCTCCGTCCCATATTATATGTCCACTTGTTCATTTTATGATGTCCCATATTATTTGTCAGTCAATTTGGAGTATTTTTTACCCCATAATGCCAATTATACCCTTGTTAAAAGTTTTGCACTTTTTATTATACACAGTTATTTATCACTATGCATAAAAAACACACAAACACTTGAAATAAGAAAGTTTCTCCCTCTTTATCCATTACTGACCGCAAACCAATACTCTCTCTCTCTCTCTCTCTCTCTCTCTCTCTCTCTCTCTCTCTCTCTCTCTCTCTATATATATATATATATATCTATCTATCTATCTATCTATCGATCTATCTATCTATCCCTCTCCCTCTCTCTCTCTCTCCCTCTCTCTATATCTCTCTCTCTCCCTCTCTCTCTCTATCTATCTATCTCCCTCTCTCTCTATATCTCTATATCTCTCTCCCTCCCTCCCTCCCTCCCTCCCTCCCTCTCTCTCTCTCTCTATCTATCTCTCTCTATCTATCTATCTATCTATCTCTATCTCTATATCTCTCTCTCTCTATATATATATCTATCTATCTATCTATCTATCTATCCCTCTCCCTCTCTCTCTCTCTCTCTCCCTCTCTCTATATCTCTCTCTCTCCCTCTCTCTCTCTATCTATCTCTCTCTCTCTCTATCTCTCTCTCTCTATCTCTCTATCTCTCTATCTATCTATCCCTCTCCCTCTCTCTATATCTCTCTCTCTCCCTCTCTCTCTCTATCTATCTATCTCCCTCTCTCTCTATATCTCTATATCTCTCTCCCTCCCTCCCTCTCTCTATCTATCTCTCTATCTCTCTCTCTCTCTCTCTCTCTCTCTATCTATCTATCTATCTATCTATCTATCTCCCTCTCCCTCTCTCTATATCTCTCTCTCTCCCTCTCTCTCTCTCTATCTATCTCTCTCCCTCTCTCTATATCTCTATATCTCTCTCCCTCCATCTATCTATCTCCCTCTCCCTCTCTCTATATCTCTCTCTCTCCCTCTCTCTCTCCCTCTCTCTCTCTATCTATCTCTCTCTCTCATATATATATATATATATATATATATATATATATATATTCCCCTTGTTCCCATATTCGAGTAATTGTCATACGGGATACCAAAAATTTTGCGATCGCACATGATATTATACCATGTTTAGCTTCCCACTTTCACTCTCCAATCAACCATCAACAACATCACGTAGATGGCTCGTCACTCCTCATTAGTAAGGCATCTCATTTTTTTCCTTTTTCCTTTTCTCATTAAATGACATATGGACAATGAGTCTGCATATGGAGAGTTGAAAGGCAAATTTTGGAGAGTATGCATGTATGTACACTTCATATAGCAAGAGAGCATCATTTCAAAAGGTTGAAAGGCAAATATTGGGGTAAACTTAGAATTAAGCTTGGTGGAATATTTGAGTTGATATGATTGATTTTCAGTTTATTTCAATTAAAGAAGGAAGAATAAGAAAGGAGGAAAAGATATTTGAGTTGATTTTCATTATTCAGTTTACTTCAATTAAAGGGAAGAAGTTGTAGGTGTTATCATGCTGCATGTGCAGAGAGAAGCAAAGATTGAGAGAGTAAATATTTTCAAGTTTTCAGAGCTGCTATCTCTTTTTCTCTAAGAAAAAACAAAAAATAAAAAACAAGGAAAAAACAAAAAAATAATTGTTGGAAGAAGTGAGGGGAGTCATTCATGGTGAAGATGACAAAGAATAGAAGCTTATTTAAGAAAAAGAGAGGGAGACAGTCGAAAAAGTGGGTTACGGATTAGTAAACTTACATCAATGCTTAATACGCATGAAAATGGCAAAGTGGACGAGTAATTATGGATCAAAGGGAGTAATAATCAAAATCAAGGCTTATTTATTAGAAAATATCCTAAAGTTTACTCCTTTTTATTGTGAAAAACCCTGATACACATTTTGTTTGTGACTACCCTGGAGCATCTACAATCTAGAGTTTTCAAGTTTGTGAGATGAAAAGATAGGGTCATATAAGTGCTTGGTATCTTAATTTTCCGCATCCTCTATTATGGTTGCCTAGTAGTGAAGTCTAAAAAGTGCTTTAGAGTAGTTCCGGATAATAAAATGCATATCATGGTATTTTACAATAATAAGTGGTAAACTTTAGGGTATTTTCTGATATATTAGCCCAACATCAATATAAGAAGATAATGTAATAATAAATTATGTTAAAGTAAGTAGATAATTCAACAATAACAAGTGCACAATGCTTACCTTTCCGGCGCTTTTATCTGTGTTGCAAACAAATCTGTAGACACCAAAAAACAAACACAAATAAATAATCCCCCTACAAATTCAACAAACAATAAATCCCCCAAAAATAACGATTGAAATTACCGTCTAAACATTCATCAATGAGATGAAGCGAAATGCACCCAGGTGCACTGAACTCCGGTTGGCCTACATCCGTATCCAAATACCCCACTCTCTCATACCTTTTACCAACCAAAAAAAAATATTCAAAAAGAATACTAAACAAGGAAGAAAAAATTGAATAAAATTGAGGCGAAGAAGAGAGGAAAGGAGGGACCTTTGGAGGAGGGAGTTGAGGAGGTATTTAGAGAAGGTGGATTTGCCGCCATTTTTGGGGCCGCAAATTAGGGTTATGGGAGGGGAGGAGGAGGAGGAGGAGGAGGCAATGGACCGGGCTGTGTCGGCCCATTCCTGGGGTATGATTACCTCTTGCCGAGATTGAGAGGGAGAAGCCATGGCTAAAAGTTGGGGGTTTTGGGGAAGAAGAAGGGAGATTTTAAGAAGTTAAACCTTAACGACTGTTTGGGAAAAAATAGTGGATTAATTTAGTAACAGGTCAGGATTTTTATTGGGTAACGGACCCGACTCCGACCCGGAACACATTAGCTTATAGAGACAGGCAGGTTTGGGTTTAGCTCTAGCAGAAATCTCTTTTTTTCTTTTTTTTTTTTTCTTTTTCTTTTTTTAATTTTTTTATTAGTGGGAAGTAAATGAAACAACTACAATAGTTCATGTTGAAGGCCACGCACACGCACACGCATACGCACACGCACTCGCACTCGCACGCTAGCTTCAATAAGTTTAGCTAATCTCTAATCTCTACTATCTCTACTATTTTAATGGAAGAGGGAGTTTGTAACCAAACAAATCCTAACTTTGTAATTAAACAAACACGTGTAATACACGTTCAAATTAATTTCACCAACTACAAACATTTGTAGACAAAAAAATCTGTGCATTGACCGTGCATATCTAATATAAAGGAGGTATTAGATTCAATGTTAGACTACGTTGAAGTTTTTACTTTTAATAAAAATATATTTATTAAAACGTGCATCGCACGTGAAAATTACTAGTTTTTAATTTTAATGGGAGAGTTGGGGTTTGTGACAATCAAACTTTAACTTTGTAACTATATAAATACGTATAATACACGTCCAAACTATATCCAATAAATATAAATGTGTACCGCACGTGTAGCCTAAATCAAAATATTCAAATATAAACTTTTTTTTTCTTATTCAATATATATTCATTTAATTTGATGACTTTATTTTTTTTAGACGTGCATCGCACGTACATTATACTAGTTACTAGTAATGTACAGGTACGATGAACGCTTTAACATTAAAAAAAATTAAATAAAAACTTTGATGTAGTGAAGACTCGAATATGAAACCTCATTCATATTAGTTATATACGTGTGTCACACGCGTTGATAGATTTACAAATGACACTAAGGCCTTCTCCCATTATAATATTATTACTAGTACGATGTACGTGCGATGCACGTCTAAAAAAATAAAGCCATCAAATTAAATGAATATATATTGAATAAGAAAAAAATAGTATATATCTGAATGTTTTGATTTGGGCTACACGTGCGGTGCACATTTATATTTGTTGGATATAGTTTGAACATATATTATACGTGTTTATATAGTTACAAAGTTAGAGTTTGTTTGTTACAAACCCCAATTCTCCCATTAAAATAGTAGAGATTATATATTATGTTATAGATAGATAGATATAGAAAGATAATTTCACAAAGCCATATCTCAAAATAACTCAATCTTTTAATTCAACTTGCCGGTACCCGGGGTCTCACTAAACCTCTAGATCACAACCTTTCATGTACTAGAATTCATGGGTACTCATACCCTTCAATAATCATGTATTAAACTTCATTATATTCATATATTCAACTTAATCAATCTCATGAAATTCAATTCATTCACTTATTCATAATTCTTTCAAAAAGAACAATTCATTTCATGGCTCACAATATGGAGTAATCACTTCATAATTTAATCACACACCGTATCTTAATCAACCAAAATAATTATAGAATCTTTAAAAAAAATCAACTGCATTGTCCAAAATTTCATGTTCCTATAATTCAAGGTCATACTCTTGAATAAATTATCAAATTCATCAACTTATCAATTTATCTCAATTCTACTTTTAATTAGGTTCTTCTCACACTTTCAGTTCTATAAAAAAATAAAAAATAATAAGGAGTTTGAGAAACCCAGTGCGAACTTCACAAAAAAATAATGTTTAGAATCAAGTCAGAGAGCTCACACCAAAAAAAGGTGTTTTAGAACCCAAGTCGGAGAACCCACAACTCAAAAAATGTGTTTTAGAACCCAAGTCAGAGAACCCACAACTCAAAAATGTGTTTTAGAACCCAAGTCAGAGAACTCAGAAGCAAGTCAGAGAGCTCCGAAGGATTCGAACCCAGAACCAGCAAGGAAACAACGCAATGTCCAAGCCATAGGGCCAAGAGCGCCCACTGGTTGGAGTATTCAAATGGGTTTTAATTACCCAACCTCTCCCCAATACACTGTTAAAAGATTTACTTTTCCGAAAACCAATTCACGACACAAATAGTCGAACCCCCGCACTCAAAAAAATAATTCAAGAACAGCAAAATGAATTCTAGTGCAATAATAGATTCACACGATTGAAATTTCCACCGTGCGAAAAGTAACTCAATTTTCGCTGTATCTTGCGAAATGTCAATTTTACTCAATAAATATACTTTTTCATGTGCAATAGCAATACGAGATTTTTTCTCATGGTGAATAAAGTCATAAGACATCTACTCTTCTAAAGTGAACACACGTCAACAATTCACTTGCTAATTTACACAAATTCTAATTCCTTCAAGTCCATTTTAATCAACATGCACTTTACTTAAATGTTTAGAGTATTTACTAGCACACACATCTCAATTTATGAGAGCAACTAAACAATTCTACATTGGCAATTTACTTTTTAGGGTAATCTACACATGCAACTACTCAATAATTTAGAAAGCATAAAGGATCATCCACCTATTAGGAGAGTACTAAAAATAGTTTTGCCTTCAAAAGATCCTCTGAACTCCACGAAATCGAGCCAAATCCCCAACTCCGAAAGCCACCGAAATCTCCCATGTTTTGCTCCTTCCTCCTCTCTTTTAATCGCTCCTGGCAATAGTGAAAAATAGGTTTTGTTTAACAGTGAATGGGTAAGTCTGAATAGATAGACTTAGGGATTATATATAGGGATTTTAATTTTAGTTATAAAACCAACTCTCCAATAATCCCTCTCCCACTCCTCACGACTCACACGACTGCGGCCCACGCCTTCCAACCGCACGCCACTCTCCACTCACTCACCAACATGTGCAAGTGCAGTGCACAAGCACGCTAATAATTTATTAATTAATTGCTCCTAGTTATATTCTAGGTGTTTGTTACAAAACAAGTAGGAAAAGTGCACAAAATAAATGTAGAATTGTTCGTAGGCCTTTTTCATCGGGCTCTTATTAATAATTAATTAATTTTTTTCTATTTTGATGGGCTATTAGGTCTAGGGGTTTAATAAAAGACTAAATAAAAGGATTCATGCATACTACAACATAAATTTAAATGAGAGGGACGATAAATAAAGATGAAATTTGCACGTGTATTGCATGTGCAAAAATAATCAAAAAAAGTATTTTTAATTAAAGTAAATTATACAGGATGTTACACCATGTGAACGATCTTGAAGAAGCATTTGGAGTCCTCCGAGCACATGACATGAGGCCCAATCCCACCAAATGCGCCTTCGGCGTCTCCTCCGGGAAATTCCTCGGGTTCGTCGTCAGCCAGCGCGGCATTGAGGTGAACCCCGAAAAGATCCAGGCCATTATCGACATGGTCCCTCCCCGCAACGTTAAAGAGGTTCAGCACCTAACGGGGAGGCTGGCGGCCATTGGCCGCTTCATCTCGAAATCAGGGGAAAAGTCACTCCCCTTTTTCAAGGCTCTCCGAGGAGCCAAAGGCTTCGAGTGGGGGGACACCCAACAGCTGGCATTCGAACAACTAAAGTCCTATCTCGCCAACTCCCCACTCCTAAGTAAACCCAAACCGGGCGAACCACTACAACTATATCTCTCAGCCTCGGAGAGCGCCCTCAGTGCCGTCCTCGTTCGGGAAGATGACGGCATCCAGAAGCCTCTGTACTACGTGAGCAAAGTCTTGCTCTCGATAGAGACGAGGTACGCTAAAACGGAGAAGGTGGCCTACACACTTGTGATGGCCACGCGAAAGCTCCGCCCTTATTTCCAAGCCCATTCCATTCAAGTCCTCACGACTAGCCCTTCAAGGCCGTCCTTTACAAGCCCGAAACTTTCGGCCACTTGGTCAAGTGGTCGATTGAGCTGAGTCATACGACATCAGCTACCAACCCCGGACAGCCATCAAGGGGCAGGCCCTTGCTGAATTCATCACGAAATGCACCATTTTCGGGCCATCCGACATTCGGGAAACCGACCCAATGTGGGAGGTTTATGTCGACGGCTCATCTTGCGAAGGAGGAAGTGGAGCGGGCATAATTCTGAAAGGGCCTGATAACTTCGTCCTTCAGTATTCTCTGCGCCTGAATTTCCCACCTTCAAACAATGAAGAGGAGTATGAAGCTATGATCACGGGGCTCACCCTAGCACACAAGGCCAGATCCAGACACATCAAGGCCTTTAGCGATTTCCAGCTTGTGGTCAATCAGATCACCGGGGAGCACGAAGCTCGCGACCCTCGAATGGTGCAGTACCTGGAGGAAGTCCATTACCTCTTGGCATCTTTCGAATACCACTTGGTGGAACGGATCCCCAAGGAACAGAATGCTCAGCCCGACTCATTATCAATGTAATACTCTAGATTTGGAGCGAACAGTCGACTGGGAGTGTTAGCAGTCGACTGGTCTGCGTATTCGGAATTTGAGAGATTTGAGTATAAATACTATTAGCCAATGATCAAGAGTCACCTAATTGGTTAACCACCTTTTGAGAGGCAGCTTGTGGTGGGCAGTTGTACTACATAGTATCTAATTTGTATTTCTAAAAATATTAAAAATCGTCTGAGTATTGGGGCGGGGCGTTACAATCAAAGCTCGCCTCGTCATCATTCGAAGGGCTCGACCGCACCGTGTTGATCGAAGCCCTCCTCAAGCCTAGCATCGACCTTCATGAAGCCTCTTGCCTCACCATTGGTCTCCAACCATGCAACTGGACGACGCCCATTCAGAAATTCCTTTCAGATGGCGAGCTCCCATCAGATCGGGCCGAAGCAAGAAGGATCAGTGTCCGCTCCGAAAGATTCACCCAGATCGATGGGACGCTCTTCAAGCGCTCATACACATTGGCCGGTGGTAGGCCCTACCTCCGTTGCCTAACTCCAGACGAGGCAAAGTATGCTTTGAAGGAACTGCACGAGGGGATCGGCGGATGCCACATGGAAAGCAGGTCACTCGCCCGAAAGGCCTTAAATCACAGGTACTACTGGCCTACAATGCTACAAGACTCCCAAGACCTCGTCAAGCAATGTGGCCCATGCCAAAGATTCTCGTCGGTGAAAAGGCTTCCCCAAGCCAACCTCCGATCCCTATCCAACCCGACCCTTTTTGCCATGTGGAGGATGGACCTAGTCGGCCCCTTCCCACAGGCAACGGGTCAAAGAAAAATTTTGGTGGTAGCCATCGACTACTTCACAAAGTGAATCGAGGCAGAACCTCTGGCCACGATCACCGAGCATTAAACTCAACAATTCTTCTGGAGGAACATCATCTGCCGATTCAGTAACCCCCAGGTACTCATTACCAACAACGGGACCCAGTTCGCGGGTAAAAACTTTCAAAAGTTCTGCGAAGAAATCGGCGTTTGCCAATGCTTCTCATCGGTGTGCCACCCTCAGTCCAACGGCCAAGCCGAAAATGCAAACCGCCAGATCCTGGTTGGCCTCAAGAAGCAGCTGGATAATTCGCCAAAGGGACTATGGGTCGACGAACTACCAAGCGTACTCTGGGCGCACCGAACAACTAAGAGGATCCCCACGGGTGAATCCCCCTTTCAACCTCACCTACGGCGCCGAGGCTGTCATCCCTCTCGAGATCGGCCTCCCCTCGCCCAGGATAATGGCCTTCATCTAGGAGGACAACTCTTCGGACGTCAGAGCCAACCTGGACCTCATCGAAGAGGTTAGGGAAAGATCCGCCATTCGCCATTCGCAGAAGCATATACCAACAAAGGATCGAGAAATTCTGCAACAAGAGGGTACGCCCAACGGACATCAAGTAGGGTGACCTCGTGCTCAAGAGACTCGCGGTATCCGATCCCAGAGAAAAGAGAAAACTCTCGCCTAATTGGGCGATCACTTACAAGGTTTCCGAAGTGGTCCGTCCCGGTACGTACCGACTCACAGACCTGGGGGGCAGAGTAATCAAGAGGCCCTGGAATGCGCAGCACCTCATCAAGTTCCTCGATGGAGAGGGCTAGATTTATGTAACCGATCTTTCGTAATCAACACTTACGTGCTATTGTCTTTTGTAAATAACAAAGTGTAACTTTCTGTTTTCTCCACACTTTTAAAAAATTTTCTGTCAAGTTAAGGGGGCTCGACCTTCGGCACTCACCTCGAGCCACGTCCTAGCTTTCTCAAGCTAACAGGGCTTCACGCTCGGCAGTACATCCGAGCCACAACCCGACAACTCTTCTCTTACGTTAAGGAGGCTCGACCTTCGGCACTCACCTCGAGCCATGACCTAGCTTTCTCAAGCTAACCGGGCTTCGCGCTCGGCAGTGCTTCCGAGCCACAAGCCGACAAATCTTCCGCCAAGTTAAGGGGGCTCGACCTTCGGCACTCATCTCGAGCCACGCCCTAGCTTTCTCAAGCTAACAGGGCTTTGCGCTCGGCAGTACTTCCGAGCCACAACCCGACAACTCTTCTCTTACGTTACGGGGGCTCGACCTTCGGCACTCACCTCGAGCCATGCCCTAGCTTTCTCAAGCTAACAGGGCTTCGTGCTCGGCAGTGCTTCCGAGCCACAACCCGATAACTCTTTTGCCAAGTTAAGGGGGCTCGACCTTCGGCACTCACCTCGAGCCACGCCCTAGCTTTCTCAAGCTAACAGGGCTTCGCGCTCGGCAGTGCCTCCGAGACACAGCCCGACAACTCTTCTCTTACGTTAAGGGGGTTTGACCTTCGGCACTCACCTCGAGCCACGCCCTAGCTTTCTCAAGCTAATAGGGTTTCGTGCTCGGCAGTGCTTCCGAGCCATAATTCGACAACTCTTCTCTTACGTTAAAGGGGCTCGACCTTCGGTACTCACCTCGAGCCACGCCCTAGTTTTCTCAAGCTAACAGGGCTTCGCGCTCAGCAGTGCATCCGAGCCATAACCTGAAAACTCTTTTCTTACGCTAAGTGGGTTCGACCTTCGGCACTCACCTTGAGCCACGCCCTAGCTTTCTCAAGCTAACAAGGTTTCGCGCTCGGCAGTGCTTCCAAGCCACAACCCGACAACTATTCCAAGTCAGGGGGGCTCGGCCTCTAGAATTTCAGCTCTCCTCCCTACTGAAAAGTTTTCATTAAGATTTAGGGCGTTCGCCTTCGGCAAACGCCCCGAGCCCTGAACCTCGGGTCAACCCACCTCTCACCCATTGACAACTCAGGGTAAACGGCCCTCAGAGCCGAAACCTTGAATTGTCAGAGGGTGGCAGGGGAGCTACCGATCCGGGACTCTTGGCCACGAATTCCATTTTGGAGCACCCACCTTCGGCGAGCACCCCGAGTCTCGCCCCCCGGGATCGACCCACCTCTCACCCGTTGAAAACTCGGGGTAAACGGCCCTCGGAGCCCAAACCCCGAATTGTCAGAGGGTGGCAGGAAAGTCACCAGCGACGAGAATTCACGGTGAAGGGAGATGATTTCTGATGAACTACTAGTGAAGGGGTAAGGGTTATATAGCCCTCTAAAAAGACGCATTTATGATATCGAGGAGTCCAAACGACGGAAGATGAAACGCTCCCATTAAGTGTTATCGGAAGGTGAAACGTTCCCCATTAAATGCTATCGAAGGACGAAACGGCTCGCCTTCCCAAGCAAAGCAGGGAGTTCAGAGCCCGGGTCGAGGGACAGTCAACATCCTAATTTTGCCAAGTCAACAAGGTTCGGACAAATCAAGTCTTATTCATAAACGCCCTCAAAGGTACGGTACAAATAAAAAAGAAAATGTTACTGCATTCTCCCTATACTTCTACCTAAGGGTCTCTCCCCAGACCCTCCTGGCTCACAAGAGCCACCTCGAGCCTGGCAAAATGGCTCCGCTCTCCAGCAATCACATCCACCAACTTGGGCATAGCCATTGTCGACGTCCCCACCACCGAGCTCTGCGCATCGACAGGCCTCGCCATCTCTAGATACAGGGTCGGTGAGGAGCCTAAGATAGAAGGGCCTCCTGACCCCGGACGGTCGAGTCGAGCTCGCCCGATGCCTAGCAGCACCTTCAACCTCTGAATCTCCAGCTCCTTCTCAACAACGACCTTGCGAAGAACAGATTCGGAGGTATAATGCCTGGTGGAGGCATCAGACAAAGCCCAGTTTGTCTCAGCACTCCCCCAGTCTTGGTCGGCTATGGCCTTCTTCAGGCAAGCGGCCTCTAGGCTGAGCTCCTTAGACTTGTTCATAAAATTGCCCACCGCGGCTTCTCAGTTGCGAGCCTGCTTACGATAGCGAATCAGCACACTCTCATTGGATTCTAGCCTATTTTGAAGTCGCCAGACCTCGGCAAAACTGAGGTCAGCCCCGACCGTTTCGTTCATCTAGCAAAAACAGGGGAGAAACACGATTCACTAAGAAAGCTTGCTAAAAACGACAAGTCACAAAGGGTCGGCCAAAATTGTTTCTATAACTTCAAAAATTGTGTTACCGGTGGCCAGTCCGCACAAGGCAAGTACAAATAAAAAAGAAAGTAAAAATCCTACACTACATTGGCACCTCTTCGGCAGCCGGGTCGTCCCCTGCCTCCTCCTCCAGACGAGGGTCCTTCGGAGCCTCGTCTTCTTCACCCCAGAGGTTGGCGGAAGCACGGGAGGTTCCCACCCGTAGTTTAGGTGGTCGATCTGGGCCTCCGGGTAGAGGTGCAAGAAGTGCTCCTTGGCCCGGTCGTATGCATTGTCTTGAGCCTGGATCAGCTCGTCCGCAAAGGACATCTCCAACGCGTCATACGCCATCTTGGCCACGGCTTGAACCACCGTAATCTTGTGCGCGTGCTGATCCTGCAGGGAAGCCATCTCGGTCTGGAGGACCGCCTGAGCTCCCTGAGCTGCCGTTAGCTCGTCCTTCAGCTTCTTTCCCTCTCGGATGTACCGCTCGGCATTCCGCTTCTCGAGCTGAACCTCCTTCTTCACGCACTTCCTCAGATGTGCCCCATGCAGCATCGCCTGGCCGAGGAGAATTGAGTTAGACGCAAAACTCATAAATACTAAGCACAAAGCGGATAACTCACGAACACTTACCGCGACCTGCGCCTGAGCCCACTTCATGTGGGCCACCTCGAACGTCTCTGTCGCAAGATTCATCTATTCACGCTCGGTGACTCGCTTTTCCATCACCTCCATAGTGATCGGGCTCTTCGTCATGGAGTTGCCCTCCTTAACCGCCCAATCTGGGGCGAACGGCCTTAGACCCTTCTGGCCCACCATTTCCCTGGCATCAGGGCGGAGTGCTGGGGTCCCCGCCTTCAAGACCTCCTCCACTTCTTGCTATTGGAGCACGACTCCATCTTCTTTGGCCCTCTAGACGAGTGGCTTCTATTCAACTTCTTCGGAGGTGGCTCCGAAGATCCTTGGGCCGCCCCTTTGGTGGACCCTGCTGCCGGGGCAGCCTTCTCCCCGTCGGACCTCCTCTTCGTGGCCAAGGCCAGGAGGGCATTCCTCGTCTTGAGGCTCTTTGCATCCATAGCTAAAGAAAGAGAAAAATGTTAAGGCGAAGGCAGAAAATTAAGCAAAGCAGAAACAAAAACATACAAGGGGGTATTGGGCTCAATCCGGCTCGGGCCAAATGCAACTCTATGACGCGCAACCAACCGATGCTGTGCCCCTCTACAATTTTATCCACTTACGCCCACTCCTTTTTCGTCAAGTCCCTCCACCTCGAAAGTTTATGGTTCGGCTTGTAAAAATTCTGGACTGTGGGGATTTCCCAAGGCGTCTCGCTCCAGACAACAAGGTACTTCTCCTTCCACATCTTTATCGAGTCCGGATGTCCGTGCATTACTCTCTTGTGGGGGCGTGGTGACATGTAGAAGATCCCCTCCATATCTCCGAGCGAGCTCACCCCCAAGACGGGGCAGAAATGCTTGAGCTTCAGCTAGACCCCCTTCTCCTATCACTTTTGGATAAAACAGACCAGGTGCTTCCACGAGTTGGGCCCATACTGCATCGGACTCAGCTCCCCCCACCTTAGTACCCTCTTGATAAACAGGTGCAGTGGCAACCTCAGTCCCGAGATGAATGCGTCCTCGGGAAACATGCAGAAACTCTTCTCCAACTCAGTAGTTGGACGAAGACCAGGGCTCGGAATGAGCAGCTCAAACTCCCGAGGAATGAAGTAAGCTACCCTTAATATCGGCAGGTAGTCCGCCTTCAGCACACACTGGACGCTATCTATCTTTATCATGGTCCGATCAGAGGCACGCTCCCCCGCGACAAATTGGACAAGTTCCTCAACATCATCAGGATACATTCTAATCCCTGGGTTCCTATTAGACAAGGGAGGAACCGCAAGCCCTTTTCCGTGCTCGTCCGGCGTGCTCGACTATCCGGTCGAATCCACTTTCTTTTTCTCCTACGAAGGCGAGGCTTCCTCTCCAGAGACGGAGTCGACAACGGCGGCAGAGGGGGGAGACCCGTTTCTTCCTCCGCTACGACTCCCTCGGCCCCTCCTTCACCCCCCTCCTGTGGGCCTTCTCCCTCGGTTCCTTCTTAGCCCCCTCCTGATCGCCCTCTTCCTCAATGAGCTCCTCCTCCGAGCCCTCGTCAGTATCCTCCCCCAACGACCCCTCTTCTAGTATGCAACTACGCAAAGGGGCCACGTCCAAAATCACATCACGAGTACCCCCGGATATCGAACCCGGCCATCCTTCCTCGTCCGAAGTAGGGTCGTCCAGGGACCAAGACGTCGACTATGACTCGACCTCCACTACACTGTGACCTGAACAGCTCGCCTCAGAACCGGACTGAGAGTGCGCCATACGGAAACAGAATACTAACCTGCTTACCGGAAAACGGGAGGATCACCGAAAAAGTCATCGACGACAGCAAAGAAGTGAAAATTCCTGTAATAAAGAGAGAGAGTGCGAAGTGAAGAAATGAAGGGAGGGGGGGACTTATAGAGTGAAAAAGACTCCTCGAATTCTGCAAAAGAATCTCCACCGTCCAATCTTAATCATCAAGATCTAACAGCCACTAGGATCTCAGATGCCTTGATATCCACCCCCATGACGTAAGCCTGACACATTAAATTCCGGCTTTACCCTCGGCCTTGTCAGCCGGTACAGTGGCTCGTCGCTCCCCCTTCCTCCCATACCAGAGGAGCAAGTCGAGCCATACCAAAGCTTTTCCAAGTTTTGGGGCTCGGAGCTCGGTATTAACCTCGAGCCACACCAAAGCTTTACAAACAGGTTCTGGGACTCGGAGCTCGGTATTAACCTCGAGCCACACCAAAGCTTTTCCAGCAAGTTTTGGGGCTCGGAGCTCGGTATTAACCTCGAGCCACACCAAAGCTTTACAAACAGGTTTTGGGGCTCGAAGCTCGGTATTAACCTCGAGCCACACCAAAGCCTTTCCAGCAAGTTTTGGGGCTCGGAGCTCGGTATTAACCTCAAGCCCCACCAAAACTTTTCCAGCAAGTTTTGAGGCTTGGCGCTCGGTGGTAACCTCGAGCCACACCAAAGTTTTTCAAACAAGTTTTGGGGCTCGGCACTCGGTAGTAACCTCGAGCCATACCAAAGCTTTTCCAATAGGTTTTGGGAGCTCGGCGCTCGGTTGTAACCTCGAGCCATACCAAAGCTTTTCTAGTAAGTTTTGGGGCTCGGCCCTCGGTGGTAACCTCGAGCCATACCAAAGCTTTTCCAACAGGTTTTGAGGCTCGGCACTCGGTTGTAACCTCGAGCCATGCCAAAACTTTTCGAGCAAGTTTTGGAGCTCGGTGGTAACCTCGAGCCACACCAATGCTTTTCGAACATGTTTTGGGGCTCGGAGCTCGGTATTAACCTCGAGCCACACCAAAGCTTTTCCAACAAATTTTGAGACTCGGAGCTTGGTATTAACCTCGAGCCCCACCAAAGCTTTTCCAACAAGTTTTGGGGCTCGGCACTCGATGGTAACCTCGAGCCACACCAAAGCTTTTTCAATAAGTTTTGGGGCTCGGCACTCAGTAGTAACCTCGAGCCATACCAAAGCTTTTCCAAGAAGTTTTGGGGCTCGGCGCTCGGTTGTAACCTCGAGCCATACCAAAGCTTTTCTAGCAAGTTTTGGGGCTCGGCGCTCGGTGGTAACCTCGAGCCACACCAAAGTTTTTTCAACAAGTTTTGGGGCTCGGAGCTCGGTATTAACCTCGAGCCACACCAAACCTTTTCCAACAAGTTTTGGGGCTCGGAGCTCGGTATTAACCTCGATCCACACCAAAGCTTTTCCAACAAGTTTCGGGGCTCGGAGCTCGGTATTAACCTCGAGCCCCACCAAAGCTTTTCCAACAAGTTTTGGGGCTCAGTGCTCGGTGGTAACCTCGAGCCACACCAAAGCTTTTTCAACAAGTTTCGGGGCTCGATGCTCGGTAGTAACCTCGAGCCATACCAAAGCTTTTCCAACAAGTTTTGGGACTGGCGCTCGGTTGTAACCTCGAGCCATACCAAAGCTTTTCCAGCAAGTTTTGGGGCTCGGCGCTCGGTGGTAACCTCGAGCCACACCAAAACTTTTCCAACAAGTTTTGGGGCTCGGAGCTCAGTATTAACCTCGAGCCACACCAAAGATTTTCCAACAAGTTTTAGGGCTCGGAGCTCAGTATTAACCTCGAGCCCCACCAAAGCTTTTCCATCAAGTTTTAGGGCTCGGCGCTCGGTGATAACCTCGAGCCACACCAAAGCTTTTCCAACAAGTTTTGGGGCTCGGTGCTCGGTACAAAACTCGAGCCATACCAAAGCTTTTCCAACAAGTTTTGGGGCTCGGAGCTCGGTATTAACCTCGAGCCCCACCAAAGCTTTTCCAACAAGTTTTGGGGCTCGGCGCTCGATGGTAACCTCGAGCCACACCAAAGCTTTTCCAACAAGTTTTCGGGCTCGGCGCTCGGTAGTAACCTCGAGCCATACCAAAGCTTTTCCAACAGGTTTTGGGGTTCGGCGCTCGATCGGTTGTAACCTCGAGCCGTACCAAAGCTTTTCCAGCAAGTTTTGGGGCTCGGGGCTCGGTGGTAACCTCGAGCCACACCAAAGCTTTTGCAACACGTTTTGGGGCTCGAAGCTCGGTATTAACCTCGAGCCATACCAAAGCTTTTCCAACAAATTTTGAGGCTCGAAACTCGGTAGTAACCTCGAGCCACACTCAAGCTTTTCCAATAAGTTTTGGGGCTCGTCCCTCGGTAAGGAATTCGAGCCCCACCAAAGTTTTTCCAACAAATTTTGGGGCTCGAAGCTCGGCAGTGACCTCGAGCCACCCCCTAGATTTTCCAACAAGTATAGGGGCTCGACGGTCGGTAGCGACACCGAGCCACGCTTGGCTCCTACAAACGAGCTTCTGGACTCAGCATCCGAGCTTCTAGACACGGCACCCGAGCTCATGAAGGCTCGACCATCGACACTCGGCGTTTGGCTCACGTTCCCCACCTTGGGCTTTCGACGCCCCCCCTAGATTTTCCAAACAAGTATAGGGGCTCGACGGTCGGGTGGGGGCTCGGCGCTAGGCAATGACCTCGAGCCACCCTCTAGCTTTTCCCACAAAGCTTGAAACTCGACGGTCGGTAGCGACACCGAGCCACACTTGGCACCTACAGACGAGCTCATGGGCTCGGCACCCGACCATGTAGCCTCGCCACCCAAGCTCAGGAAGACTCGTCACTATATGCTCGATGACTTGGCAACAGGTTCCGGCATCCGAGCATACGGGAGCTCGACGCTCGACACTCGATGCTCGGCTCTCGACGCCCCTCATATCTTTACTGGGGTCCCCTTCATCCTACCCCACGGGCCTCTCCAAGAAGATACAAAACCACATTCTTTGTCATACACACCGCTCTGCTCTTCCTACAAAAGCAAATCACTTCTACACGGTTGGACTACCCAGCCCTCCAGGAGTGAGAGCTCCTGATATGGTTCAGATGGCGTGGCCTCTCCATGGCCACCAGATCCCCTAAAAACCTGCACTTCTATGATCATCAGATCAGCCCAGAGACAGATGGGCTTCTGCCACATCAGGCCCACGAGCAAACGGGTCCGACCCGGCCCAGCAGGGTCTCAGACCCGTTTCTTCTGCCTATAAATACCAGACCCCCTCCTCACTGTGCAGGTAATCAAACTTTCGACCCCTAAACCCTAGCTACTGTTGCTTCTCCAAGTGACTGACTAGATCGTCGGAGGGCCTGTCGCCGGAACTTCTCCCGGTGTTTCTAGGCAATGTGCAAGTATCCAGGACCGAGCCGAGCCTACAGATCCGAGCCGAGCTTCCGGATCCGAACCGAGCACCCGGTCCCTACCTTACTCCTGCTATTCCCTAACCGATCCCCTAGCTAAGGGTCGGACCAGAGCCGGTACCGCATCAAGACTTCCACTATACAAATTACAAGAACTCACACATGTTGCAGCCTGTAACGCCCCGAATTCTAAATACAACTGAATTCGAGAGTTCTACAGGATCTTTTCATCTCATTCGGTACAATTTTACAAGGAATTGAAACTTTCCGCTATCCATCAGAGTTACAAGAGATTTTACACTTTACATTTTATAGCGGAAGCATATACATCAATAATTTACAAATAATGACAGCGGAAGCAATTACAACATTATACAAAAGTTGCAACAATAAATAATAATCTTTGAGCATCAGTTCTCCTTTAACCTTTATCAAGCCATTTATCCTGCATATAAAACTGTGGGTACGTCAGTTTATTCAACCGAGAATAATTATACATGGCCATCCTCTCTATGCCAGGAACAGTATAACGATTCTCATTTCTTAACAAATCACAAACTTGCCCACATATCAAATTAAAGAGAAAATCTTAAGGATGTCATGTTGTGAATGTGCACTTAGTCCTTAATGCAGTCATTTATATTATATGACACTAATGCACACTTGTTCGGATTCTATGCATCCCATACTGCATAGGTCCGAGGGCAAGCCCTTAATCGTTCTTCATCTTGTAGGGTTCAATCCCTCGTCATGACTTAATCTACTACTGTAACTACGGTAAGTATCCTAGATGTTTTCCGTCATGCGAACTCATGTCTAGGCGCCCTGGAGGGAGTCCCAATGTACTGACACATAACTCATCATGCAGGCATCCTGTGATAACTCAGCTCCTACCATAGACATGACACCACCCGCAGTCGTCCATCATCCCACGAGCGTCGCCACCGGGACGGTACTCTAGAGCAGTATCCACGCCCTATCATGACTCATCATGGGACATCCTGGGATACGCTCTCGCCGCCAATCCAATGGCCCTCATACTCAATATTTTTCTCTTACTTTCATCACATCTTACTATGTATCTAGTCCTTATTTTATTAGAATTATGAACAAAATCAAAGCTCTAGAGTTAGCCTATCTACTATATCGGACTTAATCATTCATTCAACATGACCAACCTTGGTCTTTCTTTTCAAATTTCATTTCATTTACTTCCAATTGTCGGTGGAAGACTTAGCTACTCTTTTGTTTCAATTTCAATTCACAATTACCAAAATTGAGCGTTACTAGCTCGTGAGTTCATTTTCATAATCTCAATAGATTTTCCTTTTCCATGTACATAACTTTCACATTCATACAACTTTCATAAATTCAAATAAATGATTCGCTTCATTTCAGGTATAAATTCATGCAAGACAAATAGAGTTTACTTAAATTGTCACAACCAATAATCATTCAACATAAGATTCATAATCTTTACCATAAAACAATTCATAGAATTTCTGAGATGTCAAAAGTGATCTGGACAGTCAACTTAGAGTTTATCCAGTCGACTTGTTCAGTCGAAGAAAGTTCTTCAATAACCGCTCGGAAGAGTCGACTGCTGCACATGGCCAGTCGGCTGTTCCGCAGCGTTCAATATTCAAATATCATTTACAGGGCAGTCGACTGTCATTCAACCCAATCGGCTGTTCTGCAGAGTTCAATTCTGTAACTTTTCGAGTTCAGTACAGTCGACTGTTATACACATTCGGTCGACTGAACAGGTTAAATTTTCAAATTAAGGAGTCATTCCTTTGTTCTATTCACACATCATTCTCTGTCACACTACAATAGGCTCATGCCAACGTAAACATGTAATTCTTATCTGTTTATTAACATCACAACATAGTTTTCGATTAAATGTAAATTTCACATAACTAGTGTTTTCTTTTCTCAAAAGAAATGCTAAACATACATTTTTCTTTTACTCATCATTTACTTACAGAGATGAATATTGATCCTAATTTAGCACGCTAGAACATCAAGTTAACAATTCACATTAAAATACATCGTTCCATGGAAATCCGAACTGTACATATTTTATTTCAATATACCAGTCGACTGCTCACACGACCGGTCGACTGTACAGGTTATTTCCAATTCTCTAATTATTATAGTCCTTTATCATTCGTTCGTATTTTCTACACCATATACAGCATGGAAGATATCAATTTAGCAATCATTCTATTACTTCAGCTTGCACATAGATACACAATTCAATCTTCAATCTTAACATGAATCCTAATTTAGAAGTCATGAGAAACACCCACCTCATTGACGAAATAAACGAAATCCCGTAAATCCTTCTAGTGTGATGATGTGACTTCTCCTCCTTGCTCTTTGCCACCGAGAATCCTTCTGCAGATGATGACCGACCTCCAAGAACACACACTCACAACTCTCTCTTAAAAATATATCATCCTCTTTTCAAATAGATTTTAGTGTAGATTACAATTAATTTTTTTTTTGGGGGGGGGGGGGGGGTATTTATACACAAACTTTGGGTGAAATGGAGGGCTAGGATCTAGTAGATGGTTATGAGATGGAGGGCTAAGATTAGAATGGGAGTTGTAGTAACTACCCACAACTAAGTAACCACCCAAGCATGATCCCCATTCTCTTCCAAAAACCGGCCAAAGAAAAGGTGCTTATGCACGTGTACGTGCAATGCACGTGCATGCACTAGTATCCATATAAAAACTTGTACATATGCATTTTTATAAAAAAATAATCTTTTGAAAGATGTTTACCTTACAAGTTGTTATTAAAAGAATTAATTTATGGGCTTAAATTGATGGGCCAAAATATTAGTTTTTACAAAAAAAAAAAAAAAAATTTGATTTTGGGCTTAAGTTTATTTGAACAAAGGCCTTTATAAAAATAATTTAACAAATATATATGCATATACTCATCATTCATTATAAAATTTCATATTGCGAAAAATGGCACGTGCACACTACGTGCAAAATAAAATAATTTTTCATAAATGAAAAATCGGGGCATTACACAGACACACCCCAAAAACAAACCGCATCATATATATATATATATATATATATATATATATATATATATATATATATATATATATATATATATATATATATATATAAAGATGCACGTTTTAATAAATATATAATTTTTAAACTAATATAATATAGCACGTGTGAGGCACGTATTAATAAATATATACTTTTTAAAGTAATATATAAATAAATAGTATAATGGGAGAGTTGGAGTTGTATATGCGATGTACTTAAGTTGGTAGATTTAAAGTGTATAATGGAAGAGTTGGAGATGCACGTAAGGCGATAGATTGACACTAAGGCCTTCTCCTATTATAATATTATTAGAGATTAGAGATTAGATATTATAATATTAGAGATCAGAGATTAGAGATTTGTAAAGAGTATATGACGAGTAAAGAGAAGTATCAGGTTCGATGTCATATTACGTCTTATTATTTACTATAAAAATAATAATAATTAGAACGTGTGTATCGCACATGCAGATTACCATTGTATATTATTTTATGAAATAACAAGAAAATTGCTACTCCAGCATTTCTCTAACTTGCGTGGGTTCAGCTGTTCGGGCCGTTCGATATGGTCACTGCATAAATTCTCCTCGTGACGAATATGGTTCACATTAGTTAGGGTGAATGGTGATTTCTTCAGGAAGCATAACACATCCTGTTAATGGATTTTAGTAGCCTTGTTGTAATTGGATTGCGAGCGAGTTGAGATGAGAATGAGATGGAAAAAGGATAGTGATTTCAGTTTTAGAGGCCAGGTTTCCTAACCTTTAGGCCCCAAACTTCAGAGAGTTTTTTTTATTACTTTGTTATCTAGATTTTGAAGAAAGTGAAAAGAAACCCTTTGAGATGTACATTCAAAGAATGAGGCAAATTTGCAAATGTTTGATGTAATACATATCTGCATTTTGAGAGTACCACTAAGATGCAGTGATAGTGTCTTTACCAATGATACCAATGAGCAAGAGATCGGAAGTTCAAGTCCTGCATACACCTTAGTCCCCGGGGAATATATGTTCGGTGCACAACAGTCGATGATTGTGTATTTTTCTTAATTGTCATATTTAATTCTTTATCAATTGGGGAACTTCATATAAGTTTGAAAGTCACTTATACTAATCCCTTCTTCGGATCAATCCAAAGATAAATCAGATAAAAATAAGCAATTAACAGGATCGACATCAAATTGCATTTGACCAAAGGCCGAACAACAATGGAACTGGAGGGGCTCCATAGGCCGGAACAACAAATGGACGGGGGTTGTTTGAATTAGAAGCAGAGATTTGTGAGACGTAAATTTCCAAAAATTAGAAACTCATACAACTATTGTAATTGACGAGTCTAATATTTCACAACGCATTGAAAGCAACAGATAAATACTCAGTATATTCCCCCCCCCCCGCCCCCCCCCCCCCCCCCCCCCCCCCCCCCCCCAAGAATAAATACTCATCAGATACATATACATGTTACAGCATGAAAACATCAATCTTGGGTAATAACTATCAAAATGATTTCCACCTTTTACCTCAAAAAAAAAAAAAAAAAAACTATCAAAATGATACATTCCAACAACTTCCAAGGCGTGATGATTAATGCTAGGTCTCCAACCATGTCAGTGTTCCCATAATCAGAAACTTGCTTGGAAGTTCGCCAGCGCATGGTGCAAGATATGTGATCTTTTTCCTGCATAAGAATATTTAATAAACCAATATACATATGTGCATCATCATCATCTAAGCATTTTTCCATCAAAATGGGTCATGCACTCCTAGAAAAAAAAAATTGGTTGAATTTTTTTTACCAAAATGTTTACTATCATTTTTGGGGCATGAGTCAAATTCCTAGTAGAAAGAATATATAGAGAAGAAAGGGAGACGTGATTTTAAGAGTTTAATTGTCTCCACATAAAATTTCCTAGATCCATAAGAAGCCTAGAAGAGAAACGATAAATGGGCTAAAAAAGATATTGCAAAACCAAGGAGAAATAAAGTCAATAACTAAATAAAACACATTTCACAAGTAAGATAAAGTTAAGCAAATAAAAATAGCGTAGTTGATACCTTTGGATGTCGATATCTGTGACATAGATGAAACCTGCAACATTGCTGCAACAAAATGCAAAGATCCTGTTAACAGATTTCCAACAGCACAAATAAAGCATATACAAGTTTCTCTCCCTTTCTTTTCTTTTTATTCACAGGTATACAGCACCACAGGAAGTTTCTTAATCAAACAAGTCCCTTTACTACTTTTGAGGAAAAGGACATAAATGTTTCTTAATTAAACTTAAAACTGTACTACAGAAATTTCCCAACTCAATTGCTGAAGGTAGAGATGATTCAGCAATCTTACCTGGAGATGATTTGATCAGGTTCCTTCGCATAAGAAACAGCTAAAACTAAATGGAGCAAATCCTGATTAATATTAACAGCAACAAGCCGAGTAGGGTCTGCAGTAGGCTCAGCGCCGATGGGAAGGGCTGAACGGGGGGCTTGTGGGCCCCCACCAATCCGAAATACAGATATGTCGTTGAAATTTACAATATTAGAGTGTGGCGATAAATCACTCAGAAGCCCATAAAAGTACTCCTGAAAGGAAACTTAGTTAGGTTTGAACTGAAGGAAAATCCAGATTGAAATAAAATTAGGTAGGACTGTAGTAGGAAGAACATTACAATTCTAGGCTAGCAATATGAGATTGTGCTTTGTGGAAAGATATATAGCTGAATATGTGTGTACATGTTCACGGATAATAAGAAATCCTGGGGAACTACAAACTAGAGTACATACACATGGGGTGGTTGACAATCACTTGGGAGTGCTCTAAGTGGGCAACTTGCACTAAGAAACACAATAATCAGATTTTAAATTTGAAATTTGCAGACTCTGACAACACCAAAATAAAATTTCAATACCCACCATGCCCAGAATAACGACCGGTACAAAGTTCCGAGTTCCAAATAAGCATACACAAAAATTTTACCTTTAAAGATTGAAGAGATTATAGCCAAAAAAATAAATAATCAGCTGATAGATATAGCTATCAGCTCTCATTTTGAAATCCAAAGAAGTAAGTACTTGAAATCATACCTTATGATTTACTCCCTAATTTTGAAAACAGGGAAAATGAATTTTAAATGGTTAAAGACTCAGTGGATTTTACAGGATTTAACATTCTAAATAAAAGTGCATGCTATGCCATACATCAATATTTACACAGTTGAAATTATCAAGGAAGAAAACTTATAAAATCAAACATCCAACATAAACTTTCATTCCTTATTTTGTATGGAAAATAGTTATGAACAACGCTATTCTCTCAAAGGTGAATCTCATAAAACGAAAGCTACAGATCGATAGTGCTTGTCCGAGATGTAACCAAGGGGTGGAGGACGTCAACCATATTTTTTTAGATGGCCCTAGGGCGAAAGTGTCATGGGAAATTCTGGTTCTGAGTTTCGGGTTGGTGGAAACTCCATCACGGGTTGAGGATTTCGGGGGGGGGCTGGCGAGATAAATGGGTTAGATCGGAATTGAGGGTCTTGTAGGATACCACGGTAGCGGCTAGTTGTTGGACCCTATGGCTAGACTAGACAGAAACAATGCATGTTTTCGTAACACTAGAAGTACTTTTAACATTATGCTGGTCAAAATTCTGAGTCTTATTTCTGGTTGGTCAGGCAGGACAGGGGTCAAGAGGAGGTTACAACCGGATTTTCAAGAGTAGTCACTATCGGGATTGGGGGAAGAGTGACTGGTCTGTGCTTTTGGAAGTGTCGGCATAGTGGGGATGTTTCTGTTTCTTGTTTGTGGGTGACTTTATTTTGATGTATTTTGATGTACTTTGTGTCTAGAAAGTGTTGAGCTAGATGGAACTATGGAAGTTGTAATATTTTATTTCATGTTGTTTCCTTAATTTCTTATTAATGAAACTGGTGACTATTTGGTCACTTTAACTGTCAAAAAAAAAAATAGAAAGACAACTTCATACATGTTAAGGCTACTGAAATGAAAGGAAGATAACTGCAGTACCGTATTAGTGCATCCATAATCAAACAAAAGTCTCAACTCTTAAAGAGAACATTACTCAGCAGGGTCTGTAGAATGTATTGAATGAAACATTCCTATGAGAACCAACCGAAACAAACTGCCAAGGTGGCCATTTATGGACTTGCTTTTATTAATTTTAACATTGACTTTGTTGAAACGTTTGACTCATTAGATTTAGGGCAAGACTGGTCTGGGGAAAAATAAAACCAATTTTATGATCTAACTAGATTACCTACAGGAACTGAATGTTGAAGACTGTATTCTACCCTAATAGTTTTTGAATCCCAACAAAGACAGGAATACGATTTATGCTTTTAGTCCTCAAGCTAACAAACAACTAATCAGGAAGAAAAGAAAATATATATAGCTATAGAAACAGGGTATCGGTGTGTATGGGTACTGTTAAGAATGATTGAACTTACTCTGATTCTAGCGCTCCTAGACTTTTGGCGAATCTTTTGATTCCTGGGAACAACACCCCCAGACTTGTGAAGTTTCACGATATCTACGTTTGGCTTAACTTTTTGCACGGCATCTTTCAGCATGCTACATAATTTCTCCTGGACAAGATACATGGGAAAAAAGAAATGAAAATAGACATCTTTGAATATCTTTTAAGAGAAAGTGAATACTATGAAGTGTCAAGAGACCACTATTCAGCTGTATTGCATGAAGTCGTTACTATATAACAAGTATTAAATGCATAAACTACAATGAAATATATATTTTACATAATGAAGGCCATAATGTTTTTTTCCCTGCTTTTACACACAATTTACGGGTGCCAAAAATTAAACAAGAAAATGTTTGATGAGGACATCGGTTCAAGACGATTCGGGCATTTCTATCAGTGCATGCGTCGTCTTGGACAGCTGCTTATTTAGATTAGGATTTTATTTCAATACCATATTTGTTTCTGCCAATTATAGCCATATGTAATCTTTTTTGTATTTTTTAGATTTTGAGAATATTTTGAGATTTATATCAAGATGTATTTTGAGCCTATTTATAGGCCTTGAGATTAATGAGAAAGGATGCCACTCTTGGTTAAAAAAAAATTGTGTTGAGTTTTCGCTCTTCCTCTCTCCTTTGTGTGATGCAACTGAGATCTAAATTATTAAGGTTTGTATAAATCCTAGTACAATTTTAGGGTTAGTGATTAACTCTAAAATTTATCCCAAATTAACATTCCCAAATAAAACCAATTCCAAAACCCTAATTTTCCTAATCCCAAATACAACCCTAATCCACTATTACAATACCTGCCGCTAATCCCCTTCTCCATCGTTTTCTTCCCTATCCCAAGCCCGATCCAAAGAACCCAAACCCATCGTCATCCCCAGTTTCCCATCCCGCAACCCTCTCTCCGTCGACCCATCACCACCACCACCCACAATCCCTTCGTCCTCTTCCTTCTTCTCCCGACCCCGACCAAAGCCCTCACCCCAAATCAACGTTGTCCCCGACTCCTTCCGCAACCCTCCTCTCTTCCCGTCGACACCCCTACACCCGCGTCATCTCCTAGTCGACGCGGCGCCCTCAACAATCGCGACCTCCGACGCCGGCCTGCGTTACCCCTGTCGACGTCGCATCCAGGCCGTCGGCCAGATCTGGACCCCATCTTCACAGTTGCTGCCCGTGCCCTGGTATTCTTGTTGTTTTGGCTGTTCTTGGAGTGCTGTGTTCTTAGTCGCTGTCCAACTCCGAAATCTACGCTGGTTTCTTCGCATTCGGTATACTCTTTCCACTATTAGATATTTGTGTTCTACTGTCCTATTATCAATTATATTATCTGATTTGCCTGTCGTCCACAAAAATAACTGAGATTGAGTGTTCCGCATGCTTGAGTAGAGTACGAATCAATATTGAACCTATTACTTGCTAAAACACTTAGGGATTTAATTATTGATCGTAGAGTTGAATTATTAATTGGGATTGTTAAACATAATTCAGTTCTTGAAAATCCATCAAACCAATTAATTGTTTAAAATTTCCAACTTTGATCCGCACCTACGTGTTGGTAAATTAATCCATTCAGAATCTTGGAAATTCTCTATTTTAGGGTTAGTTTTACATCAATGATGAACTTTTTTGTTGGCTTAATGCTGATCTTATTAATATTTCCAGTCCTTGCTCCTAAACCCAAATTTAATATTGTATTTATTGAGCATCATTTAATTCCATAATATAGCAGCAGCAGTTAATAATTAACATAGTGATTGAGCAATGATCATCACCAATTATTCAACATCACTAGAGTATCATGTTCTTCTTAATTAATGACGAGAAAGCTTCCAAGAGTAATTAAGATCTGAAAATTTTTTTTCTAAATTATAGTTGAAACTGAGAGTATAAGATTTTGAAGCCTTCTAAGAGCATGCAAGGTGCTGATAATTTTTGGAAGACGAGGAGGGTATTGGGATATTGAAGCCTGTACAGGACACTTTTGCACCTACACTCCCTAAATGGCCTTTTGTAATATGTACTAAACTCCACATGGCAAGACTATTTTATGGATGCAGACCATACCTGTGCGCCTTCAGCTCTCTTATTTCCTCCTCCTGTTTTATCATATTCCTAGATGATGTTCCTTTTCCCCACAACTATAATGAACAAAGGCATATTGAACCTTAATGCTTACAAATTTGTCATCCTCCTACATTTCACTTTCCCCCCAATTGTGTAAGGCTTATATTCTCCTCCAGATTAAGTGGAGGGACTCAATCTTCTTCTCGTTAAAATTCTTCTCCTTTTTTTCACTCTTTTAACTTCATTAGTACATATGGCCTATGTCCTGGTTTATATGACTTCTCCTAAATTTAACCATCAGGCTTCACTGATTTGACCCTAAATCTAAACCTATCACTTTATTAATCACCTCTCATATCTTCATTAAATAATGCTCCCATTAGCATATAAAATTGAGTACATTGGCCACCCTACTCTTCCCTAGAAGCAAGTGATCTCTTCTTGTAAATTTGTTTCATTGATCAACTTAATCAAATGTAATATTTTATAAAATTAAATGCATCACAGTCACAGAGCATCCCTGAGGGAAATATTCATGCAAATTCTAAACAGGTATGTGAGATGATGAATCATAAAATAGTAAATTAGTACCTGTCCCAGGACAAGAACAACATTGGCATTGAAGGTATCAATTGCATGAAGAAGCAACTGCATGTAAAACGAAATTAACAGTTATGTAAACTGATCGTAGTTTATGCAGGGAGAAATAAACAAGGAAAAGAAAGCTTACAAACTTGATATGCAAACTCACCTCATATCCAAGACCTTCTACCCATCCCATAGTATTTATCACCATGCCGGCAGCTCTAGATTCAGAATTGCCCGAAAACTGTCTCTCTAATGTCTGTGCCAACTCCTTCGCAAGAACTTTGTATAATTCTGCATTATTACTATTCAACAACAAATATAAAGATCATTGGGCTCAAGTTCCTTCTAGAACATACAAATGAGATAACATCAAATGCAAAATGCAGTGTATTTAACATTATAGATCATGAAAGGCAGTAGAAGAAAAGGTCACCTAGGACTTGTGTGCCCGTAATAATACACTAGGGGCATTTCCAGCGGAATTCCCTCGACCGCATCTATAGGCATCTCAATGGGAGTAGCAGCAATGCATCCAGGAATAGTAATAGACCCCTGACCAATATCCAAATCCACAAATGTAGGCTTCCAACCTTGTTTAGAAGCCCAGCTCAGAAGCATCCTGCACAAGCTACTCTTTCCGGAATCAGTAGGCCCTACAATAATCACCCGAGGACCCTGAGACACGAAAGATCAGCCTCCAAGCTAACAAAATGATACAACAAAAGGAAATAGTAAAGAAATAACTATAGCCTGCTCGTATATAATCTTAAAATACAGATTATGATATAAATTGACCAAAGCTAGGAAGCACGGGTACTTCCGAACAGCCGGTGTACCCGTATCGGGTGCCGATACTCCTCGGAGAATACCCAAGGAGTACCCAATTTTTTAGTACATTTTTGCAACTTTTGAACACAGTTATGTTTAAATAAATGCTCGGAGCGACAGTGTAATTTCAAAAGGTTGTCAAAACAAGTATACCGAAAATTTTGGTACTTAGATTATCAATTACTTTTCTCGGAAAATGCATGTAATCATAATTTATTTTATAGTTCAGTGAAATTGTTTTAAAATGACAGGATAAATATTTTTTTGCGGACAGATATAATATAAAATACATTATATTTAACGTACCAACCAACGCACTCGTATCCTACTTTTTTGTAAAATCGCGTATCCTCACTACCCGTGTCATGTCGTAACTCGCACCATGTACCCGTATTTGTGATTCATAGGACCAAAGATACACCTTGAGAACTAAAAATCCTGTGTTTCAAGTTGCAAGTTGCAACACAAATTCTACTTTGAAGCTATGTCATGAATGTCACACTTACCGCCATACTTATCACACAAGAAATTTTGTGTTGTGCTATTGCTAAAATCATTAGCATCTAAGGCCTTGTTTAGATACACAGGTAAGTGGAGGTGACTTGTATAGTTGTATACCTACGGTTATCTAAACTCTGGTCCGCTTTGATCATATTCTGGAGTTATGTTACCTCCAGTTATCTCACCTCAAAGTTAAGATAAACGCAGGTATATAAAGTATAAACTCCAATCCAACTATATTCTTTTTAAGCCAAAAGTAGAGGTACAACTTTGCAACTTATAAATTGCATTCCTCTGTCTTCACTTAACAATTACCTATACATATCCTACCTTTGTATCCGAATGGCGCATAAACCTTTCTCATCGATATGGCTATCCAAATTCAACAAAAAAAAAGCATAATTAAGTATAGACTAATACCTGTGAATTATCGACGTCTGTGCTCGCTGACGCCTTAGCCCTAGCCCTCCGTCCATCCAGTATCGCATGAACATTTACATAACTAATCATAGGTGTCTACAAATCAAAGAAAAATAAATTTTTTTAAAGAGAGAGAGCACGGCCACATCATCAATCCACTAAAAATCTTACTCGACTCCTTAATTACATCAGACCCTAAATCAATTCTAGTTCATGTTTAATTAATTGGGGTTTAATTTCAACAGGATTAGGGTCTGCTATTAGGACTGTCGCATCATGATATGTTCATTTAAAAGTGTAAAGTGCGTATAAAGAATTAAAATTTTGTAAACAAAACTACCTCATCAGCCACATACTCCACTTCACTGATCCCTTCCAATTCCACCGTGGCACCATTCCAAGTAAAAACCTGCAAAAAAAAATATACCCAAATTAGTTAAATTGTGAAAAGAAAACGGTGTGAAATGTAAAATAGGAAAAGGAGAGGGATTAGATTTACGGCGAATTTGTGCCGAGGGGGGATGGAGAGCCAGTTCTCAGGGGGGAGCTCGGTGCCGAAGATCTCGGCGGTGCCGGCGAGTAACCGGACCCGGAGCGGGTTATCGGATCCGACTTCGACCCGCAGTTCGCTCTCTCGGGCGAGCTTGAATTGGCGGGTTGAACCCGGAACCGTAATCGGCGTAGCCGACGACATCAGAATTGGGGTTTAGCTGTTTGTTTGTTTGTTTGTTTGTTTGTTTTTTGGTATGGAAAAACCCTAATGAAGCGCCAAACTGAGAAGATGCTGAGACGGGGTTCTTTTTGCCTCTTTAGTTAAACCGGAAAAGCAAATAAGAGTGCTTTAAATAAAAGTACTTTTGGCATGAGATGTGACAAGTTCGATTCCGAACACAGTTCTCATGGGTCGGGTATTGGAACAATCTCTAGTACTATAATGGGAGAAGGCCTTAGTGTAATTTGTCCATCTACCAATCCGTGCAACGCAAGTGCATAACTATTGTGTTATTTCAATGGGAGAGTTTGTCACCAAACAAACTCAATTTGTAACCAAACAAACACGTGCAATGCATATGCATAACTAATATAAAAGAGTTCTTAGGTTCGATGCTAGGCAACGTCAATTTTTTTTTATAAAAACGTGCATTGCACGTGTACAAAACTAGTAATTATAATAGTAGAGAAGCAGCAGGTCTGGATCTGATCCGACCGACTCGATAACACCGACTCCATAACAGTGCTAGAGGTAAATCTCACACTTGGTTTTTTATCTTAACAAATTTAAACTATAATCATGTCCGTTAATCAAATCTAAAAATATTGCATTGTTGTATACATGTTATTATATGAATTTTTCAACCAACAAAAAAAACTTCGTTATTTTTTCATTTTTAAAATTAGTGTGTAATATTGCACCATAGTATACTAGTTAGTTTAATTTGAGATGTATAAAATACAGCACCAGGAATCCAATCCTATAGGAACCTATCTCAATTTTTCCATTTGCTTGACCCATAGCTAAAAAAATCTACTTTCTTACAATTACGAGGTTCATTCGAGTATGAAATCCAATTGCAGAAATATAGCATCCCACTTTTTTTTACTACCCAATGTTTTCTTTCATCCCATTTCGAAATCGAGAAATCAAGTACAATTACTTTCAACTGAGATGCTGAAAAATCATTAATCATTTACGATTACGGCCCAATGCATCAATAACAACAACAAAATGAGTCAATAAATTGGGTCTAAGAGGGATAGGAGGAGAGGATGAATGATTGGGCTTGTGTTTGGGGCTTCGGGTTTTAATGAGTAGTAATTTGCATGTATGCGATACATGCTATAATATTCTTTTTTAAATTTTTTAAAGAATTTAACGATTGTTATAATAAAAAAAATTGATAAAGTACATGCATGTACATGATTACAGTTCTTACAGAAGTGTTACTCATTGCAGGAACGATCATAAACTGTATCAAAATCAATGATCCCAATATAGAAAAGTAGTGCTGCAACCCATAAAACACTATCGAAACTGCAGTACTGTGGTAGGGTAAAAATGGCCTGGGGCCCAACCAGGGCCCAGGACAGCTCTCGCTCAAAAATGAGAAAATCAACAATCTGGCTCGGCTTCGAAATACTACAGGGTCGGCACCGAGCCGCAAGTTTACCCCCACAGAACTGGTCTCCTCGTATCCGACGAGCCTCGATGGCCCTCGGCCTCCGATCCACGACAGCCCAACGGGCCGTCCGCCCAGTCTGGCAAGGAATGAGGACGACCTGGCAAAACCTAGGCCATCCGATTCCCCCAGAGGCACAGAAGCCCCATGATCAGCCATGTCAGCTCCAAATACCACCTAGGGCTTTGCCACGTCAGCCCTATACCACTCTTGGCACTGCCACGTCCGCCCTAAACCCCCTGGGCCTCCTGCCACGTCAGGCCCATGGGCTTTCGGGTTCAGACCCGGCCTCCAAGCGGATCCAAACCCGGTTGGGATTCCCTATAAATACCAGACCCTCACCCACCTTTTCAGGTAACCAATCCTTGCCACTTAAATTCCTCTAGTTACTGCTACTCTCTCACAGAGACTGACTAGATCGTCGGAGGGTCCGCCGCCGGGATAAATCCCGGTGTTTCAGGACCGTCTGCAGGTACCCGAGGCGAGGCCATCCGAGCCGATCCTCAGGCGCCGAGGCGAGCCTCCCGCTCACCGTCCGTACCGCACTCTTCCCTCGTTACAAATCGAGTCCGAACTCGCACCTGGTGCATCCACACCGCGACCAAAAACAAACCGCATCAGGTTGGCGCCGTCTGTGGGAACACTTTATTCGGTACAGACGACAGTCCGAGCCTCGCCACCGACGCTCTCCCTCGACCCGATCTCCCATGGCTCCCCGAGCCCGAAGATCGGCCCGTTCCTCCCGACCAGACGGGCCTCCTCCCGAGGGGGCCTTCGACGGAGGGCAAGCATCCAATAATCCGGGTGGAAACCCCGGACCCCAACGAAGTGCTTCGCACATCGCCGAACCCGACCTTCGTCGGGTCATTCTGAACAGAAGGGCTAGCCAGGCTAGGGGAGGGACCGCTTCCAACTCGGCCCCGAACCATTCTAGGCCCGCGCAAGGAGACAGGCCGTCGGCACTCAGCCGCATCGGCCGAATTCCTACGCCCCGACCCAACCCTGCCGACCATGGCGCGGTCACCAGGGGCGAATTCAGAAGCTTCAGAGATGAAATCATGGAGGCACTCCATGGGGCACTGAGGTCCGCGACTTATAGCCGACCCCTTCAAATGAGCGAAGGGAGGAGTCGCACTCGCGCGCCGACCGCCCCTCCTGAGCGCACAGACGAGGTTCTCCGACGCCTCCTAGAGATGGAGAATCGAATCGAGCGCATCGGCGACAGGAATCCCAACCTAGTCCAAGGACGGGGGCCTTCTCGACCTTCATTTTCCGTCAACATCATAGAAGTGGAGATCCCCCGGAACTTCCGACCTCCGCAGTTCGAGACTTACAACGGCGAGGGTGATCCAGCTGATCACATGGAGGGCTTCAAAACCCTCATGATGATTCACAGCGCCTCGGATCCCCTGCTGTGCCGAGCCTTCCCGGCCACCCTCCGGGGTCCGGCCAGGGATTGGTTCTCCAAACTCTCCCCTGGCTCGATCTTCTCGTTCGACCAGCTGGAAGCCAGCTTCCTGGCCCACTTCATCACTAGCCGGAAAAGCAAAAGGACGAGCGCTTCCCTACTCGACCTCAGTCAGAGGGAGGGGGAGTCGCTCTGTAACTTCGTCAAGAGGTTCACAACCGAGGCCAGATCCGTCTTTGCCCTCGACGCAGGGGTCGCCTCGGCAGCTTTCCGACACAATGTCCACCACAACCAGCTAAAGGTCTCCTTAGCAAAAAAGCTCCCTCTGGACTTCCCTGACCTTCTCAACCGGGTCGAGAAGTACATACGAGCTGAAGAAGCTCTTAACCCAGAGGACAACAAAGAAGTCGTGGGGAAGGGCAAGCGCAGGGTCGATGAGGCCGAACCTGCCAAGAAAACAGCAAAGGAAGGGGTCGGCGCGAAGAGGGCACCTCCGGTCCTTCGCTTCGAAAGGTACACTCCCTTGACACATAACGTGTCCGCCATCCTCTTGGAAATCGAGGATAAGGGTATTGTCCGACTGCCTCCCCGGTCAAATAACAACAAGAAGCGAGATCAGCGCTTCTACTGTCGCTTCCACAGAGATCATGGGCACGAAACCGACCAATGTCGGGCCTTAAAAGACGAGATTGAGGAACTCATCTCACGAGGGTACCTCCGAGAATTCACCAGAGAAGGCCCACGGGATCGGCGAGATGCTAGGAACCGGAGGCCTTCGCCTTCGAACCCTACTCCGAACCGCATCCAGGATCGGGACCCCGAACCCGAGGGAGCCGCGGATACGCCATTCATCTTGCACTGTGTCCATGGAGGGCCAATGGGGGGAGAATCAAATACTTCCCGAAAAGCCTTCATCCGAGAGGTGAATGCTGTCCAAGACAACCCCTCCCCCAAGTGGCAACCGGTGCCTGTCTCCTTCTCCGGAGAGGACCTCGAAGGCGTTCGCCTCCCTCATTGCGACGCCCTCGTCATTGGCCTCCACATGGCTAATTGTGAGGTTCGACGAATTCTCGTCGACAATGGCAGCTCGGTAAATATTTTTTTCCTCGAAGCCTTCGAGAATCTCAAGCTACCCAGAGGCAAGCTCAAGCCAGCCGGATATACTTTGCATGGGTTCTCTGGCGTCCCTGTCGTGATCGAAGGGATTGCTACTCTCGACGTCACCGCGGGATCGGCTACTATCAAGAGGACCGAGTCCATGGACTTCATGGTGGTAAACGTCAAGGCGGCTTACAATGCCATACTCGGCCGACCCAGACTGTGCTCCCTTCAAGCGGTACCTTCGGCATACCATCTGAAGCTTAAATTTCCCACCCCGCAAGGGGTCGGCATCGTCCGAGGTAGCCAAGAAGCAGCGCGGTCGTGCTACATGACTACCGTCGGAGGGGGTGTGTTCCCCCTCGACGCCGTTGAGCTCGAACCCGAAAGGGACGGTCCCTCTCCAGAGCCTGTCGACGAGCTGGAGGAAGTCCCCTTCGGCGCCGAGGACGACTCAAAATGGTTCCGGGTGAGCCGCTCGCTCCCCGAGGATTTGAAGCCAGGCATAATCGCCTGCATCCGCCGCAACGTCGATCTCTTCGCCTGGAAGCCCTCCGACATGCCTGGGATCTCTGAAGACCTGATTATGCATCGGCTGAGCATCATCCCGGACTCCAAGCCGGTCGTTCAGAAGAGGCGCAAATTCGCCCCGGAGAGGCAGCAAATTGTGAAGACAGAAGTCGACAAACTCTTATCGGCTCGATTCATTCAGGAAGTCAGCTACCCTGAGTGGTTGGCTAATGTCGTCATGGTGAAGAAGGCAACCAGGGGCTGGCGGATCTGTATCGACTTCACGGATCTAAATAAAGCATGTATGAAAGATCCTTTCCCCCTCCCCCGCATCGACGCTCTAATCGACGCAACCTCGGGGCATGAGCTACTGTCCTTCATGGACGCATTCTCAGGATACAATCAGATCCGGATGTTTCCACCGGACATCTCCAAGACCTCGTTCGTCACCGATCAGGGTCTGTTCTGTTATCGCGTTATGCCCTTCGGGCTGAAAAACGCAGGAGCCACCTACCAACGGCTCGTCAACAGAATCTTCAAAGACCTGATCGGCCGCAACATGGAAGTCTATGTCGACGACATGCTCGTCAAAAGCCGGGCCGGGCCGGACCACGACGCCGACCTCGAGGAAGCCTTCGGAGTCCTCCGGCATCACAACACGAGGCTCAACCCGGCTAAATGCGCCTTCGGCGTCTCCACTGGGAAATTCCTGGGGTTCATCGTCAGCCAGCGCGGCATCGAGGCGAACCCCGAGAAGATCCAAGCTATTATTGACATGGCCCCACCCAGGAATGTCAAAGAGGTTCAGAGGCTCACAGGCCGGTTGGCTGCAATCGGCCGTTTCCTCTCCAAGTCAGGGGAGAAGTCTCTCCCCTTCTTCAAGGCTCTACGCGGAAAAGGGGGCTTCGAGTGGGGTACCCATCAACAAGAAGCCTTTGAACAGCTGAAGCAGTACCTCACCAATCCTCCTCTCCTCAGCAAGCCCGAGCCGGGCGAACCACTATGGTTCTACCTGTCCGCCTCGGATAGCGCACTCAGCGCCGTCCTCGTCCGAGAGGAAGATGGGGTCCAGAGGCCATTGTACTATGTGAGCAAAGTTCTGCTCCCCGCCGAGACGAGGTACGCAAAGATAGAGAAGGTGGCCTATGCTTTGATCATGGCAGCCCGGAAGCTTCGTCCTTACTTCCAGGCCCACTCCGTCCAAGTACTGACCGACCAACCACTGAAAACTGTCCTTCACAAGCCCTAAAACTCCGGCCGCTTAGTCAAGTGGTCAATTGAGCTAAGTCAGTTCGACATCAGCTACCAGCCGAGGACGGCCATTAAAGGGCAGGCCCTCGCCGAGTTCATCACGGAGTGCACCGTCTCCGAGCAGCCCATCACCGAGGCCTCGGATCCGACCTGGGAGGTCTTTGTCGATGGATCGTCATGCGAAACAGGGAGTGGGGCTGGCATCATCCTTCGTGGCCCCGACCAGTTCTTACTTCAATACTCCCTCCGCCTCAACTTTCCGGCCTCTAACAACGAGGCAGAATACGAGGCCATGATCGCCGGATTGACCCTAGCACGCCGAGCCGGAGCCAAGCAAATCCGGGCCTTCAGCGATTCTCAGCTCGTGGTCAATCAGATCACTGGAGAATACGAAGCCCGCGATGAGCGCATGGTGAAGTATTTGGCGGTGGTCCGGCGTCTCCTAGCGTCCTTCTGCCACTCCACAGTCATTCGAGTCCTTAGAGAGCAGAACGCTCAAGCAGACGCGTTGTCAAAACTCGCCTCTTCCTCCTTCGAGGGACTCGATCAGACGGTGCTCATAGAAATCCTCCTAAAGCCAGGTATCAACGATCAAGACCAGGAGGCAATGTGTGTCCAAGACGGTGCCAGTCCAGACGACTGGACCACTCCCATCCGGAAATTCTTAGTCAATGCCGAACTTCCTGAAGACCGAGCCGAAGCCAGACGAGTCAGGGTCCGAGCTGAAAGGTTCGTCATGATTGATGGCATCCTCTTCAAACGCTCATACACCTTGGCCGACGGCAAGCCATACCTCCGCTGTCTCACCAGCAACGAGGCCAGCTACGCACTGAGAGATCTTCACGAAGGGATCGGCGGATGCCACATGGGGAGCAGGACGCTCGCTCGAAAGGCCCTGAATCAGGGGTACTATTGGCCGACCATGCTCCAAGACTCGCAAGACCTAGTCAAGAGGTGCGGCCCATGCCCAAGGTTCTCCCCTATCAAGAGGCTTCCTCAAGCCAATCTCCGATCCCTGGCTAGTCCTACCCCATTCGCCATGTGGGGCATGGACCTTGTGGGCCCCTTCCCCGTAGCGGTAGGGCAGAAGAAATTCTTGATAGTCGCCATCGACTACTTCACCAAGTGGCTCGAAGCCGAGCCTCTGTTCAGCATCACCGAGCGCCAAGTACAACAATTCTTTTGGAAGAACATCATTTGCCGGTTCGGGATCCCTCGGGTCCTCGTCACAGACAACGGATCCCAATTCCAAGGTCAGAACTTCCAAACTTTCTGCGCGGACATCGGCATCCAGCAGCGTTTTTCCGCTATTTGCCACCCTCAGTCCAACGGCCAAGCGGAGAACGCGAACAGGCAAATCCTCGACGGCCTCAAAAAGCACCTCGATAGTTCCCCCAAAGGACTGTGGGTCGAAGAACTACCTAGCGTGCTATGGGCGCACCGAACCACCAAGAGGATCCCCACGGGGGAGACGCCGTTCAATCTGACCTACGGGACAGAGGCAGTTATCCCCGTCGAGGTCAGCCTGCCTTCTCCTCGGATCATAGCCTTCGATGACGCTGACAATTCGTCCGGCCTGAGGGCCAACCTGGACCTCGTCGCCGAGGTCAGAGAGAAGTCTTCGATCCGGAGAAGCATCTACCAACAACGGATCGAGAAGTTTTACAACAAGAAGGTCCGCCTCACAAACATCAAGGCGGGGGACCCCGTGTTACGAAAACTGTCCGTCTCCGATCCAACCAAGAAGAGGAAATTGGCTCCCAACTGGGAATGCCCATACCGTGTAGTCGAGGCTGTACGCCCTGGTACATACCGACTTGCAAATATGGACGGCCGGCTCATCAGCCGACCCTGGAACGCCGAGCACCTAATGAAGTTCCTGGAAGAGCGAACATAGGTTCTAGCTCGGCTAATGTAAATAAAATCTTTTGTAAGATTTCATGTGTAAAGGGCAGTTTTAGCGACCCTCCCTATCTTGTATAAAAGAAATCTCTTTTTGTCAAACTCCAAATGCCTCGGCAGCTCCGACCTAACACCGGACAATGGGATCGGCACCCGAGTCCTCACTCCGGTATCGTCCCCAACGTCTCGGTAGGTCCGACCCGGCTTCAGACCAGGGAGTCTTCCTAATGCCCCGCGCCGATCCCTCACGGATCGACGGAGCCGAACTTCACCTCCGCCACCATTCACAACACTACTGACCAGAGCAAAGAAGGGAAAGAATTCTTTATTCATACTCCTTTATTTGGTTCTGAGAAAACAAACAAAGATCGTTACAGGACCACTCCACTCATTTCAAACTGGAGGAAGTCGCCATCTTAGGGCCCCTCGGGTCCGACGAATGGCAGGAACACTCCGACCGAACGGCTAGGAGCCCTCTCCTCGTCATGGTGGTCCTTAGGCTCAGCCACGGTCGACACACCAGCCACAGAGCTCTGGGCATCAACTGGTCGCACACGCTCCAGCAGCAGCAACACCGAGGGTACCCCCTCCGCTCGCCGACCTCCCGAGGAGGATGCCGAGACGCCCAGCATCGTCTTGTAACGGTGTATCTCCATCTCCTTCTCCACAATGACATCACGAAGTAGCCTCTCAGAGGAGGGCCTCTGCACCGATGCACTCGACATGGTATATCCAAGTCCGACACTTCCGAGGTCCCGATCCACCATCGCCCTCCTCAGTCGGCTCGCCTCCTCACTCAGGGCTTCAGACTTGTTCCGATAGTAGTTGAAGGCCGCATCAGTGTCGCGAGCCCCCTTTCGGTAGCGAACCAACGTGGCCTCTAGGGCCTCAACCTTGCTCCGGAGCCACGCCACGTCGGAACGACGGGGGTCCACATCAGGAAGGGGAGCCGCAACCTACAAGAGAACCAGCCCACTCAAAACACATCGGCAAAAACGGTTCGGAAATATCTGAGGTCAAAACACTTGGCCAGTCAAAAATCTTCTTTTATAAATGAAAGTACTTCATACAAAAAATGCGGTGGCCAGTCCGCGGAAGGCAAATACAATCAAGAGATGGAAAAAAGAAAGACAAAACTATATGTTACCGCTGATTTCGGTGTGGGGGTAAACAGATAGAATTTGTGAGTTCGGGAAGACCTGAACAGTTGACTCAAATCTTCTTGCTCCTGGCGCAACTTGCAAGGAAGTGCGAGACACCGGGGTTGATTCCGGCGACGCACCCTCCGACGCTCTTGTCAGTAATCAGAAAAGATTAAGAAAGAGCTTAAAGTATAGAGAGAGTGATTAACCTTTGACAATTGTAGGTTGGAGGTATTTATAGTCGCCATAGGAATGAAGTTAGGGGCCTGATTTCCTGCCCAACTGTTAGGAGTAAAATCCTCCCAATCAGTTTAGGAAACTAATCCCTAATCCCCAGGTGAGAGGGTAACTGTCAATCAAACCCTTTGATTTGGTCAAATCAGTGGCCTTGATTCCCTCTTGTCGGGCCGGGTTTGTATCGGGTCGGAACCCGTACCTGGCTAAAGTGGATCCATTCGTGGGTTATTGGTTCTTTGCAAAAGAGACCCAGTACCCGGTTTGGACCTGTCTGCATGTGAAATTACCTTTTTACCCCTGAGCTTCAAGATTCGTGCTTGATCTGGATGGTTCCGATTTAACCCCATTTTTAGCCATATCACGAGCCCCCCACTCCTAAAGACTGAGTGTGATTAGCCTTTGAGGAGTAGTTTAACTGTTTTGACGGCTAGTGGAGTTGTATCAGAGCCAAAGCGAGTGGCTGCGAATCTTGAAGGAGGTAGTGTGGTAATTCCTCATGATCGGGTGGTGTTTCTGCATGAATATCTTCTCAGCTTTGTAATCTCTCGGTGAACAGTTCGGTCGCTTCCCTCCGTTGGAAGTCGCGCTTACCGGCGTCACAATTCCGACCACTCCCAGAGTTCGACGGTCAGGATGCCGAGGCTAGAGATCGGTTCGGCAATTCTTTCCGGTGGGGAGAGGGACCTCGGCGTGGTCGCGAGCCTAGAGTGGGGGCTCGTCGAAGTCCGAGGGCCAGATTCCCACGTACGGGGGGTCGGAACTAAGGGCGTCTGGCAGTCAATGTCGACCTTAGGCCCATAATACGGTCGGTGGCAAGAACGCTCGGAGCGGGTGCCGAACTCACGAACGTAATACGGTCGGTGGCAGGAACGCTCGGCGCTGATGCCGAGGCTTGAGACTTAGAGATTTTTTGGAAATCTTGACTACCGAACTCAAGCCCGTAATATGGTCGGTGGCAAGAACGCTTGGCGCTGGTGCCGAGGCTTGAGACTTAGAGATTTTATGGAAATCTTGACTGCCGAACTCAAGCCCGTAATACGGTCGGCGGCAAGAACGCTCGGCGCTGGTGCCGAGGCTTGAGACTTAGAGATTTTTTGGAAATCTTGACTGCCGAACTCAAGCCCGTAATACGGTCGGTGGCAAGAACGCTCGGAGCGGGTGCCGAACTCACGCCTGTAATACGATTGGTGGCAGGAACGCTCGGCGCTGGTGCCGAGGCTTGAGACTTAGAGATTTTTTGGAAATCTTGACTGCTGAACTCAAGCCCGTAATACGGTCGGTGGCAAGAACGCTCGGAGCAGGTGCCGAACTCACGCCCGTAATACGGTCGGTGGCAGGAATGCTCGGAGCGGGTGCCGACCTCACGGCCGTAATACGGTCGGTGGCAGGAACGCTCGGCGCTGATGCCGAGGCTTGAGACTTAGAGATTTTTTGGAAATCTTGACTGCCAAACTCAAGCCCGTAATACGGTCGGTGGCAAGAACGCTCGGAGCGGGTGCCGAACTCACGCCTGTAATACGGTTGGTGGCAGGAACGCTCGGCGCTGGTGCCGAGGCTTGAGACTTAGAGATTTTTTGGAAATCTTGGCTGCCGAACTCAAGCCCGTAATACGGTCGGTGGCAAGAACGCTCGGAGCGGGTGCCGAAATCACACCCGTAATACGGTCGGTGGCAGGAACGCTCGGCGCTGGTGCCGAGGCTTGAGACTGGTTGATTTCGACAAAGCCGAGGAAGTTGAAAGAGTTTTTGCTCTTTTCGAAAAAGTTTTGGGAGTCTGCCAAACTCACGCCCGTAAGACGGTCGGTGTCAAGAACGCTCGGCAGTTGGTGCCGAGGCTTGAGATTCGACGGTTCTGACGGATGTGACGGCCCCTGGGTTTCTGACAGACGTGACGTCCATTAATGCTGCGTCCCCTGGGCTTCCGCTGACGTGATTGTCATTAATGAGCCGTCCGGCCAGGCGTGGCAAACAAGGCGACGATTGGAGTCACCTTTTGTCGCTTTGTGGAGGTGGGCCTGTGGTAAAAGCCCATTAGCCTCGATTGAAGCGCTGGCTCTATATAAAACCCCCACCCCCTCTTCATTTTTCACCTTTCAACTCTTCGCTCTGTTGTTTTCGTCTGAAATTGCTAGAGCTCCAGGTGATCGCTGACCTTTTTCCGGCGAGCTTTCTGACGACATCTCCGTTCAAGGTAACTTATATTTTAGTTTCTAAACATGTCTGTCTCCGTCTCCTCTTCTTCGTCCGGGCCCTCCCTTGAAGTCGCCGAAGCTCCGACTTATAGCCGACCTCACAAAAGCAAGAAGGTGCTCGGCAAAGATTCTGTCGTGGTGGAGCCGAAGCGCATGCCGGAGTTCGGCAGATTACCGGGGCCGCTGACTGGGCTTCACAGGGTTCGGGAACTTCCGGAGGAGGACGCCGAACGCATTGTGTACGGGAGGGCCCGGTCATTCGAGGAGAATCCGGCGAGGGAGATGACAGAGGCCGACGAGACGGTGTCGATCCTTCGCGAAGAGGACTTGGGGGTGATCCGGGACTGCTTTCAGATCCCGGAGGAGTACGAGCTTATGTTGCCGGGTCCCGGGGTTAGGGCCAACTCGCCACTGCCGGTGACCGTGTGTTGCTGGCCGGTCGACGCCTTTATCGCCGGGGCTCGGCTGCCTCTCCATCCGTTCGCGATTGCTGTATTAAGTTGGCTCGGGGTCAGCCCCATCCAACTTATGCCGAACGCATGGAGAGTAATAAACGGCTTCGTACTTCACTGCCAAGCCACTGGGATTCAGCCGGAGCTGAACGTGCTTCGGACCATCTACCAGCCACACTAGGGGAACAGGTCGGCGTACCGGTACTATTTGACTCCGAGGCACGGAGGCAGGCTCGTCGTGTGCCCTGATTCCATCAAGTACTGGCGCGAGAAGTTTCTTCTGGTGCGTAGCCCGGAGGCCTGGCCCATCCCTGTTAGTTGGGTGGAAGGTGTGCCGAAGAAGGTGAAAGCGCTGCCGACACTTCGGCCCGAAGAGGAGGAGGCTGTACGGGTACTTCTGGGTCGGCCGAAGTTCGACTGGAAGGATCTGACCGAGGACGTCCTGTTTAAGGGAGGGCTCGTTCATGCCGATCCCAGTACGCGGCTTCCTTTATTCATTATTGTTGTTTTACTTCTTGCGCTTCATTTTTCATGACTTGTTCTGAACTAATCTACTTGTCTTATGGTGCAGAGTCTATGGATTATCAGGCAGTGTTGGCGCTGAGGGCAGGCCTCGCCAACAAGGCACCGAAGAAGAGGAAGAGGGTGGTCTCCAAGCTGCCGACGTCAAAGGCTCCGAAGGTTACCGAGGTGACCGAGGAGGTGGAGATCCTGGAGAGCCCGGCCCCTGATGGCGTGGTCGCTTCGACGTCGACCAGGGTCGGCGAATTTCCCATCGCCGCAGCCCTCAATATGCCGACGCCGCCGCTGACGAGGGTGGCTGAGGAGCTCCTGACCGAGGCTCACAAAAGGATCCACGTCCCGGACTGGCAAGTTCGGAAGCATGACGGGTTCCTCGGCAATTCTTTGGCGAGCATGGAGGCCATCAAGCACCTCGCCACGCCGAAGGATCGGGCGGCCATGGAGGCCGGACGGGAGGGAGACGACGTCATCGAGATAGCGCGCTCGGCGGTGTCGGTGAGTGTTGGATCTATCCCCCCCTTTTTTATGCTGAACTTCTTAAGTTATAATTTTTATGAATTCCATGCCTTCTAATCGCAGATCGTCGTTCACTTTGGGCACCTTACCGAGAGGCTGGCGGCCCAGGAGAAGGAGATGAAGAAGGAGAACGACCAAGCTCGGAAGGAGAAGGCCCAGATAAGGAACGAGCTCGACAAACTCGAGTTGAATTTCGAGGCGAAGTCGGCGAGGGTTGCCTACCTCGAGGACAGGGTCGTGACGCTGGAGGACAATCTTCGACATCAAAAGGAGGAGGCGGCCAGGCAGTTGGCGGAGGCTGCCGAGGCCAAAGCGGCGGCGGTGAAGCAGGCGGAGGATGCGACCTTGGAGAAGGCGCAAGGCTACCTCGCCCAGAACATGGCCAAGGCCTTCGCCGATGCCCTCGCCCGGGTGACAGAGGCCTACCCCTCCATGGACTGCTCGGGTTGGAGGTTGTTCCCGGGGCACGTTGAGGGCTTCGACCCCGAATCGGAGGGAGAAGAAGAAGAAGAGGAGGAGAGGGGCGACGACGAGCCTTTGGTCGATCCCCCCGTCGGAGCTCAGGGGTCGGTGGTTACTCCCATGGCGACGGCGGCCCCTTCGGAGGTGTCGTCCCCGACCCCCTCTCAACGCCCCGGGAAAGAGGTCGCGCCCTGACTCCGTTTTTTTTTTCTTTTGTTTTTGAAGTGTAACGCCTAATAGCGGACTGGCCACCGCTACCTTTTTGAAATGAATGAAAAACACAACTTTTTGGGCTCAATTACGTGTCTTTGTCCGTTGACTGTTGAGCGCTCGAGCATTTGTTTGAAAGAACCCCCGAAGTCTGGGACTTTGACAATGTCTGAATTTTTGTTGCTTGTTTGCGTTTCTTTTCAGCTCGTTGTGGTAGCCCAAGAGGTCGAGCGTACAGGGTCGGATGACAAGGTTCGCGCCGAGGCGGGCCTCGGGGCGACGAGGCTAAGTCTGGCGAAGTGTAGAGAGCGACTTTACGAAGTTGAGCTGGGACTGCGCCGAGCCGAAAGCGAGCGAAGCCAGCTTCAGCTCATCTTAGGGCAGCGGGACAGCGACATTCGGCGTCTGGAAGGCAGGATTGCCGAGATGACCCCCTCGGGTGAGGGCGAGGGTTCGCCGGCAGCCTTCACCAGCAGTCTTCGGACCAAGTGTTTTCGTCACACATTGTCAAAGGTAACGGTGGAGAGGGACAATCTGCTTTCGGAGATTCAGCCCTTGCAAACTGCGGAGACTGAGCTTCGGACGGAAGGAGAGGAGCTGACGACTAAGGTGGTCAAGCTTACAGCTGAACGGGATGAATTGGCGGTCGAAGTCGATGTGTTGAAGAGAGCCACTGTTGATAGGAGCATCGAAGTCACTCATCTTTGTCATCTCATCGCGAGCCACGTAGGCGTTCCGAGCTCGGCAGTACCGGCCTGCTTCGAGGTCGAGGTGCAAGATGGCTCATTGAGGGGTCGGATCTCCGAACTGGAAGCAGAGGTAGCTCGCCTCAAACCGCGTTCGGGGCCAATTAATGTGAGGAGCACTTCATGTACCCGAGCAGAGAGCGAGCGTGGCATCACTTTTTACGAGATGGCGACCCGTGCGCGTCTCGGCCATCCGAGCCCGGGGGACGCGCAGAGTTCAGTGGCTGTTTCGTCGAGTGGTGCATCCGTTGGCGTGGCTGCCATGAGTAGTGCCGAGGATACGTCGCAACTCGCCGGCCTAGGGCAGGTCTCCGGAAGTAAACGTCGCCGAGCTCAAGTGTCCCTGAAAAGGAACATCCCTGCGCCTCGGAGGCATTGACGATTATTTACTTCTTTTTTTTTTCTTAAAAACTTCTTGTATCCAGCTAAGTGTAACGGGTCAGATAGCCGATCCTTGCTTCTTAATGCCTTGTAATCATGATGCGTGTAAGAGTTGTTTTTCAATAAAATTGGAGTTGACTCGCCCGTTGTTGTATTGTAGTTGCCCCACTCTTAGTTTAGTCGTGGAGTTGGTTTTAGAAATTCGGTCGGAGCCGAGGTTTGGGACTTGACGCTTTTTGGTAAAGCTTTGGTGCCGACCATGAGCTCGTAATACGGTCGGTGTCACGAATGCTCGGCAGCTGGTGCCGAGGCTCAAGACTGGTTGATTTTTTGGGGATCTTGATCGCCGAACTCAAGCCCGTAATACGGTCGGTGGTAAGAACGCTCGGCGCGGGTGCCGAACTCACGCCCGTAATACGGTCGGTGTCAAGAACGCTCGGCAGCTGGTGCCGAGGCTCCGTACTATTCAACGGTTGTGGGAGCAATTCCGAATGGCGAACTACTTCTAGCTCGCTTAGGAGCGAACTTGCGAAGTAGAGTCGAACCAAGTGTTGGACTCCGTACCATTCAACGGTTGTGGGAGCAATTCCGAATGGCGAACTACTTCTAGCTCGCTTAGGAGCGAACTTGTGAAGTAGAATCGAGCCAAGTATTGGACTCCGAACCATTGGTTGAAAATTTAAAAAGCAGGTGATAAGAGGGGAGAAAAACATGCAAATTCACAAATACGAAAGAGCTTTCTTTATTGATAATCGACGGCGAACCGTTTTACATAGTACAGCTTATGAAAATAGGTTACAAGTCGGAGGACTGGAATGGCTCGATATCCCAAAGATACTTAGAGCGGCGCCGGAGCGCTTTCTTGGTATTTTAGGAGGTGGTCGGCATTCCAGGTCCTCGGAAGCTCTCTGCCCTCTAGGTCTTCAAGGCGATATGCTCCAGGCCGAACTACTTTTGTGATCCTGTACGGCCCTTCCCAGTTCGGAGCCAGCTTGCCCTTCTGACTGGGGAAGGATATGGCTAGCTTTCTCAAGACCAAATCTCCTTGCTTAAGGTTGGTGGGTCGGACCTTTTTATTGTACGCCAGTTCAACCTTCCTTCGGTAACTCTGCTGCCGAATCGCCAATCTTTCCCTCAGTTCATCTATCAGGTCTAAGTTTGCTCTGAGGTCTCTGGCATTCTGTGCTTCGTCGTAGGCAACGAGGCGAGGGGAAGGTATCCCGACCTCGAGGGGAATCAAGGCCTCGGCCCCGTAGGTAAGATTGAAAGGGGACTCTCCGGTGGGGGTCCGCTTGCTTGTGCGGTAGTTCCACAATACATTGGGGAGTTGGTCGACCCACAAACCTTTGGAACATTTGTCCAACCTTTTCTTGATGCCTGCAAGGATCTGCCGATTAGCATTCTCGGCTTGTCCGTTCGACTGAGGGTGGGAGACGGACGAGAAGCGCTGCTGGATGACGAGGTCATCGCACAGAGCTCGGAATGCCGCACCAGTGAACTGAGTCCCTTTGTCCGTCACGAGGACGCGGGGGACTCCGAACCTGCAGATGATGCTCTTCCAGAAGAACTGCACTACCTTGTTCTCGGTTATAGTGGCGAGGGGCTCGGCCTCGACCCACTTCGAGAAGTAGTCGATGGCTACGACCAAGAACTTGAACTGGCCCGGAGCCGGAGGGAAAGGCCCTAGTAAATCCATCCCCCACATTGCGAAGGGGATAGGACTTGATAGGGAGGCGAGGTTGGCCTGAGGGAGGCGTCGGATGTTGGAGTGTCTCTGACAGGAGCTGCATTGTCGAACGTGTCGCTCGGCGTCTTGAAGGAGGGTTGGCCAGAAGTACCCATAATTCAAAGCTTTTCAGGCCAAGGACCTAAATCCTGAGTGCGCCCCCCCCCCCCCCCCCCCCCCCCGATGCCTTCGTGGAGCTCTTGTAGGGCATATTTGGCCTGATCCGGAGTGAGGCACCTTAGGTACGGTCGACCGTCTATTTGGGAGAAAGAGCGTTTGTATAGGACGCCCTCGATCAAGACATAGCGCTCAGCCCGAGTTCTGACTCGGCGAGCTTCCTTGGGATCCGAGGGCAGAACCCCGTCCCTTAAGAATTCTACCAGTGGCTTCATCCAATTGTCCTGCAGCATGACCGGCAATGACTCCACCGAGCTAGGTGTCTCGTCTTCGATGCTTGGCTTAGAGAGGAATTCAATCAGCACGGTCTGTTCGAGACCTTGCAGGGAGGACGAGGCCAATTTGGAGAGGGCATCGGCCTGTGAGTTCTCCTCCCGAGGGACCCGTTGGATGATGGCTTCTTCGAACCGGCCCATGAGATCCCGGACCTTGGCGAGGTACTTCGCCATTGCTCGTCCCGGGCCTCATATTCGCCCAAGACCTGGTTCACGACCAGTTGGGAATCACTGTGAATCCGGAGGCACTGTGCTCCAGCACTGCGGGCAAGTCCGAGCCCGGCGATGAGCGCCTCGTACTCCGCCTCGTTGTTTGAGGCCTTGAAGTTCATACGGATCGCATACTGTAGGACGAAGCTATCAGGGCCGTTCAGGATGATGCCGGCGCCGCTTCCTTCATTGCAAGAGGATCCGTCCACGAAGACTGTCCAAATGGGGGGCCCGTTCGGGACGTGGCCGACCTCGGGGATAGTGGACTCCACGATGAAGTCGGCGAGGGCCTGTGCCTTATTTGCGGTCCGAGGCTGGTAAGAGATGTCATGCTGACTCAACTCTATGGACCACTTTATCAGCTGACCCGAGGTCTTAGGCTTGTAGAGAATCTGCTTGAGGGGTTGGTCGGTGAGGACAACGACCGAGTGAGATTGAAAGTACGGCCGAAGCTTTCTCGCTGCCATGACGAGAGCGTAGGCTATCTTCTCTATCCTCGGATAGCGGAGCTCGGCGTCCCGAAGCACCTTGCTCACATAATAGATGGGCCTTTGGGCCCGGTCCTCCTCTCTCACCAAGACAGCACTTAGGGTCTGCTCGGAAGCAGCCAAGTAGATAAAGAGAGTCTCGCCCGGGACCGATTTGCTGAGCAGAGGGGGGTTTACCAAGTAGGCCTTCAGCTGTTCGAATGAATCCTGTTGCGGTTGGCCCCATTCAAAGCCCTTAGCCCCCCGGAGCGCTTTGAAGAAAGGGAGGCACTTCTCCCCTGACTTTTGATAGGAACCGGCCGATAGCAGCGAGTCGACCGGTTAGCTTCTGTACCTCCTTGATGTTCCGAGGCGGGGCCATGTCTAATATGGCTTTAATCTTCTCGGGATTAGCCTCGATTCCTCGTTGGCTTACCATGAAGCCGAGGAACTTTCCCGAAGAGACCCCGAATGCACACTTGTTCGGGTTCAGCCGCATGCTGTGCCTTCTTAGCACACCGAAGGCCTCCTGGAGGTCGGCCACGTGATCGGTGCCTCGAACGCTTTTGACAAGCATGTCGTCAACATACACCTCCATGTTCCGACCAATCTGGTTCTGGAAGACCTTGTTGACGAGGCGCTGATAGGTGGCGCCCGCGTTCTTCAAGCCGAACGGCATGACCCGATAGCAGTAGAGGCCTTGGTCGGTGACGAAGGACGTTTTCGGAATGTCCGGAGGGAACATTCGGATCTGATTATATCCCGAGAAGGCATCCATGAAGCTGAGGAGCTCATGGCCCGAGGTGGCATCAATAAGGGTGTCGATGTTCGGGAGAGGGAATGGGTCCTTCGGACACGCCTTATTTAGGTCGGTGAAGTCAATGCATATCCTCCAAGTGCCATTGGACTTCTTGACCATTACAACATTCGACAGCCACTCGGGGTAATTTACCTCCTGTATGAATTTAGCCTTCAGTAGCTTATCGACCTCCTCCTTGATTGCCTGCTGTCGCTCGGGAGCGAACTTTCGCCTCTTCTGCTGAACCGGTTTGCACCCCGGTTCGACGCTTAGGCGATGGACGAGCAGCTCCTCGGATATGTCGGGCATGTCCGCAGCCGACCAAGCAAATAGGTCGCGGTTATCCCGGATGCACCTCACCAAGTCGGAGTATAGCACGGTCGGCAAGGACTTGCTGACGAGGAACTTCCGGCTCAGGTCCTCGTCCGTGAAGAGCACTTCTTCTAACTCGTCCGTCGGCTCGGACGTTGGGCGAGCTTTCGGCTTGGGGATCTCTAGTGTCTCGAGCGAGAGCACTGGTCCCCCGGTGGAAGTCATGTAGCACTTCCGGGCTGTTTCTTGGCTTCCCCTGACTTCCCCTACTCCTGAGCGAGTGGGGAACTTCATTTTAAGATGATACGCTGAGGGGACAGCCTCTAGGGCAGCTAAGCCAGGGCGGCCTAGGATGACATTATACGCGGCCGGGACGTCGATGACCATGAAGTCCATCGGCTCGGTCCGGGTAGTAGGGGTGCTTCCAGCAGTCACGTCCAAGGTTATCATCCCTTCGACGGTGACTGGGACCCCCGTGAACCCGTGGAGTGTGTAGTCGGCCGGCTTAAGACGGTCCCGGGACAGCTGCAGGCCTCGGAAGGCCGAGAGGAAGAGGATATTGGCCGAACTCCCGTTGTCAACTAGGATCCTCTGCACCTTGAAGTTGGCCATGCGGAGGTCGATGACGAGGGCATCACAGTGGGGAGTTCGGACCCCTTCGAGGTCTTCATCGGAGAAGGATACAGGGATTCCGAGGCCTTTGGGAGGAGGGGCACTGTGAACGGAGTTGACCTCTCGGACAAAGGCCTTCCGAGAGGAATTAGAGGAGCCCCCCATGGGGCCTCCGTGGATCAGGTGCAGGACCCGCTCTTCCTCGAACTCGGGTGTCGCCTCGCGCCGCTCAGAGCGTTTGTTAGCACCCCGAGGTGGAGGAGAGTTGCGATCCACCCGATCGTTAGCCTTCACGAATTTGGCCAACTGGCCTCTTTGGATGAGGGCCTCTATCTCCTCTCTCAATGCCCCGCAGTCGTTTGTGTCGTGGCCGTGATCCCGATGGTAACGACAATATTTATCTTTGTTCCTCCTCTTTGCCGGGGTATTCATCCTCGGGGCCGGAGGGATGACCCCTTCCTTCTCCACTTCCATCAGGATGGTGGAGACGTTGGTGGTGAGGGGAGTGAACTGCTCGAACCTGGGTGGAGGGCGGCGCTGACCGCCGTTGTCCTTCTGCGCCTTCTTGGACCCTTCTTCCCCCGTCGCCTTCCTCTTCGACCCGGAGGAGGACCCCCCAAAGTTCGGGAGGGACTCAGCCTCCTCTGCTCGGATATACTTTTCGCACCTCAGAAGGAGGTCGGCGAAGTTAGTAGGGGGCTTCTTGGCCAAGGACGAGCGGAGGTTGGAGTTGAGGACGTTTGACTGGAACGCCACGGTCGCCACCGATTGGTCTAAGGAGGCGATCGACCTGACTTCTGTGGTGAATCTCTTCACATAGTCCCGCAGCTTCTCTCCCCTTTCCTGCCGCAGGTTCAGTAGGGAGAGGCTTGTCTTCTCGGCCCGCCGGCTACTCACGAAGTGAGTTATGAACAGTGTTTCAAACTGCTCGAACGAGAAGATGGAAGAGGGAGCAAGTCGGGAGTACCATTCCCGTGCCGACCCCCTGAGGGGGGCAGGGAAGGTCCTGCAGAGCACGGCGTCGGAGACTTGATGGATCAGCATTAGAGTCTTAAAGCTCTCGACGTGATCCACTGGGTCGGACTCACCTGAGTACGTTTCAAACTGCGGAGGTTTGAAACCCCTCGGTATGTGAGCTTCCATGATTGTCCGAGAGAAGGGGGGTCTGCTCGGCCGAACAGTCCCTGCTCTGGACTCCTCTTCTCTGTCCATGCGGCCGATGCGCCTCTCTACCTCGTGAATATGTCGGAAGAGGGCATCGTCCCTCCGCTGGTAATCGTACGATCCCCCGGACTCCTCTTCATAAGATGGGGAGCGCGGACTACGGTGCCGATAGTCCTGGGATCGGCGAGGACTGTATTGCTGCTGCTGGCGGCCGGGAGCCGGGGAAGGACTTCGGGTTCGGCGAGGAGGACTGGGATCCCTCGGGGGCGTTGGAGCCCTCTGGGCATTCTGGACGTTCTGCCGAAGGTTGAGAGCCTGCAGAACGGTCTCCTGGAATTGGAGGAACTCGGCACGGCTGATAGGCGCCTCTCGGTCCCTCGGATGACGCCGATCCCCGGGGGAATGCGGCCTCCTCCTTCGGCGCTCGGGAGATGCCGCTCGGCCTCTGCGGTCCGGAGACCTCCTTCTGTCTCGACGACGAGGGGACCGCTCACCCTGACGCTGGCGGGAGGCTCCCTCTCGGGCCCGCCTCTCGTCAAGGTGGGTGCGGAGGTCGTCATCCTTCTGGCGGTTCAGGAGCGTCTGGCGGAGGTTGGGATTATGGGAAGCCATCGAGTCCGAAGACCCGTTATGGACCGAAACACGGTCCTGCTGGAGCGGCTGCTTCTGCTTCCGACCGTTGTGACCGGAAGGGCCGTTGTTGGGCTGCTGCTTGGGATGAGGAGGAGGGACCTGCTGTGCCGGTGGAGGAAGATCGGATTGTGGAATAGGATTGACGGGTGTTTCCTCCCTAGGGTCGGCGGGATTGGCCACCCAATTAGACCCTCGGGATTTGGCCTTCTTTGGAGGCATGGTTGGAGACGACGACAGGGAGGGGGCTGAGGCTGTTCGTGTGGTCTTTCCCACAGACGGCGCCAATCTGTTACCGCTGATTTCGGTGTGGGGGTAAACAGATAGAATTTGTGAGTTCGGGAAGACCTGAACAGTTGACTCAAATTTTCTTGCTCCTGGCGCAACCTGCAAGGAAGTGCGAGACACCGAGGTTGATTCCGGCGATGCACCCTCCGACGCTCTTGTCAGTAATCAGAAAAGATTAAGAAAGAGCTTAAAGTATAGAGAGAGTGATTAACCTTTGACAATTGTAGGTTGGAGGTATTTATAGTCGCCATAGGAGTGAAGTTAGGGGCCTAATTTCCTGCCCAACTGTTAGGAGTAAAATCCTCCCAATCAGTTTAGGAAACTAATCCCTAATCCCCAGGTGAGAGGGTAACCGTCAATCAAGCCCTTTGATTTGGTCAAATCAGTGGCCTTGATTCCCTCTTGTCGGGCCGAGTTTGTATCGGGTCGGAACCCGTACCTGGCTAAAGTGGATCCATTCGCGGGTTATTGGTTCTTTGCAAAAGAGACCCAGTACCCGGTTTGGACCTGTCTGCATGTGAAATTACCTTTTTACCCCTGAGCTTCAAGATTCGTGCTTGATCTGGACGGTTCCGATTTAACCCCATTTTTAGCCATATCACTATACAACTTGTTTTCCCACCTCAGCATCGGCCGGGTTCACAGGGGGGTCGGCAGCCGGGTCATCAACGGGCCCTTCTTCATTAGGGGTCTTCGGTGTCCCCTCAACCTCCATGTCATACTCGAAGTTGGACAGGTCGACGGTCGGGTAGAAGTGCCTCACATGACTGAGGGCCTTCGCATAACACTCGTCCTGGGCCTTGATCACCATCATCTGACCCGCATTCGTCAACTCCTCCTTCTCCTTGGCGAACTTCTTCTTCAAGGAGACCACCTTCTTCCCCCACTCCGCCTCCTTGGCATCGAGCTCGAGCTTCATCGTCTGCTCCCTCTTGTGCGAGCCCTCGAGCTCGATCCGCATCTCCTTCATCTCCCGCTCGCTCTTATCCGCCCGAGCTCGCTCTTGTGCCAGGGCCGCTTCGTAGAGGTTCTTTACATTAGCCCCCTGCACGCAAGCCTGCGACCAACAAACGCAGATAAGAAAAAGACTTCCGCAGTAAAATTAACAAGGGGGATAGGGTCGACGAGCTTACCAGCACGGTGGCCTGCGCCAGGCGCGTGAACGCCACCTCCACGGGCTCGCTCTCCATCTCCTTGCGGTCTCGAGGGGTTGCCAACTTCTCCACCACCTCAACAGCCTGGGCCTCCTCGGTCAGACAGTCCCCCATCCGAACCGACCAATCCGGTGCCCACCGTTGCCGCAACATCACCAGTTCACCACCACCGGGTCCTCTTCCTCGACCTCGACCAAGGGACCTTTCCCCTTGTCAAGATCGGATGCCTTCACTTGGCCCTGGCCCTTCGAAGTAGCCACCCCCTTGCTCGTCTCCGAGCGAGTCCTCTTGGTCCTCGGCTCGAGCTGGGCCTCCGAGACGGCTAGGGACGACTCCCTCGGCCTCTTCGCGCCCCCTCCTTCCTCGGCCTTCTTCTGCTTCTCGGCGAGCCTGCGAGCCTTGATCGATTCAGGATCCATACCTGCAAGAAGATCCAATAAGGACAATGAGCACGGAGGAATAATAAAGCTAAAAGAAAGAAACAACTACATACTAAGCACGGCCGGGCTCAGTCCAACGCTCGCCAGGTGGGCCTCTGTCACCTTCGGCCAGCTGATGCTATGAGATAGACGGAGATGCTCGACAGATCTCCACTCCTCGGCCGTCAGATCCCTCGGCCTCGGCGCTTTGAAGCTCGGCTTAGAATGGTTCCATCGAGTGGAGATGCTCCAAGGCTCCTCGCTCCGGATCACCAGATATTTCTTCTTCCAATCCTTGATGGAGTCCGGGTGACCGTGGATGACCTTCCCCTTACTCCGAGGCGAGATATAATAAACTCCCTCTGACTCCCCTGACGAGCTGATCATCAACATCGCTCGGAATACATTCAACCGAAGGGTCACCCTCTGCTCCTCGCACAACAGCACGAAGCAGATGATCTGCTTCCAGGAGTTCGGCCCATACTGCATCGGCGCCAGAGACGCCCAATTCAACACCTCCCGAACAAACGGATGAACCGGGAGCCTCAGCCCAGAGATGAAGGCGTCCACTGGGAAGATGCAGTACCAAGCACTCAGGGGGTCAGTCGGGCGCAGAGTAGAATTCGGCAACATGAGCTCGTAGCTGGACCCTATGTGGTACGCCAGCTGCAAAGCCTCCAAGTCACCTGCCTCCAGAACGGTCGGAAGTGTGTCCATCTTCACTCTCTTCCGGCTCGGCGACGACGGCTGGACCCCAAAAAGCTCCTTATCGGAAAGATCGTCGGGGTACCGACGGAACGGCTTCGGTTGTACGGGCGACCCTGTCATCAAGTTACGGTAAACAGGCGCCTGGCTCGAGCCACTGGTCCTCGACCCCTTCTTCTTCAGAACCCTCTTCTTCTTGGCTCTTTCCGGCGAGGGGGTAGATAATCGCCCCAGACCGGTCAGCATGGAACTCAAACCCACACCCAAACCTGTGGATCTCCCTCCCGCACCTCCTATCTGAGCCCCTTCGGCTTCACCCCCTTCGGGGCCACCCTCCTCCTCGGAAGCCGACCCTAGAACCTGGACTTCGTCTGAACTGCCGCTCCCCTCCTCAGATTCGCTGCTCTCCACCACAAAAGGCTTCCGATATTGCAACGGCCTCACATTATACACTGGCTCCTCCTCGCCTACCGGCTCCTCCCACGTAGTCGAATCGGAAGACTCTGCATCATGTACAGACTCCCCCTCGCACACGGGCTCCTCCCACGAAGTCGATTTGGAGGCAGGTTTCCCTTCCCCCCTCGACGTCGACGCAGACGAACCAGACTAAGCCCTAGACATGCCTAAACTAAACAGACTTACCAACTAACCTGGGGCCGCTTCGGAAGAACGAGCCTGGTGCAGCAAACTATAGGGACGAGCGCTGAAGTGTTTGAAGATTTTTTGAAAAAGAAAGAAGCGAGAAAGAAGTGGGCGATAGGGGGAGAGGTGGGGACATTTATAGAGGATGAAAACGACTCCTCGATTTCCGCAATTACTGTTCACCGATTGACGTGTAACTGCCGCCTGGAAAATCGCGCCACGTCCTCAAAACGTGCGTTGCTGACGTCATCCAGTGCCGGGCTGGCAGCCAGACACAGGGGTCGGTTCGGATGAAGTGTTCGGCGGAGAAAATATTTTACTTAAGATTTAAGGCGCCGTCCTTCGACAGACGCCCCGGGCTCCAGGGATCGGTCGGCTCCCCTCTCACCCGCTAGCAGCTCGGGGCTTACAGCCTCGGCAGCCGAAACCCCGAACTGTTCGAGGGTGGGAGAAAAGCCACCATCGCCTGGGACCCTATCGGAAAACAGATCGGCCCACCTCCGGAATACGGTTGATACCCCTCCCGTCCTGATCTCTCTCGGGCCAAACAACCGTGTCAAGGTCGTCTGACCCGAAAAAGGATCCGGACGGCAAGGTCACCACCGATCCGAGGCTCCTTATTCCCCGGTCCGGATTTCGGTCGTTATCCCTCTCGCCCTGATCTCCCCTAGATCTGGCTACCGTATCAGGGCCATCAGATCCAAGAGAAGATCCGGGCGGCAGAGTAACCACCCCTCCAACACAACCAGGGTGAAAATTTTGCAACAGACAGACGTCCGCCGAAGCAGACACCTCTGATGGCCAGTGGACCACCCTTGCTGTGATCAAACCTGCTAAGGGGAGAGGGGTATTTATAACCTCCCCCATAGACCTGCCATTATAACACTGGGAATGCCAAACGACGGAAGCCCATGCGCCATGCAGTTATTAGGCGGTGCCATTAATGCCCCTAGGAAGTTGGAACATTGCACAAATCCCGGAGCGCCTTCAATGCTCCGCAAAGACAGCGGACCGCCCCGCTCAAAACTTCTAAGGCACAACGGCTCGCCATCACCCTTGTCGACCCATAATCCCTCGCCACTCGAGGTTCGGTCTAGCACTAGGATAGTCTTCTCAGGAAGGTTCACCAGCTCGCCATCACCCTTGCCGACACATAATCCCTCGTCATCTCGAGGTTCGGTCTAGCACCAGGGTAATCTTCTCAGGAAGACACACCGGCTCGCCATCACCCTTGCCGACACATAATCCCTCGTCATCTCGAGGTTCGGTCTAGCACCAGGGTAATCTTCTCAGGAAGACACAACGGCTCGCCATCACCCTTGCCGACACATAATCCCTCGTCATCTCGAGGTTCGGTCTGGCACCAGGGTACTCTTCTCCGGAAGACACACCGGCTCGCCATCACCCTTGCCGACACATAATCCCTCGTCATCTCGAGGTTCGGTCTAGCACCAGGGTAATCTTCTCAGGAAGACACAACGGCTCGCCATCACCTTTGCCGACACATAATCCCTCGTCATCTCGAGGTTCGGTCTGGCACCAGGGTACTCTTCTCCGGAAGACACACCGGCTCGCCATCACCCTTGCCGACACATAATCCCTCGTCATCTTGAGGTTCGGTCTAGCACCAGGGTAATCTTCTCAGGAAGACACAACGGCTCGCCATCACCCTTGCCGACACATAATCCCTCGTCATCTCGAGGTTCGGTCTGGCACCAGGGTACTCTTCTCCGGAAGACACAACGGCTCGCCATCACCCTTACCGGCCCATAATCCCTCGCTAGCTCGAGGTTAGGTCTGGCACCAGGGTACTCTTCTCCGGAAAACACAACGGCTCGCCATCACCCTTACCGACCCATAATCCCTCGCCAGCTCGAGGTTCGGTCTGGCATCAGGGTACTCTTCTCCGGAAGACACAATGGCTCGCCATCACCCTTACCGGCCCATAATCCTTCGCCAGCTCGAGGTTCGGTCTGGCATCAGGGTAATCTTCTCAGGAAGACACAACGGCTCGCCATCACCCTTGCCGACACATAATCCCTCGTCATCTCGAGGTTCGGTCTGGCACCAGGGTACTCTTCTCCGGAAGACACACCGGCTCGCCATCACCCTTGCCGACACATAATCCTTCGTCATCTCGAGGTTCGGTCTAGCACCAGGGTAATCTTCTCAGGAAGACACAACGGCTCGCCATCACCCTTGCCGACACATAATCCCTCGTCATCTCGAGGTTCGGTCTGGCACCAGGGTACTCTTCTCCGGAAGACACAACGGCTCGCCATCACCCTTACCGGCCCATAATCCCTCGCCAGCTCGAGATTAGGTCTGGCACCAGGGTACTCTTCTTCGGAAGACACAACGGCTCGCCATCACCCTTACCGGCCCATAATCCCTCGCCAGCTCGAGGTTCGGTCTGGCATCAGGGTACTCTTCTCCGGAAGACACAACGGCTCGCCATCACCTTTACCGGCCCATAATCCCTCGCCAGCTCGAGGTTCGGTCTGGCATCAGGGTACTCTTCTCCGGAAGACACAACAGCTCGCCATCAACCTTGCCGACCCCTAATCCCTCGCCAGCTCGAGGTTCGGTCTAGCATCAGGGCAACCCCCTCATGAAGGCCCAGCGATTCGCCATCCCATTTCCACGACCATAAACACTCCTCCACGGCTAGCTCCCGCACCCCCGCAGGAGTGGGGGGCTTGTGTGGTAGGGTAAAAATGGCCTGGGGCCCAGCCAGGGCCCAGGACAGCTCTCGCTCAAAAATGAGAAAATCAACAATCTGGCTCGGCTTTGAACCACTACAGGGTCGGCACCGAGCCGCAAGTTCACCCCCACAGAACTGGTCTCCTCGTATCCGACGAGCCTCGATGGCCCTCGGCCTCCGATCCACGACAGCCCCACAGGCCGTCCGCCCAGTCTGGCAAGGAATGAGGATGACCTGGCAAAACCTAGGCCATCCGATTCCCCCAGAGGCACAGGAGCCCCATGATCAGCCATGTCAGCTCCAAATACCACCTAGGGCTTTGCCACGTCAGCCTTATACCACTCTTGGCACTGCCACGTCCGCCCTAAACCCCCTGGGCCTCCTGCCACGTCAGGCCCATGGGCTTTCGGGTTCAGTCCCGGCCCCCAAGAGGATCCAAACCCGGTTGGGATTCCCTATAAATACCAGACCCTCACCCACCTTTTCAAGTAACCAATCCTTGCCACTTAAATTCCTCTAGTTACTGCTACTCTCTCACAGAGATTGACTAGATCGTCGGAGGGTCCGCCGCCGGGATAAACCCTGGTGTTTCAGGACCGTCTGCAGGTACCCGAGGCGAGGCCATCCGAGCCGATCCTCAGGCGCCGAGGCGAGCCTCCCGCTCACCGTCTGTACCGCACTCTTCCCTCATTACAAATCGAGTCTGAACTCGCACCTGGTGCATCCACACCGCGACCAAAAACAAACCGCATCAAGTACCAATAAACATTTAACAAAATTACAGTTTTTAACTACACGATGCATTTAACCGCCATAAAACATGCTCTAAAACAATTACGATGAACGTGACCTTTCTTTTCATGTGGCTTTTGGTTGTTGTTGTGAACCATGCATGAAGCTAAAATGGGATATTAAAACCCATTATAAAGTTTCTACAAATTATACTAAATCATAACAAAACCCGCAATTTTATTTTGGATGATGATAATGCAAAAGTATGGATTAAAAGAAAACAGAAACCCCAAATCCAACACAAATAGAGGCATTTGAGAACTGATACAAATAGGTAAGTTCTCCTGCTCTAACATTTAGGATTATGAATTCACTGCTAGCATACCTAAAACATACTAATCAAACCATAAAACTACCACAAACAAACAACATTCAATCTATCTAGATACTTGATGTTGATCTTTAACATTCTCAAGATTTTTTGTATTCAACCAAAAAATAAAAAACTCTGCATTATGTAATTGACCAAAGTAGACAATGTTTTGTGTATAATGCATTAAAAAAGACAGATCGGATATAGAATTATCAATATAAATTAATTATAAGAACTGAATGATGAAGTATTAACCATTAACCTGGAATCCGAGCTGATAAAAACTATTTTAATTAATCATAAAAATAAATTGTAATTGTCCTTAGACATCAATTGATATTCAAAGCCCAAAACCAAAGTCTAAGATTATGAAGGAAATGATAGACAAACTGAGAGCAAATATCTTACCAACCCACATACCTTGAATTGCTTTGACCATCTGGCAATTTCATTGTAGTTGTAACATTTATTATAATACAAATATGCAACTTCTCCTATTCTAGCATTTGGACTTCTAAATTCACTGCCAGCGGTAGGGAGGTGTGACGGGGGCAATGGAACGGCGAGGAAATAGAGGGTCACAAGAGAGAAAAGGAGGAACAGTGAGAAAGATGAATAGACGAATTGGCGTGAGAAAGAGGAAAACGAAGAGAAATATACGTGTTTGAATGTTTAATTTGGGTGACACATGTTGTGCACGTGTATACTTGTTGGATTTAGTTTGGACGTATATTGCAGGGGTTTGTTTGGTTGCAAAGTTATAGTTTGTTTGGCTACAAACCCCAACTAGAGTTTGTTTGGTTACAAACCCCAACTCTCCCATTAAAGTTGTAAAGATTGGGTTGGAATTTGGGATTTTTTACGTAAGAATCTATCCTAAAAGTTATCAAGTTTCTAGGTGCATTTTTTCTTATTTTTTTAACAAAAAAAACTAAGCATATGGAGTTTTATATTTAAAATTCTCTCGTATTGAGTGGGTGTACACACATGATGGGACCCATTATGGACGATCGGTATCGTTCATCATCTTTCTTATGTCGTAAGATACATGTGTATTAAAAATGAACTTGTTCATGGCTTTTTACCCATGCATCACATTTAGGCGGGCAACTGGTCGGGTTTGGGCCAGACCCATATAGGCCCGGGCCTGAGCCTGAGGTTTAAAACATAGGCCCGAACCCAACCTAAGGCTTAAAAAAATAGGCCCGAGCCCGAGTTAGGCCCGAACTACTTATGCATATTCTAATATATAATTTTCTCATAAAATAAAACTTTATCAAGAATAACATACGATAAAAAAATAACAATAATAAGAATACTACAAACTTTTGAGTAATTTACATCTAATTTGTCTATTTTAATTTAATTTTATAGACAATGCATACTTTCTTATCTATAAACTTTAATACTCATTTCAACTTACTTACATGAATATTTTATTTTAAAAAACTCATACATAAATATACATGATGTATACATAAATTTCCTTGGGCCTTAAAAATTGAGCCCGGCCCAAAATTATAATTATTAGCCTAAGCTTGCTAATTATCAGATAGGACCTAGGCGGGCCCGGGTCGGGTTCGGGTCAATTGCCACCCTTAATCGCATTATGCCAATTGTTTTGTATTATTAAAAAATTGTTTCCTTTGCCACCACTTGAACCATGATCAAGAAGAATCAAAACAACTTGATTTTTCATACATAGATATATTGTGATATGTAAACGATGTTGATCGCCTATAATGAATCTCATAGTTTGCATACAACAAATATTCTATGTGAAGAAATCACCTTATGCAAGTATGGGGTTCCTATTACTCTTAAAAACTTATAATTTAGCAATGTTATTTATCAGGGTGCTACCTTAAGTTTTGATTTAGATGAAAACCACTATACATGCTACATCTATTCTTATAACTAATTGCAGGATGGGGGCGAAAAATCATGATTATCTGATTTTAATAAATGTTTTCAAAATGTGAAAAGTCTTCTTTGGCCTTGTGGTTTTTGTCAATTTGCGGCTCCGCCATCGTCTCAGTGGTCGTTCAATTGGGGGGTGGTTATTTCTTGGCCGTTGAATTTTCTCCGCAATTCGTAAAGTTTTCGCTCTGATATAACCACCCCAATTTTTTCTTTAAGCATGTTGTTTGTTTCATGCTTTGTTTCGGCGTTTGGGTAATACCGGGTGAATATATCACCTATGCTGAAAGGGGTTGACAGAGAAAGAGTGCTTCTTTCCTCTTTTTCTCACCACTTCGCTTCTCAAAATCCCCAAATTTGGCCCATGGATTGTGACCGAAAAGGAAGGTGTTTGTCAGGCCGTCCATCGCGCTGCTCTTTCAGCTCTCCGCTCTGCCGTTTGATGTTCCTTGCTCAGCGGTCGCAGTTGGTAGGGCTTGACGGGTAGAAAATTTGGGTGGAGGTCCAACTCGGATCCGCTTCTAGCATGTTCTAACGGGTGCAGTTTGGGGTCGAATTTTGAGATCCGTAGGGACCCGGGGTCCAAACTCGGCTGATAGAGGGCTGCACCCTTCCAACATAGTACCGCTTTCAATCTGGGCCGTAGATTATTTTTTTGGATGGTTGATGGAACTGCTGCGTGGCAGATTGTGGTCCACGTTTGGTGCGCCTGGAGTTCGGGGTTTCTGTTACTAAGGTTTGCTATCTTCCAATCGCTTCATCCACTTTCGCTCGCTTGGTCTCAAAATCTTAGCTTCATTTGCATTTTGGCTTCTTGGTAAAGTTTGTTCGTTCAGCAAATTTTTTGCAAAAGTTTGTTTTTTCCTTTTATTTTCTTCGGTTGTTGTTTAATGTGTGCTTATATTTTGGGTGTTTCTTTCATATTGAAGTAGCGGGCTTTCGGTTATAGGGAAAGGTATGTTTTTGAGCCTATGGTTCTTTCGCTCACTTGATTTGGTTGTAATCGATGTACGTGTCATCCTCCGTTTATGATATTATTGGTTGTTATTTGATTTTCTTCATTGCATGTTGTAGGGGGGGTATTTGGGTTTGTGGTGGATCTATACGACTGCATTAATTTTCTTAGAAGTTTGTTGACCTGTGAAATGGCTATAAATAAAACCAAATCGTTTCAAATCGGGCACGAATCTCAAAGCTCTCGGGGAGTAAAAACGGTAATTTCCACTACAAGCGGGTTCGAAAATGGGAACTTGGTCTTTTCCAAGCCCAATAACCCAAACGGGTTTTCCTTACTGGGTTAGGGTGACAGACCATTATAAATGAATCCATAAAATTTAAAGAGTGATTTGTATTCATGATTATTACTAAGAGACGGTTTAAACCAAATCTCTTATCATGAAGAAATTTAAACTTTATTTCCTATCCAAAAAACACTAGGAAGTAAAGATAAATGATTATCTTGAAATTGTACCCAAATGCAACCATAAATACCCCTTACCCCCTACCCCCCGTTAGAATCAGGTATTCAATATCTTTTTCCACAAAAGCTCTTTGATAATCCTTCAAATTACTGCGTCGGAGGGTTCATCACCGGGATCAATCCCGGTGTTTCGAACTTTTTGCACGTCAGCAGCAGCGTTGAGAACGGTCAACATCGACAAGTAGTAAGAAGGTTAGCTTTTATTTGTTCCAAAAGAATTCTCAAATCATCTGTTTTCTCCCACATCAAAACTAGCAGCAACAGATTGGCGCCGTCTGTGGGAATCGAAAAAAGCAATCCAACCATACTCGCCGGTGATAGTAGTTTATAGCCATGCCTCCAAAGAAAAAAACGAAAGCAGCGGCGTAAAGTCGAAGAGCCACCCCTCTTCCTCCACCTCCTCCACTTCAGGATGTTCTCCCTCAACAAGATCAACAAGTTTAGCAGCCTCAAACTAAACAGCTGCCTCCCCAAACAGGCTTGCCCCATGCCCAGAAGGGCTGCGCTGGGGGCTCCCGTCGAAGCCATCAAGAACATCATCCTCTCCATGATCATGTCTCTGTCCACAATCCTTCCATCGACTCGATGGCCTCACGAAGTCCTCATGGGTCAAAAGACCTTCATCAAATCATCGTCAACCGTCAACAAGAGATCAGTCTCCGAACCCGCTTGAATGAGAGACGAGCCCGTGACGAGCTCCCTCATCCAGAATGCCGAAGAAGTTAGAGGAGTCGCTCTCCCTGAAGGCCGAGATCCAAAAGGTCCGCCTCCCGAAGAAGGCGAAGGGGGTCTCCTCCCCGTCGACAACAAACAAGCCACACGGCTGCGAGTCCATCAGCACACAAGATTCACCCTGATGGAGGGGCACCGGTCACCCAGGCAGAATTTCAAAATTCCAAAGATGACATCCTGTGAGCCCTTAACATCACTCCAAATCACGACCAACACGCACATAGCCCCCGTCATGCCACCACTCATGAAGGAGAGTCCCGAGGGTCGATTAGATCCGACCAGAGGGAGGACTCGGTTCATCGCTGTCTCTCGAGCAGACCTCCGCTCTCCAAGACCATCATGGAATCTCATTTCCCCGAAACCTTCAAGTCACCTCATTTTGAATCCTGCAACGGGAAGTCTGATACGACTGATCATATTGAGAATTTTAAAACCCTCATGATGATCCACCAAGCCTTTGGACGTGCTCCTCTGCAGGCCTTCCCAGCAACGTTGAGGGGACCAGCGAGAGAATGGTACTCTCGTTTATCCCCAGTCCTCATCTTCTCATTTGACAAGTTTGAGGAGCTCTCTCTTACCCACTTCGTTAGCAGCCACCGAGCCGATAAAACAAGTTCATCCTTGTTAGTCCCCCAGTCAAAGGAAAGACGAATGCCTAAAAGTTTATGTTCGGCGATTTACCGCCGAAACTCGGCATAACTCACAAATTCGTTATTTTATGTATATGTATGGATTACAAAATTCCTATTTGGTTCATTATGCGGGAGAATTAATTCAAGACCCAAAGCTAGGAGCTTGTTATAAAGGTGTTCAACCGGAAATAGTTTGGGCTCCTCGAAATATTACGAAATAATGTCTTGTAGAGAAGATATATGAAATTACTAACTGAGATATAGGTGAATGACGTGTTAAAATTCATACTCGTTATGCAGCTGAAAAATGAGAAGGACAATATTTCATGCTAGTCCTATAGTTGATGATGACGCTCTTATTGCAATAATTGCATGGACAGTTGATCTAAACTCTAGTTGAACTGCATTGAAATTATATATTGAGCAAAGCAAGATTCATAGTGGTCGGCCACATGTTATTCGTAGTTCAAGCCCAGTCTCAATCTAGTTCTTGAATCACATGCAAGATTGACGCATCCATACAAAGACTTGTTCACAATTCCAACACGACCAAATCACACGGAATATGAGTTACTATGTCTTTCTGGTTTGATAAGCGATCTTGTTGATAATGAAAACTTTGTTCATGTCGTCAACCATGCCACTGTCAACAATGAACTATTAGAACATAAGGAAGATGAAGAAGATGCGGAAGATGGGCATGCAGATGATAATGTTAAGGACGTTGAGGACTTGCAAGATGACGTAGTCCCGATAACTCAACTGATGAGTGCACTTGTACCTAAGTTTGAATCGGTTGACTGTGTTAACAATGTACATTAGTTCGCATTAGAGTCATGTGGCTCATTCGACGAAGATGAATTGTACATTGGGCAAAAGTTTGAAGCTAAAGATGATCTTCAACATGCAGTAAATATGTTATCCATAAAAAAAATCGAGAATTCATCATAGTGAAAATCGACGAAAAGTCTATTTGTCATGAAAAGTAAAATGGCATGCCACAAAATCCCGAAGTCGTAAATGCGACAGGTTGTTTATGGAAATTACATGCAATCATTCCAAAAGTGAAGACATATTTAACGGTGAAGAAGTTGCAAGGACCACATACATGCCTCAATTTCAAGTTGAATCAAGACCACACTAAAGATGATGGGACTCCCAATTGCGGCTTGAGCTGATACAGCAATAACAAGCTTATCTAGAAAATAAGTTTGACATATGACCCACTTTAAAATATTGCTTCATTTTTTTTGATATCACGGATAGAGCCTAACGGCTCCAACCCAAAAAAAAATATTGTTAACCAAAAGGAGAATCACACAACGTCCAATTTTACAAGTAGTAAAACTATAATCAACCAAGCAGCAGCTAAACAACAAAGAATACAACCAAGGCAAGGAAACAGAGAAAGCTAAACCAAACAGGCAACAAGTCTGCAGACGCCCAAGAACCCATCAGGACATCATCAGCCAAGCAGCATAACGGGCGACGGGGAGCCCCTCCAAACACCCGATCAGAGTTAGAATAGACTGCCACTGAAGTCCAACTCCAACCTCTGTCAGCGCTCACCAAAAACAGAGCCAAATTGAACAGTGAGACTGCATCCAAGGCAGCGGCACCTACAGGAGGACCAGCGCTGCAAGCCGCAATGAGCACAGATGGGGCAAACCAACAAGCAACAAACAAGCGCAAACAGCGCAGGGCCTAACCCCAAACTCAAAAAATGAAATGAAAACACCCAGATAAGAACAAGAGCAATAACAGCCCCGTCACAGCATCTCAACCTCAGTCCATCAAAAACAGACACAGAAGATCGCGAAAATAGAATTGTGTTAGGGATTTCAACCGAAAACCCCCTTTAGGATCTTGTTGAGTTATTCGATGCAATAAACACAAATCACCAAGCACATATGAGATCATACCAAATACACCAAAACACACACAAATTTATCCCGGTTGCGGCTTTCACCTTAATCCGGAGGAGAAGAAACCCATGATGTTATTCAACTAGAGAAGATACACTATCACAATTCTCACCACAACCCTCTCCCAAGCCTCACCAGCAAATACTAGTTGTTTACAATTAGAGAATCACTCAATCTCTCATTTAATGAAGTACTCTCTCTCTTGGCTCTCAATGAAGGCCAATAACAACAATATACAGAGATCTAGAGAAACCCTAGTTTGATATCTTGATACAATAACTATTAGATATTCCTGAAGATATAACCCTACGATAAGAGCTGTCAGATATGACTTAAAGAGCAAGTTGGGCTTCTCACGAATCACCAAGATCCGACCCAATAAATCCATCAGCACCGTTGTCGGTCGACCGCACCTCAAGGTCGGTCGACCGTCCCCCTCTCGGGAACTTCTACAAGTTGGCCGGTCGACCACACCCCATGTACGGTCGACCGCAACTCCACCTGCTACTGCTGCTGACTGTTTCCCTTGCTCCACTCCGTTTTCGATCATCTCGATTCCTCCATCGTCTCATCGTCTTCTTATCCAGCATAGTATGCAAGACATAAACCCAACAAATTGCACACGCAACTCATGCCATAAACAATAAACGACATAGAGAAGTAAACACATCAAGCACAGTAAGAGACAGAACATACACAGGACAGCGATAAAGTAGCAACTAGGAAATAACTAAAGTATAAGCTGAACATTAATTAAAAGCATAGCCAAAGCAGAGACATAAGCCGGAAACTTAGAACAACGGTAGAGATACAGGGGGAGCAGAGGACAAGCAAAGCCCAAGCAACCAAAATTAACCAAAGAACATCAGAGAGCCACCAGAGAAAGGCTCCCCTGGCCCAGGCAAGAAGTAGCGCACCAAGATGCTACCTAACATCCGCCAAAAAACCAAAAAAAGCATATGGACTACATCATAGAACGTCATCCCTGCAAGAGAATCAACAGCCGCATAAATTAGGGAATATCAATATTCAAAATAGCAGAAGTAATGAAGACAGAACGTAAAAAAAAGCAGCGTCGCCAAGCCTATCAAGGCTTAACTGTTGGACTTTGTGAAGGGGGAGAGCAGAAGACCAATGCTTAGAGAAAAAAATGAACTCATCAACTATAGTATCAATAGGCTTAACAGAATTATTAAAAATACGGTTATTTCTTTCAATCCAGATAACCCAAATAATAGCCATAGTAGAAAGAAACCAGGACCTGCAATAATTTTTACCCACTAGCTGACGGTTCTAGATAGCAAGGAAGGAGGTGGGAAGAGAAGGAACCTGCCAAGCCAAAAGGCAGATCTGCCATAAAGGACGGATAAAATCACAATGTAAAAACAGGTGATCAATGTCTTCGTGACCATGAGAGCAGAGAGAACATAACTGACCTATAACTATATTCCTCTTATTGAGCACGTCAACAGTGAGGAGCCTATTGTTAATAGTGAGCCAAGATAGGATTTTAGCCTTAAGCGGAGCAAAGGAACTCCAAATATGTTTAGCGAAAGGAGAGGAGACACTTCCGTGATTAAGAAAGTTATAAAAAGATTTAACCGCAAATGAGCTAGAGTTGGTCCACCGCCAAATAACTTCGTAATTAAGAAAGTTATAAAAAGATTTAACTGAAAAGGAGCTAGAGTTAGTCCAATGCCAAATAAAATATTGTTTCATTATTTTGGAATTTTCGTATAAACTGGGGTGGGGTCCACAGGATCTAATTCCTCTTCCTAGGTTTGTGTGGACGCAGGTGTATTTGACAATTGATTCCCATTCCCATCCACTATGGCAATATCCGAGCTTTCCCTCGGTTCCCATCTTTACCCGTCTATATAAGAAAACCCCCGCCCCCAAAATCCAATGGCAAACCCTAACCCTCAATGGACGCCGACATTGACCACATCCTCTTCACCGCGTCCGAGATCGCCGCTCGCGTGTCGGAACTCGCCTCCGAAATCTCCGCCGACTTTAAGCACCACTCCTCTGGCTTGGTGGTCGTCGGCGTCGCCACCGGCGCCTTCCTCTTCCTCGCCGATTTGGTGAGGCGAATCGGTCTCCCTGTGGTTGTCGATTTTGTTAGGGTCGAATCGTACGGGTTGGGAACGGAGTCTAGTGGCCAGCCAAGGATTTCCAGCGATTTGAAGGTGGATGTGAACGGAAAGCATGTCATTGTGGTGGGTGAGCTTTTCCTTTTATTTTTCCCCATGGAAAATGGAATCGAAACACTTTTATTCTTGAGCAGTTCTTGGTTTTTTTAATATGTTGGTTGAAAATTGAGGACAATTTGCATTCATTTAAACAACAAATTAAGTTCTGACAAACCAGAGAACATGTACATTCTGCGTGCTAATCATCTACTCATTGGTAACTCGAATATGTGGATGCTAGGAGCAATTTAATTAGGTGGGATTAGAAAGACATCGTGCTAGACATCATTGGTTGAAGTACGGCAGACCTGGACGATTGCGCCAGCCCTGCAATGATTGATATCTCTTGTTTGGTTACAAGTAAAATAATCCAGATTTGTCGTGGATAAGAAATAAGTTGATTTACTAGGCAGTGATAATATCTGTTAAGGTTGTTTTGTTCAGCTTAAACATGGGCAACCCAGTGAACATTTTCAATCATCAAGTTCAAGGGGGAAGTCATTTATAAGAACCTAATTCATTATTCTTCTAGGCCTATATCCATACTACTTTTTTATGATTGCGAGATTACCCATGTATAAAATGGACCTTGAAAATTCAACATTTTCACTATTTCTTTATTTTCCAACATTAATTGCAGCCTCTAAATCATCAAAGCTCATTACGCTCGAGTTATTGCCATTCTTTTTAACATTTCCCGAATAGTTCACTGATGGAGTGGCTGTCAAATCTTCTTCTTCTTAACTTATGTTTTTGGGCCCCATCAATAATGTAACTAGAAGTACAGGAAAAAGGGACCTCATTAAACGGACATGTTGTAGGCGAACAATATGGTAAATATAGAATACAATGGTATTGTCCAAGTGCAACACCAAGTCTTGGCCAGTGCATCCCAATAATAACATATAAGTTGAATGCTCTTTGATGCTTATCATTTTTAGTTTTTAAATTTCACTCATTTCCTCATCCTCTCTCTCTATACCATTGTGTTCGCTTAGATGTTGAATTTCCCCAGTGATAAGCACAATAATTTGTCTTATGCAAAAGCTAGCTACTTATTTTTTGAAATAAACTTCGTACACGGCTATTGACTTTGCACATTTTGCTCACTACATCAGAGCACTATTATCAATCAATTAATAGTGTAAAGCTTTAAATTGTACTTAGCTGAATACATTGATACACATTTGAAAGCTTGGATATGGGATTGTAGACCAAGCAAGATGAGGCCTTCCGGCGTTTTCTTGGTGGGGTGGATTCTTTTGCTCTGTCAGGCATAATATTGTTAGTTCCTTGATAAGGCTAGTCCACTCTACATCTCTCAACTTATTTCTCAAACTTAATAAAATCTATCAGTTTAAATTGTTGATGGAGATCAGTTAGTTGACAAGTCTTGGTAGATGCATCAAATTGAGATGAATATTGGAAGTTTTATTTGTGAAATTCAAGAAAAGCAGAATTTTCCCTACTTATATGGGCTGTTTGCTTAGATATTTGTCTCTTATCATCTTCTATCCATTTTGACTCATGTATTTGTTGCCCTTCACAATTATTGATGGTGTCCATAATTTGTCATAGTAGTCTAAGACTAACAGGTTTTTTGTCATCTACTATATTTTGTTCACATCCTTTTCCAAATGGATGTTTCTTATTGAAATTCAAGATCTTTCTAATTTATACTAATTATTTGATTTAGTCTGGCACATATTTGAGAACCCAAGATATTATCATTTCAGTCTTGTTGGAAACTTATTGGTCCGCATGTACTTATGGTACTGATACAGTTCTTCTGAGAACTGTATCTTTTGCGTATCGGTCATTTCGTTTACGTACCAGTCCTTGAAGAATTCTCTCTTTTAGAGGTTTATTTTGCAAAGTTAGTGGTTTTTGTAATAAAGCCCACGGGCTTTCACGTGATAGTGTTTTCTTCTTCCCCCATTTTCTTTATATTGAGATGGGGCTTTTTGTATGGGGTTTATGTTGAATGAATTGATATTAAACCTGTATTTTTCACTTTTATTTTTCTCTTTTCGTTGATTTCATGGCTGTCACCGTCGGCGCCTTGCTATATTATTACGATCCACCACCGGGTTGGATCGGGTACGTAACAATGGTATTAGAGCCATCTTCTTATAGCCACTCCTACCCCATCGCCAACATCATCCATGCCCACCTCCGAACTCATCATTCTGCCATGGTTGAACCTCTCCAATCCCGATCACTGAGCATACTCTCCTTTCCTCCATCCCCGATCTCAAGAATCCCAAACCCATTATCAAACCCCAGCACCACATCGAACCTCCTCTCTGTTTCGATGCCACCGCCGCCGCCCTTTGTTCCTGTCGTCACTTCCTCATCTTCGACCCCTTCAAACCCCACTCACTCATCTCTCTCGCCAAAGCCCTCTCCACTTCCACCACTCATTGCCGAAACCCTCTCCCTAACCCTCGACAACTTCCACTCCAAACCTTTCGAAACCCCCTTTCATCCGCCATGCCCTCTCCGGCTCCACCACCAAGCCCGACCTCCGCCGCTCTCTCCGCCTCTTCACCGACTCCACCTCTCTCCACATCCACAGCGATTGCCTTTTCCAAATCTGCAGTACCTACTACTGCTCCCACTGCTGCCCCCTCTTCTCTCTGTGGCTACTCTTCAATTGCTCGACGAAATTTCCTAAAGAAACAGGAAGTCAACTCCTCAAACTTCAACCCAATTTTCTCAAGCTCCAATTGCTTACTGGTATTCGACCAAATGTTTCTTCAATTTCATTCACCCAAGTTGGTCTTGAACCCGTGCTAGAATACTATTGCAAACTTTGCCTTGATAATTGCTCCTACAAACAGTACCAATGCAACACCTTGCAAGACTACGGTTTATACCTCAGTTGTTTTGCTCGTGAAGGATTGGAGTTGAGAATGACTCCATTAGACTTTAGTTATATAGTGGATGATGAGAGAAAATTTGATGTGCTAGAATATGGGTGCAATCGTTGTTTTGCTAATTGTACCGACGAGCACTACCGTTGTAATAAATTTCTTAGCTACCATTTGTGCCCCACTTGTGTGACTAATGGAGAATTTGAATTAGGTTTGACTCCCTTCATTTTTGTAAAGACAACGGAAGGAGACTCTCTTCCCTGCGAACAAGTAGTTGAGAGTGGGATGTCAGACTTTGAGTCTAACCCAATGGGAGAGAGTTATGTTACAGGATATAGTAACTTGGAATCTAAAATTCAAGTGGAGACAGAAATGGTAGTTATTGAGGAAGCTGCTTCTAATCGTCTTGTGAAGGTCGGAGGTGTTGTTTCTTGTGTGATTAGGCAGATGAAATCATATGGTTTATTTATGGGCATTGATCGAGCCAGCATGGTTGGTCTGTGTCACATATCAAAGATCACTGCGAACCATATTGATGACCTAGAAAGCAAATACATTACAGGTGATACGGTTGTAGCAAAAGTTTTGAAGCTTGATGGTAACAAGTGCCACATTTCACTGGGAATGAAGAAATCATATTTTGAAGTGCTATTAATGTTCATATGCATACTAATAATACTGGAAATGATGGGTCTGATGATGTCACACTTGCATTGGAGCAGGATCACTACTCACAATTTACCAGAGATAATTCCATAGCAGAAGATAATGTCCCAACAATTCTTGCTCAAGCAGAGTTTAGGGCTTCTGTACTTCCTCTCCCTCTTTCTCTCAATGACCCTTGTGCCAGCTGGTTGGGAACTTCCTATGATCAGAGTGGGGATGTAAGTGTTGTCAATTTCCAGGAGATGAATCTAAGTGGCACCATTTTGCTTGATTTTAAGTTTCTCCCTTCTCAGAAGTTCAACTTAGCCAGTAATAATTTGACAGATCATTCTACTAAAGTATAGACTGAACCATCCCTTCATATGCAAGAAAATCCATAAAATGAAGTCTACTCGGAGGCTGCAGCGACTCTGGCCGATGACGTTATTTGTGGAATTTTGGATGCAATTGATGAAGAGAAAGATCCTTGGTTCTTGATGCTCACATTCCATCTAGTAGAAAATCTTGTGCATTTATTTCCATCTCCATCTAGTGCCCTAGACAGCTATGTTGCCTTCTATAATAGCCTTGCTGTGATGTGAAATTTTTTTTGTATTGAGGGCCAGCTTGAGTTCAAGGCTGTTCTTTTTATCTTACAAAGGGCCTTACCTCTTTGACACAAAGAAGAAGCCCAACAACATCAAGCTCTATGTCTGCCGTGTCTTCATCATGGACAGCTGTGAGGAAATGATCCCTGAGCACTTGAGCTACATCAAGGGTATTGTCGACTCTGAAGACCTACCCCTTAACATTTCCAGAGAGATGCTCCAGCAAAACAAAATCATCAAGGTTGTCCACAAGAACCTCGTCAAGAAATGCATTGAGTTCTTCTTTGAGATTGCCGAGAACAAGGAAGACTACAACAAGTTTTATCCATGCTTGATGAATGAACCTGAAATTTCAGTAGTGGTTCGTTTGATGGATGCAATACAACCTGCAAGGCATCTTCAAACACCTTGAATTTTGGTGCTCTTTACTTGTGTGTCGAACTTCTTGCTTCGTGTAGAGTTCTAGCCACGACTGTTGAAGACTTTTCCCCGCAAGTGTTAGATGCCGTTGGTGATTCTCATAAGAGGCTACTAATTGTTATGAGCAACATAGGATATGGCAAGGATGAAGAGTCTCTTGTAAATGCTGTTGCTTGTCTGCATATGGTTCTTGTGAGAAAAATTGGCAACAATCTTGAAATGCAATGCAATGGGAGAATTATCCATTACAAGGTATTGGATGTTTAAAGTTAACATCTGATAGGAAAGGAATGTTTGTGGTGGTTAAGGACCATCAGAATGGAAAGATTGTTCTTTTTTCAAAGGAGTTGATGAAGCAATGGTTCCTTGTGCTTATTCTAGACAACAAACAAGGACTTTTGTTGATGTTGTTGAACAATATGCTCAGTTAGGGCTGCGTACCCTCAACTCAGGCTGGTACGAGTAGCAAGATGAAGAATACAAGAGATGGCCCCTTATATTTAATGAGGCCAATAGCCCATTAGTTGATAGAGAGTGGAAATTAGCTGAGGTGTGCAGAAGATTAGAGCATGATCTTAAGATTTTTGGTATTACTGCAATAGAGGATCGCCTACAGGATGGTGTGCCTGAAACGATCGAAACAATGAGGAAGGCATAGATCAACTTTTGGATGTTAACTGGTGACAACCCAAGTACAGCTACACAGATTGCACTCTTGTGCAACTTTATTTCATCGGAGCCTAAAGGACAACTACGGTGTATTAATGTAAGGAATGAAGAAGTGTGCATAAGCTTAGAGAGGGTGTTACTTATGATGAGGATTACTTCATCAGAGCCAAAGGAATTGGCATTTGTTGTGGGTCACGTGGCCTTAGAGATTGCTCTTAAGAATCATATAGAGGCTTTCACTGAATTGGCAGTTAAGCACTTCATCTTTGATCTCGGTGGAGGACACATGGAAGGAAAATTGGAATTTCTTAGTGTTTCAAACTGCTACATTGACCTTGTGGTCAATGTCAAACTAAGGGGGAATGATTGATACAGTTCTTCTAAGAATTGTATCTTTTGTGTATCGGTCATTTAGTTTACGTATCAGTCCTCGAAGAATTATCTCTCTTTTAGGGGTTTATTTTGCAAAGTTAGTGGTCTTTTTGTAATAAAGCCCACGGGCTTGCACGTGCTAAGTGGTACCATCCTAGTCAGTTCTTTCTGGGTTGGTAGGAGCCGATGCATATTTTGAGAAATCCCACAATCGAGACCTTGCCCTCTCTTCCCACATTCATTTCTAGTGTTTTCGTCTTCCCCCATTATGTTTATATTGAGATGGGGCTTTTTGTATGGGGTTTATGTTGAATGAATTAATATTAAACCCTTATATTCCACTTTTCTCTTTTCGTTGATTTCATGGCTGCCACAGCCAGTGCCTTCCAACATTACAACAATCCACCACCGGGTTGGATCGGGTACGTAACAGGTACACCATTTGCTGCTCATAATCCATGATGCAGAAGATATAACAATAATTTTTAGGGGAAAAATCAAGAAACCCCCTAACTGTTAGCATTTAAATCAAGAAACCCCCGAATGCTATTTATCGCTCACTTTACCCCATTCGCTGTTAAAATATGAATTTTTTGTTAAGTGCCCTTTATGAAATTACCTTTTTGCCCCTCCTTTGGAAATATATCTTTTCATTCGTGAATAAATACGGATTGAAACCAAATCAGCACAGAAAGGCACCATTTTACAAGGCTCTTGTCAAACTTATTAACTCTTGCCAAATTTAGTGAATCAAACAAAAAATGGTACATGAAAATTACGGCTCTAACTCAATATTCATAATAAGAGATGAATTCAAATTAACTCAAACAAAAAAACAAAAAATTTATCTTGCAAGTGGTGACTTTTGAATATATTTAATCTAGATCTAGGTTTTGGAAAGAAAGAGTGAGAAAAATGGGGAAAAGGAGCAAAGGTTTATAAAATAATAGAAATGGGCAAAAATATCTATATAATAAAACACAAAGAAAGCTATCAGGTGGCTCTCCTTCAATCCCCCAAAAAATCAATGGCTCAGATCTTACCTTACAAAACATATTTTCCCCCCAAAAGTTCCCCCCAAAACTCAAATTCAAATCTCCCTCCCAAAACAACTCCTATATATATATACTAGTATAATGCACGTCCGATGCACGCGTACAAAAAACATGTATACTAGATAGCCCTTGACAGTGGGTGACTACTCGTAATAACTCACAATCTTAAAATCTCCACAAATGCAAGGCATCAAAAATCAAAAATTAATATTAGAAGGTAATGCTAAATGGGAAAAAAAAGTATTATGACTGAAACCCCAAAAATCTTTAAATCATTAAACAGAATTATCTCAATCTGAAGAAATCGTGTTAATTATCCTCCTCCTCCTGTGCTTCCACCACCACCTCCTCCTGTGCCTCCACTGCCTCTTTTTCCTCCCATTTTCTTATGGATAGTCTGATCAAACAGAATTGTAGTTGTAGTTTGAGTTGGATGAGTTGTGAAAGGTAAATGGGATGGTATTTATAGGAGGAAAAAATATGCAACGTATGAGATGTTTAAGTTTCGCCGAAAATAATGGATGTGGAAAATAGTATTTTGCATGTATTGTGCATGCAGTAGAAAGTGGGAATAGGAGAAGGTGATTACAATAAGAACTGGTGATTCCGAGGTATTGGTAATGTGGAAAGAAAATAATAAACGTACGACCATAAACATCACAACGGTTGCATGCATGAGTCTCAATCAATTCCAAGGTATTAGTCTTCCTCAATTCAATAGCTCCTCTTAATCAATTTTAAAAAAAAACCAAAGGAAGCACATACTAATTCGTAAGGAATTCAGATTTCAAACAACACACACAAATTGACAGAATTGACCCTATATATTTTTTTAGTCTTTTATGTTTATAGGGGTATGATAGTAAAAAGCCGCCAAATTGGAGCTTTGCTTAATAATAGTATAGATATAGATATATATATATATATATATATATATTCTCTCTCTCTCTCTCTCTCTCTCTCTCTCTCTCTCTTCCTCTCTCTTCTATTCAAAAAATTAAGAAGATGAAAATTTTAAAATATTAAAAAAAATTAAAAATTAAAAATTTAAAAACTTTAAAAATAATTCAAAAAAATTTAAAAAAATCATATAATATATTTTTTGCTCTATGTTTGCTACTTCAATTAATTTGCTGGACCTCCGAAACTATTTTATATAATCAAATAAGGTACACCGTTCCGAAGACGTGTCGTAGGCACGTGACAACGGGCAAACCTAGTAATTTCATAAAGGGCAACTTAACAGAAAATTCAAATTTTAACGGTGGAGAGGGTAATGTGAGCGAAAAATAACGTTAGGATTTTTTTGGATTTAAATGGGAAACCTTAAGGGATTTCCTGATTTCCCCCCTAATTTTTAATGTATTTCACCTCCATATATTTTTGGATTCCAACTTCCAAGTTTCAATTATTGAATTCCAAGTTTATAATTGCTCACTAAATTGAAAATACAGTTAGTGTTAATCTAGTGTTAATCAGTAGAATATTGGAAGGACCCTTATTTAGTATAATAGGTTGCTGATCTGAGTTATTTACTGATATCGTGTCTCACTTTGCAGGTTGAGGACATTGTGGACACTGGGAATACCATTTCTAGTCTCATCTCATACCTAAAATCGAAAGGAGCACACTCCATATCAGTCTGCACTTTTCTTGATAAGCCTGCAAGAAGACAAGTTCATTTCCAACTAGTGGGAGAAGGGAGGTTTTATCGCGGTTTTGAGGCAAGAGTTTCTCCTGTGATATATTTGCTTCTTACTAGTTTTTTTAAAAACAAAAAAAAGGTATTTTTGTTGCACAATTTATTTTGTGATTAGTGATTGCAGTTCAGTTAATAATGCTTTCCCTTTAGGTATTCTCAGTTACTTATATTGGGTATTTAATTATTTTTTACTATCCTAAAGTTCCTTTGATCGTATTCTCATACCAAATTTTTGATGGAAAAGGGAAGCTTTAAGGTAGTTAAAATTCAACAACAAAAAAAATTGGGTGCAGTGTTTTACTTTTTGTTGGTGAAACATTAGGGTAGGTTTTTGTATTTTAGGCCTTTATTTGTTGTATCGCATCCACTCCCTTGTCGTCACAAAGTAGCACTTGACTTCACATGACTTGTTTAGTGATTTTTAAAACTAAATTGTCAATTGTACAGGATCTTAAATGCGCTTCAATTTTAGATAAGATACTAAAATAATTTGGTTGACAAATATAATTTGCTAAATAATATAAGATTAAGATTACTGTTCTCTGACCAACTTAATAATGACTGCATAAGGGTATTTTAATCAAGAAAGTTTGTTAAATAAGTCACGCGATTCCATGTGATACTTCGAGATGACCGATGGAGATGCTATGCAAAAAATAAAGTTATAGGGAATTGTTCATTCAATGCTTCATATAGGGAGGTTATGTGATTTTAATAAAAAACCTGGTAGTTTAATGAAAGTTTCACAGTTAACAACTAGGTACATTAATTTCATGTTATATTAGTCAAACTATAACAGTATTTATATTCAGTATATATCCATTTATGCAACTCAGCACAACTCCTTTGAACTCCTACAGAAAGCATTCCATGTTGAAGATAAACATTTTAAAGTTTTAAAATATTGGTGTACCATGTCCCTGTTCATCTCATTCCACATACTAATGCACATTCATTCTTGGAAATCTTGGTGCCAAGACTTTTGCAGAACTTATGGCATGGTCCTCTCTCATTGCATATGATACTCGGGTACAAATCAACATCAAGTATTTAAAATCGATGTCTTAAAGTCCTGCTGATCCAACCATTTGTTTCAATTCTATTATCGAGATTTCAGTTTATCTTTCTATTGTCTTGGACGCAAGTGTGATTGTTCATACATGTGGCTTAATTGCTGACTCTGATTCCAGTGTGCATTTGCCTTTTTTTGCTAATGAGCAATTGTCTATCTGACACTATCCACCTGACTAGGTTAATTGTTTAAGTAAAGGAGATGCATGCACAGGGGTTGTTGACAACACCATACGTAACCTGTAGGAAAAACTTATATTGCATGATCCTTCCATGCGCGTACTCGATTTAGTTTTGCACATACAAAGTGATATCAATTTTCCTGAACCTCATTTGTAATTATGTGGAAATTGTTCCTCTGCTCCATCTATCTCATCTATCTGTTCGCCAATTCATTTTCATCATTTCTCTTTGAATAGTATATTCTGCCTCCCAAAAATGATGGATTTCTTTTTAATATAAATTTTACTATGTGCAGTGTCCAGATTCTTTTGTTGTTGGCTATGGAATGGATTTTGCTGAACTCTACAGGAATCTGCCGTATGTTGGTGTCCTTAAGCCTGAGAAGTACAAATCGAGTGAGGAGTTATAGTTCCTATAGAAAAGTTTTCTGTTTATCTGGAGATGCTCACTGTTCAGAATTTGTATCAAATAATTCAATTTTGGACCAACTGTAGCAAAATTAAAAAAACAAGTAAATATTTTGGAGATACATATTGTTAGTTTCCGTTGTCTCCACATGGTGTATTGTTCTATTTTACTCAATTCCTGTTCGAGCTAAATTACAGAAATTGTTCTGAGGTGTTTTATTATATAGATATATTTCTTCAGGTATTTGGTATATTTTCATGTCTCTGGATACAGATACCCCCTCACTCTGTATTATTTGAGTTATTTTTCATGTACAAAATTAGCCCAATACATCACGTGCACTCACGTGATCGACTTAAGCATCAGAGGGGAACTCATTGATTAATGTTTTTGGATGGAGGGAGTCCTACTGATGCATAGTATATGGATTTTGGTCTAATATCTCTAATCTCTGATCTCTAATATATAGAAATTTTTACTTTAAAAATATATATTTATTAGGTTGTGCACCGTACAAGTAAATTATTAGTAATGATTAGTTGTATTGTTCTATTTTACTCAATTCCTGTTTGAGCTAAATTACAGAAAGTTGTTCTGAGGTGTTTTATTATATAGATATATTTCATCTGGTATATGGTATATTTTCATGTCTCTGGCTACAGATACCCTCTCACTCTGTATTATTTGAGTTATTTTTCATGTACATTTATCTTGATTACTGTATGGAGCTAAGTGTTGGACAACAAAGAAAATTGACCTAGTAATGTTCCCGTTATAAAGATTGATTTGAAAAGTATCGACGGTAGAGTTAGGATAATGAAAGATCTAAACTTGGGTGAAAACGGTAAAAAATATGTAATAGCTTGTGGCCTTACATAAAATTTTGTGCTAAACCAAGTATAATGATAATCCAGGATTCATGAAATCCTTCCCAATTAGTTAGGAAAAATGCTTTGTTGTTATATTTGTCTTGATTACTAACTACTAAAAATAACTCATAAATTTTTGCTCCTAATTGATCATACGTTACAACAGATAAATATTTATAGGAATCATCGATTAAAGTCACACATTTAATGTCCACACATAAATACGACAGTAGTAAAGAAAGTAGATAGATTAAGCAAATCAAGGGCTAATATGCACTGTCATCTCCATCATTTGTAGGTCAGTGCCAAACAAGGGCGGCCAGGAGCAACGAGGTTCCCTGCAGTGTCGTAGTTGATGATGCCGGAGAAGTCCGGAAGCTGGCATTTCCCTCCCATAAGAATTCCCTTTTGCCATATGCAAAGCTCTCTAGATCTGCTGCTGCCTTCATCGTGATATTCTGTAACTAATCCAGCTGCTGGTTGGACTTGATGGATGCTTATGACCGGGTCTGAACTCCATCGACCCCTGCCTTCTCTTAGTCGTTGCCACTGCCTTGAATACGAAGCGCAACCCATGAACGTAAAGGCACACAACAGCAGAAAGGCTGATACACCCACCACCATGTCGGGTTTGGACTCAACTGCAGATTTTGCAGCAACGAGAAGTAGTCTTGGCATTCCGAGGGGAGATATTGAAGAAGAATATTGAGCTTGAGGCTGTTTCTTGATTGCTTTGAAGTAGAACTTGAGACTTGAATCATTGTGATGCCTCTCTATCTATTTATGAGGTGATATGGAGGGTGGTTTATGTGGATTTGTTTTGGGGAGTTGTATAGTTAGTGAAGAAGGTGAACGGAGAGGAGTTGTTCTGCTTTAGCTTGGACTCATCTTTTTTCAACTAATCCTACTGCTCAGCTGCAGCCTCAGCTTACGCATATACGCTTGAAATTTTTCCTGTGTTTGTTGATTTTAGGTAGCACTAAATTTATGAGGAAAGAAAGCCCTTGTACTTATAGAAAGAAAATTCTCATATATAGTAGTGATGCTTGGACGTGGCAACACTATATGGACGATTCATTTTGTTCATTATATTAAATGATACATGTGCACAAAAGTTCAATTTATTTGAAGACTTTTGACACAAGCATTGCCTGATAGCAATTAGTTGTATTGAATAACTGTTCAATTACAACAATTTGAAACATGATTAAGAAATGTCCAAACAAGTTGACTTTTCAGAGTGACAATTGTAAATCTCAACCTATATGTGAAGGGTAACACTTCTCTCTTTTCACACAAATTTTCGTCTTCTCAACAACAACTACTTCAAGGAACTTCAAAATTACGGAGAGGATGGAGCTCCTACCTACCCCAACTTCCTCTTCCCTGAGCCTACCTACCCCAACTTCCTTTCCCTTACTGACTCTCATCTCCGGCCTTATCTCCAGCGACTGAGCCTCTTCCAACTTGTTTCCCACCAGAGTTCTTCTTTTCTTCTCTTTCTCTAACCTTTCTTCCTCTTCCCTGAGCCTTCATGTCTTCAACCTGGCTGTCGGTTCTTGAGCTCAGTGGGTGCGGGCCCAATGAGGGGGTCCGCCACCCACCGGCGCCAACTCCTACTACCACCACAGTTGCTGCTCCACCCTCAGCTACAACTTCCAACGCCGTACCCCAACAGCAACATCTTCCAAACGTGCTGTCTACTGAAGTGAACACCCCGGTTCCTCATCAGGTGGGCCCCGCAGATGATCCCACATCCTATTGAAAGAAGAGATCGTGAGCTCAGACGTGATCGCTCCCCGACGCGTGCACACCAACGTGCACATCAACGTCGTGTGGGGAGGATCTACGATCATCATCGCTCCGATCAACGTCACCAACAAGAGGAGTCCTTCGGAGGAAGGGCCTAACGATGGGGTCCTCCTACCGGCCAGTATAGGCGTAAGAAAACCCCACCGTTACAGCTCCATCACCTCCACCCCAGGGGCCACATTCAGAGAGTTGCAGATCATGTTACACACAGGCAACATCACACTCCCAACAACTCCAACACCAACTCCAAACCATTGTTCCAACCACACCTGTCTGACCCCCCCCCCCCCCCCCCCCCCCCCCCCCGCAACACCCACAACTCAAGCAGGGAGCCAGAACGCCATGTTCACCCTCCCCAACCCTACCAACATCAACATTTCCCATCTGACCCCCCCTCCATCTCCACAACTTTCACTGGGAGCCAAAAGGCCAGGACCACCTTCCACAATCCCACTAGGAATCACGACTAAACACCACGACCACCCCCCCCAAATCCGACCACCTACCAACCCGCAATTCCAACACCTTTGGAGTGCCCAGCAACTAAACCCAACGCCAAGCGAGACCCTCAGGGGGCTGCGCTATGCGGGACTACTGAAGTTGGGCACCCCGGTGATGAGGAGAGCGAGGGGTAGTGGGTTCAGGTGCGGGGTAAGAAAAACAAAAATGAGACCATGTCCACTTACCGTCATGATGATCAGCTCCAGCACCAGAAGAAGCAGAGGAAAGGCAAACGGAAGCCAGCCCCATGTTTCAACTGCGGAGACCTTGGCCATTACAGGAGTGAGTGCACCAAAGAAGTACGGTGCCTCAAATGCATGAAGTGGGGATATCTATCTTACGTGTGCACCAATGTGGTGGAAACCCAAAGTGATGAAGAGTGGCCGGTTCGTCGAGGGAGATCCCCCGACCACCCTACAGTTATCCGATTAGCGAAGAGCCTGGAAGTCATTAAAAACAAAGAAAGATGGTTGCGGCAATGGTGTGCGATTGCCAAAGTTAAAGCTGGAAGGCCGTCGGAGACACACCTCACACAAGCGCTTACTGAGAAATGGTCAATGAGTGCCGATAGAGACTGGGTTGCTAAGAAGTTGTGCTATTTGCAATTTTTGGTCTCATTCCCCTCACCGGAGAAAGTCTCAGAGACTGTAAGCATGGGGATTTTCGACTTTGGACATTTCCAAGTTGAGTTCAGCGCTTGGACGCCGACATTCAGAGCCGAGCTCCCACAGGGAGAAAAATTTTGGGTTTGGATTCATAACGTACTCTTGCATTTTTGGAAGAGAGAAGCTCTTCAAGAGATGGTCGCGGAGTTCGGGAGTGTAGAAGAGATAGATGAGAAGACGGTACGACGGTCGGAGTTGGTCTCGGCAAGGGTACTTATCAGAAGCACCGACATTTCCTTGATGCCGCGCTTCGCCAAGGTGTATTCCTTTGAAAAGTCGTATCTTGTCAGGTTTGTGCTAGACAAGAGAGTTGATTCACCAAAGGAACAGGAGGCTTGCATCTCTCCCAAGTTGACTACAACCCTCAGAGATCACAGGACATACAAGAAGGTGGTCTCGCCAATAAAATCCCTCACAATAGATGGATCTCATGAAGTGGAACGAGCTCACCGGGAGATTCTTAAGGCGGCGATGGGGCAGGGGCGGCACCAAGAGGCTCTGGCAGAAGGTAAACGGCCAAAAACAGACCCTCCGTACAAAGAAGCTCGAGGCAGGAGTCCCGCCATCCAACCCAACGGTCAAAAGTCCTACAAGCAAGTGCTGTCGCCCATAAAGTGCCTCACTATAAATGGGTCTCACGAAGTGGAGAGGGCTCACTGGGAGATCATCAAGGCGGTAAGGAGGCAGGAGCTGCCCCAAGACTCTCCGGCAGAAGGGCCACAGCCAAAACAAGACCAACCCTACAGAGAAGTTCGAGGAAGGGACTGTCCCGTCAGATCCAACGGTCAAAAGTCCCCTAGGATCTTCAACTCACTGGATAGAACGGTGGCCCGGATCGACAACCCTATTTTGGAGGAGCGCGCAGTGGCAGAGAGGGGAGGGACAAGGACAAACCCCATAAAGGGCAAAACTCCACTCTGCAATAACATGCAGACTCTGAGCCAGGGGTTGGTGGAAGAGACCACCAGTATGGGGAAGGTGATAGCCGAAGGAAAGCTTTCGACCAAGGAGTGGGTCAAAAAGCGTTGGTTTGCATCAGAAAAAGAAAAAGAAGCTACTGGGGAGCAAGTGCGACAGGAGTCAGCGACTTCTCTGGGGAAAGAGGCGAGCACAGATCTGCCCAACCTTAGCAAAAAGTACTCAAAGGAGAACGAGTTGGGCGCTGAGGGAGTGGGTAAGAAAGACAAGCTTTTGGAGGGTGGCAATTTTGGGAAAGAAGACATGGGTTTTGGAGCAAAGGAGATAGGCAAAAATGGGAAAGAAGACGAATCTGAAGCGTCTTCTACTTTGATAACGAAGGAAAAAGCATGCGCTTCGTTTTTAATGAAGCAACCATTAGGCTGTACGCCATCTGAGCCAACCAAATCTCCCCCCAATACAACGAAGCCAGCTGGCAATGGGGGTAACCTAACCGCCCACCTCGAACTAACGGCTGCCGCTGTTTTCGAGGCCAGCGATACAATGTACCGCGGCAACACTTTAACTAAGCCATCTAATGAATGTGTGTGTTTGGGGCCGGTTGGTGGGCTATTTATAGGGGCTAATGGGCCTAAAGAGGGGCCCAAAGTGCCTTTTATTGTCTCTGGGTCTTGTAGCACTAGAGTTTCGATCATTCTGACACAATATCAGACTAGGAGCGGGCCCACCGAGGGGACCGCAATGGAGAACACTTCTATTATTAGTGACTAGTGAGTCACCAATCTACGGGCTCAATAAGGAGTCCGCATTGAGAGTACCTACTCTACAATAGGAAGCTCAACTCACAGATAGTGAAGAGGACCTAAAAGGGCGACTCAATTTAGATGAAGAATTCTCATTCACAGATGAGGAGTCAGAGGATCTTGAGTTCATTGCTAACACCCAGAAGGAGATCTCCCCTGAGATGGTACTATCCACACTCCCAGAGTCAGCACCCGGAGGTAGCTCTGGATCGTCTCAGAGGACAGTTGGGTTCAAAGTTCACCGCTCACCCAAGAGGGCTCATGTGGAGTCCTTGGATGACTATATCGAGGTAGCAGCGGCAGCCAAAGCTGCTAAATTCGACAATGGAGGTACGACTAAATTTTTAGCTTCTATATTAAATTTCATGTCAGACTCCGAGATTTTTTTACTAGCCGAAACATGTGGGTTAGAGGTATGTGACACAGAGTGCAACGCTTTACTACTCAATAAAATCAGGGGTTGGAAAATCGATAGGGTTAAGACTAGTTATGAGAATGCCCTAAGAAATTGCGCTGGGCCGACAGACATCCCCGAGGATGTAGCCGACCCCACACCCACACCTACGATCTCTGTTGACACTGCCCCCCAATGAATACACTATTCTGGAATGTTCGGGGGCTGGGAGATAGGGGGAAGAGAGATATGGTAAGGGACGTCATCAGCAACTCCAAGGCGGAAGTGGTAGGGTTACAGGAGACCAAACTCCACCACGGGCTCAAACTCAAAAGAATTGGAGGTAACAGAATCAAGGAGTGGATGTTACGTTCGTCAGCAGGAGCTTCAGGAGGGATTGCTATAGGGTTTAACTCGGATATTCTATCCTGCATAGAGGAGTACAGTGGAATGTTCTCCCTGACTGTCCGACTTAAGCGACGATCCGATGATTGGGTGCAGACGGTGACTGTTGTCTACGGGCCGAATGTGGCTACAGACTGAGAGGCCTTCTGGCAAGAACTTGTCGACATTCGGCAGCGTTGGTCGGGAGCTTGGATTGTGGGGGGGACTTCAACATCACTAGATTTGCCTTTGAGCACAAGGGAAGAGGCTCCAGCGACAGACACAGAGAGGAGTTCAATAGAATGATCACAGAACTAGAGCTGATTGATATCCCAATCAATGACAGACTATTCAGTTGGTCTAATATGCAAGTGGCCCCGGTTATGTCCAAGTTGGACAGGATTCTAGTCTCGATGGAATGGGAAGCTAAATTTCCACTAGCATCAGCTAGATCGATCCCTAGACCAACATCAGATCATACCCCGATCCTTCTCGATGTGGGGATACGCGGAGCCCACAAGCCTCGGAAATTCAGATTTGAAAAGGCCTGTTTGGAAATTCAGGAATTCCATCACATGGTTATGGAGATTGGGCACTCCCAATTGCTGGCAGGGATGCAACATCCCGATGGTGTGAAAAAAATTCGAAGACTGAGAAATAGGCTACGTAGATGGAATCGGTCTAGATTCTCAACCATCTGGCGTGCTAAAGAGTTCTTTCTGGAAGGAATTGATGATCTAGAGAGGGTGGAAGAGACAAGAGTTCTGTCGCAGGAAGAGCGAAACAGGCTACTAGAGTTCCGAGATAACATTGCCAATCTTTATAGCCTGGAGGAGATCAAATGGCGACAAAGGTCTAGGATTTTGTGGCTCAAAGAGGGAGACGCGAATACAGCCTACTTCCACCATGTTGCAAGCGCAAGAAGGAGGTCCAATCTAGTCCTATCAATTCAGACGGCTATGGGAACCTCGCAAGACGAGAAGGTGATTTCCGCAACCTTTCAAACTTTCTATAAGGGTCTCTTCGGGAGGAAGAATAATTTTAGGATTCCAATGAGCGATGACTACTGGCAGACGTACCAGAATGAACCAGGAATAAACTTATCCACTTTGGAGACACCTTTCTCGGAAATGGAAGTCAAAAAGGCCACCACCCAGATGGGAGCAGACAAGTCGCCTAGGCCAGACGGCTTTCCAATGATGTTTTTCCAAGTGTTCTGGGAAGAAATTAAAGGAGACTTTATGGATTTAATGGAGGAATTTTTTCACAACAGTCTGAGGCTAGGAATGTTCAACTTTGCAGAAGTTATCCTGATTCCCAAACGAGAGGAATCTAAGAGCGTTGGGGATTTTAGATCGATTAGCCTGATAAACTGCTCGACTAAGATCATCACTAAGGTCCTGGCCATCCGCTTGGGAAGTATTATGGACAATCTTATCAGTAGGACCCAGACAGGTTTCATCAAGGGCAGATGTATTCTAGACTGCGTGTCCACTACTGAACAAGTTATCCACCACTGCCACAAGAGCAACTCCAAGAACTTCCTCCTTAAGCTGGATTTTGAGAAGGCATACGACTTCGTCGACTGGGAGTATTTGCTAGAGGCTCTCAGAGGGAGAGGTTTTGGGGACAAATGGATAAGATGGATCAAACAGTGTTTGCAGTCTAGTAAAATGGCAATTTCAGTGAATGGGCGGCCCGGTCCATCGTTTCCCTGCAAGAAGGGACTTTGGCAGGGAGATCCGCTATCCCTACTCCTATTTACTATTGTTGCGGATGTGCTGAGAGGTATGCTGGAAAACTGTCACAGAAAAGGTTGGATAATGCCTGTGGCCAGCAGCACCTCTAATCAGGGGTGCACGATTCTCCAATATACTGATGACACCCTACTCTTTGGAAATGGGACTAGATCAGAAACAGTCTGCTTTAAAGGGGCCCTCTACTGTTTCGAAGCCTGGTCAGGCCTCAGGATAAATTTCCACGAGAGCGCGTTGGTTCCCATTACACTCTCCGAGGAAGAAGCACGGGAGCATGCCACCATTCTAAACCGTTCGACGGAGGAGTTCCCAATCAAATACTTAGGGCTCCCACTCAGACCAGGGAGACTGACTAAGTCTGAATGGTTACCTATAATAGACATGGTGGAGGACAGACTGTCTGGGTGGAAAGGTAAATCGCTTTCTCTCGGGGGCAGAGTGATACTCATCAACTCAGTGTTATCTAATCTACCCATCTACTATATGTCATTTTTTGAACTCCCAAAGTGGGTTATCCAAAGGATTGACCGAATCTGAAAAAGATTCCTTTGGAAAGGGGCAGATTCGAATAAGGGAGGTTACTACCTTATCAAATGGAGTATCGCTTGCATGAAGAAGAGACATGGAGGGCTAGACATCATTGACCTTAGAGATATGAACCTTGCCCTCCTGGAGAAATGGTGGTGGAAAGTTTTTCACCACTGCGGGGAAGGATAGCAGGATTTCATTCAGCCATACCTTTGGGGAAAAGGGACGAGAAGTTTAGGTTTCCGAGTAGGGTCTAAAGTCTCACGGTTCTGGAAAGGAATTTTCAAAGCCTGCGGACCGTTCAACTCAGCAGTAACGTCTACTATCGGTAATGGACGGTCCACCAGATTTTGGTGGGACAGATGGTGTGGTCCCCATGCTCTTAAGGAAACTTTTCCAAAGCTGTATGAAAAAAACGATTTGACCGAATATCTCTGTGGCAAAAACCTGAAAAAGGGGTAATTGGAGGTCGTCGTTCCGGAGAACTCTTTCCCCAGGATTGCATCAGCAACTGCGTGAACTGCAAACGCACATATCACAGTCTGGGGTGTTGTGCGCCCAAGGTCCAGACCAGATGCATTGGGGACTAGAGAACAAAGGAGTGTTCTTGGTCAGATCCCTTTACCATCGAATTCATTATCGAGGATGCAGACCCAGCTGGGCAAAGGTGTTGTGGAAGGCAAAAACGCCCCTTAAAGTCAGAGTCTTTCTCTGGCTTGTGCTCAATAATGCTATACTAACCAGAGAGAACCTGGCCAAAAGGCAACCCCACATTGCGACCAACTGTGGATTCTGCAACATGCATACGGAAAATTTGAACCATCTGTTTATTCACTACACAAGAAGTAAGGCCACCATGATAGAAGTTCTACGAGCCCTAGGAACAAGTGACTATCCAAGCGAGTATGAGGAACTGTGGGTTGGCCCCAGATTTGCCTCGATCCTACACGATATGGGGAGGCGTGGTATATTGCCATTGCGACAACCACTTGGGTGTTATGGCTAGATAGGAACAATTTTTATTTTCGTGCTTCTTGTAATACTATTTCTGGTAACCTTACCCATATCATGCATCTGATTTCATTTTGGGTTACAGCTGCTGCCACTGGAGCGAGAGGGAGGATTGCAAGGGTTTTCCAGGTGGAAGAATTTGACGACGAGGAGGTAGAGTTCGGGCCGACTCTGGAGTGAGGAGTGGGCACCCTCCATACTTTTCAGTATTTCATCAGCTGCAATCTCTGCTTCTTTGTATTTTGTATCAATCTATTGTACTTTTTGGTTGTTTGATGTTTGGACGATTTAACCCACCCCCCAGGGTTTTGTTGGGGTTTATGTTTTATTTCCTGCACTGCACTTTTGTTTTTCCCGGTACTCCGGGGTTGTTTTATTAATTTCTTATTAATGAAACAGGGCGGCGTTATTCCACCTTTTACCTAATAAAAAAAACCTATATGTGAAGGGTAAAGTTGGATTGTTATGGGATTAATGCATATTTTGCAGTGCTAGCTCAAAATAACTTAGTATGTATTTTCCATCAAGGAGACAGACCTAGACCATACAATTCTCAATTAGGTCTGTCTGTCTGTCTCAAGGAGACAGACCTAGACCATACAATTTACAATTATACTCAATCGTGGTCAATTGAGCCAAATCAAATATAGTGTTCCATATTCAGATTCAATTTTAGAAATCGGCTGTGTAGTCTTTTTTGTAGAACCAAAAAAACCGTACTTATCCCTATGTATGTACAAGTACAGAGTTGGAGTTTGTGATTGTGACCAGTAGTCTTAAATCTCGATCATGTTTTCATCTCGATCCAGAATTACGTAAAGTGCACATTCTAATCATTAGGCTATTTCCCTTCTATTGGAGAATGATTTGCGGTACTAGGTCACTTTTTGAAACTATTTGAGATTTTAGGCCAGTTCACAAACTATTAGCACTTTTGGCTAGCCAGTGCCACGTCAACAACGGCAGCTATTGGGAATAGCGGCCTCTTCATAGCGACCTCCCACACTTGTCATCTTATAGAGAGGATATTATATAATGGACACGGCTTGGTGTAACTAAGCTCGTTATTGTCAATAGCGATCTTGTATAACCAAAACCGCTATTCCCAATAGGAAAATTTTGCCATACTGACCCACTTTTTGAAAATATTTGGCGTCCTGACCCACTTCCGAAAATAATTACCGATCTGATCCAGTTTTGGACATGTCAGCATAAACCGTTATTGGAAATAACGGTATAGGTTATTTACATGCTGTACGGCATCTATTTTACATTTTTTTACCATGCCGTTATTTGGAATAACGACATCAGTATATTTCTCTTACAAGTGTGAATCTTCTAACTTTAAAAAATTCTAAGTGTGAAAAAAACTTATAAATAATGCCGTTATCCCCAATAACGACATTCGAATGACTGATGCCGTTATATAAATGAACTCTTGCTGTTGTTTGGAAACAGAGGGGATGAATAATAAGTTATTTAAAAAAAAATATATAACTGATGCCGTTATTTGGAATAACGACATCAGTTATATATATATTTTTAAAAATTAACTTATTCGTCACAGAGGATGAATAATAAGTTACTTTTTTATTAAAAAAAATTATAACTGATGCCGTTATTCTAAAAAACGGTATCAGTATTGAGAATGCCATTATTTGAAATAACGACATCTGTTATAAGGTTTTCACACTTGCAATTTTTTCTCTAAATAAAGACTATAAGCTGTCGAAAAACAAAATAACCTATGCCGTTACTCCAAATAACGGCATGACACCTTTTTAAAATATAGATGCCGTTATTGAAAATAACGGCACCTAAATAACCTATGCCGTTATTTCCAATAACGGTTTATGCTGACGTGTCCAAAACTGAGTCAGATCGCTAATTATTTTCGGAAGTGGGTCAGAGAGCCAAATATTTTCAAAAAGTGGGCTAGTACGGCAAAATTTTCTCCCAATAGCGACGATATGGCTAAAAATAGGATTAAATCGGGACCATTCACATCGGAGACGAATCTTAAAGCTCAGGGGTAAAACGGTAATTTCACATACTAACGGGTCCGAAGCGGGTACTGGGTCTCCTTCTCACAGATTCAATAACCCGCGAACGGATCCACCTCAACTGGGTACGGGTCCCGACCCGATACAAACCCAGTCCGACAGGATAGAATTAGGGTCTCTGATTGAACCAAATCAACGGGCCTGATTCGCGACTATCCTCTCACCGGGAATTAAGGGATTACATTCCTAATCTGATTACGAGGATTTTACACCTTATCAAATCACAGGAATCACATTCCTAATCTGATCCCAACGGCGACTATAAATACCCCCCACCTACCACTGTTACAGGTTAATCACTTTTTTGCCAACTTAAGCTCTTTTTTAATCATCACTGGTTACTGACAAGAGCGTCGGAGGGTGCGTCGCCGGGATCAACCCCGGTGTTTCGCACTTTCCTTGTAGGTGTACGGCGGGAGCTCAACAGCCCAACTCCGACGAACAGGCCTGGGGTCGCTATTCAGGTTTTTCCACGAACCCACAAATTCTATCTGTTTACCCCAACACCAGATTCAGCGGTAACAGATTGGCACCGTCTGTGGAAAACCATACGAATAGCCTCCGCCTCTTCCTCGTCGACTAGCTCTTCTCCAGCCATGCCTCCCAGAAAAGTAAGATCCAGGGGGTCCAACCGTGGACCCAACCCTATTGATCAACAGCAGGAAGTCCCCGTCCATCCTGCTCCGCAGCAGGGACAACTTCCTCCTCCGGCCGAGGACCATTTCCAATAGGACCAGCCTCCTCTTCTGAGTCTGCAACCCCCTAACGGTCCTGCTGGTCCTAACCCGCAGAAGCAAAAGCAACCTCTCCATCAGGATCGCATCTCGATACACAATGCCTCTACGGACTCTTACGCCTCCCACAGTCCTCAGGCCCCTGACCTTCGAAATACCGTCCTCAACCGGCAGAAAGATGAGGATCTTCGCTGTCGTCTAGATGAAAAGCGGGCCCGAGAGGGAGCCTCCCGCCAGCAAGTCCAGATGAGCGAAATCCTCACCACCGAGACTATAGAAGGTCCCCTACCCGAAGAGGGATGAAAGAGTCCCCCGAACACCATAGGAGAAGACCTCATTCCCCTGCCGGTCGATAACATCCGAGGAACGATGAGGCACCCATCACCCGTGCCGAGTTCCAGCAGTTCTAAGCAACGGTGTTGCAAGTCCTCAACCTCCGACCCAACAATAACAACGCTCAGAGGGTTCCTACCCCTCCACGGGTCCAAAGTCCTCACCATCGGTCCATAGCTCCTCCTCCGGCTCCTAGCAACCAACAACGCATGCCTAGCCCTCGCCGCCCCCAGAGCTACCGTCGTCGCTCCCCTTCCTATGAAGACGAGTCCAGAGGCTCGTTTGACTATCGTCGAAGGGACGATGCTCTCTACCGCCGTCTCCACAAGATGGAGAGGCGCATTGGCCGGATAGACAAGGATGAGGAGTTAAGAGGCAGGACCATCCGCCCGAGCAGACCTCCCTTCTCCCGGACCATCATGGAAGCTCCTATCCCAAGAGGTTTCGAACCCCCGAAGTTCGAAACTTACTCGGGGGAGTCGGACCCCGTGGACCACATCGAAAGCTTTAAGACCCTCATGCTAATCCACCAAGCTTCCGATGCTTTGCTGTGCAAAACCTTCCCCGCCACTCTTAAGGGTTCGGCTCGGGAATGGTACTCCCGCCTCGCCCCCTCTTCTATTTTCTCCTTCGAGCAGTTCGAGACCCTCTTCATCACCCACTTCACGAGTAGCAGACGCACGGAGAAGACCAGCCTCTCATTGCTCCACCTCTGTCAAGAAAGGGGAGAGAAGTTGAGGGACTATGTGAGGAGGTTCACTGCAGAGGTCAGATCGATCGCCTCCCTCGACCAATCGGTTGCGACTGTCGCATTCCAATCCAACGTCCTCAATTCTAACCTTCGCTCCTCCCTTGCCAAGAAGCCCCCACATAATTTCGCCGACCTCCTTCTTAGGAGCGAGAAGTACATTCAGGCTGAAGAAGCCGAGAATCTCCCGGGCTTTGAGGAGACATCTTCCGGGAACAAACGGAAGAGCACAAGCGAAGAGGGCTCCCAAAAATTCCAGAAGGATGGCAATGGACAGCGTCGCCCGACTCCTCGGTTTGAGAAGTTCACCCCCTCATTGCCAATATATCAGAAGTTCTTATGGAGGTGGACAAGGAAGGGCTCCTCCGCGCTCCCCCGAGAACGAATACACCTGGCAAGAAGAGGAACAGGGATAAGTGGTGCCGCTTTCACAGGGACCACGGCCACGACACGGAAGATTGTCGGGCTCTAAAGAAGGAGATCGAAGAACTCATACAGCAGGGGCACCTGACCAAGTTCGTCAAAAAAGAGGGGGCCAAGCTTCCCCCCTGAGGAGCCAACAAACGAACCGAAGGGCCCGCCGAGCTTTAAGACTCAGAACCTCCCGGCTCTTCCCAAGAGGTCTTCACCATATCATAGAAGCAGGATCTTGATTTTTAATAAGGCCGATGCTTGTAGTCCGGCCAATAGCATGTAATAAGGGCTCGCCATATTGAAGCAGCCACTTACAATAAAACTTTACGTTTTTTCATTGGAAATTGTTGCTCTTGCTTCATCTCTACCTCTCCGAGTCATGACTCGCTGAATGGTGAGTTCGGAGTCCAGCTTCTTCTACATGGCTGCTCCTGCAACTTACTAAGCTCTTCACAACGAGTTCGGAGTCCAACACTTGGCTCGATTCCTTTTCAAATAACCTGCTCTTCAGCGGGTTAGAAGTGGTTCGCCATTCGGAATTGCTCCCACAACCGTTGAATACCTCTACCGATGGTTCGGAGTCCAACACTTGGCTCGATTCCTCTTCAAATAACCTGCTCTTCAGCGGGTTAGAAGTGGTTCGCCATTCGGAATTGCTCCCACAACCGTTGAATACCTCTACCGATGGTTCGGAGTCCAACACTTGACTCGATTCCTCTTCAAATAACATGCTCTTCAGCGGGTTAGAAGTGGTTCGCCATTCGGAATTGCTCCCACAACCGTTGACTACCTTTACCGATGGTTCGGAGTCCAACACTTGGCTCGATTCTGCATCAAATAACTTGCTCTTCAGTGAGTTAGAAGTGGTTCGCCATTCGGAATTGCTCCCACAACCGTTGATTCTCTCACATAAGCAGCGAGTTCGGAGCTCAAAACTCTCTCCTAGAGTTGCTCCTCACACTCGTCTCACAAATGGCTCTCCTCCAGAGCCGAGCTCTTCACTCCGCTCGCCTCCGGAGCGGACCTCTTCTCAACGAGTTCGGAGCTCACAACTCTCTCCTAGAGTTGCTCCTCAAACTCATCTCACAAATGGCTCTCCTCCAGAGCCGAGCTCTTCACTCCGCTCGCCTCCGGAGCGGACCTCTTCTCAACGAGTTCGGAGCTCAAAACTCTCTCCTAGAGTTGCTCCTCACACTCGTCTCACAAATGGCTCTCCTCCAGAGCCGAGCTCTTCACTCCACTCGCCTCCGGAGCGGACCTCTTCTCAACGAGTTCGGAGCTCACAACTCTCTCCTAGAGTTGCTCCTCAAACTCATCTCACAAATGGCTCTCTTCCAGAGCCGAGCTCTTCACTCCGCTCACCTCCGAAGCGGACCTCTTCTCAACGAGTTCGGAGCTCACAACTCTCTCCTAGAGTTGCTCCTCAAACTCATCTCCCAAATGGCTCTCTTCCAGAGCCGAGCTCTTCACTCCGCTCGCCTCCAAGGCGGACCTCTCATCGACAAGTTTGGAGCACAACTCTCTCCTAGAGTTCCTCCTCACACTAGTCCGACAAATAGCTCTCTTCCAGAGCCGAGCTCTTCCCTCCGCTCGGATGCCGAGCAAGTGCCGATCCGACCCCAACATCACAGAGCCCGGTCGGCTAACCGGGCAAGTGCCCATCCGAACGTCAAAACGGAGAAAACTCACTTTCTCCTCAACATTCGCGTAAGATCTCGATCAAACGGCTCAGATCATGCCAGCACCACTACACGACAAGATAGTGTTTTCTTGGAAACTGTGTCCGCCTCGAGATCCGCGTTGAGATCAACGGCTCAGATCGCTCCAGCAGCACTAAACGACAAGATAGTATTTTCTTGGAAACTGTGCCCGCCTCGAGATCCGCGTTGGGATCTGACGGCTCAGATCGCTCCATGTCGCTCGATATTCCGAGCTGAGCGACTAGCGATCCGACCCACTCGCGCCTCTTCTTCACCTTACAAGGGTCTTCCTAGCCCAAGGGTCTTCCAAGCACAAGGGTCTTTCTAGCACATCTTCTCCGCCCCTAGGAGTGGAACTCCTCTTCCAAAATCCCCAAGACCAAAGTACTTATCAACTTCATGAAGACAAGCATGTTGCGGGGCTATTTTGATCATGAAGGAGGGTGAATCTTCATCCCACTCCTAAAGAGAAGTTGTAGATCTTCGAACTATATTCGAAACGAGGGGTCGCACGCCCCGATCGGACCTCTGTAGCACCGGGAAAGTGGATCTCAATACAGCTGCGCCGAATAGCTCGGGAATCCGAGCCGAGCCACTCGCGCGAGGGGAAAATCCGAACCGAACCCGAGCAACTGTCAAAATCGAATCCGAGCTCTTGCCTCCGGTCGGCTGACCGAGCAAGTGCCCATCCGAGCGTCAAAACGGAGAAAACTCACTTTCTCCTCAACATTCGTGTAAGATATCGATCAGACGGCCCAGATCTTGCTAGCGTCGCTAAACGACAAGATAGCGTTTTCTTGGAAACTGAGCTCGTCTCGAGATTCGTGCCACCATTCAACCGTCCAGATCGAGCCACATAGTTCGGATCTCCAATCCGAGCTACTGTCCTACCGAGCTTCAAAGTTGCAAAAAAAATGCTCTTCAAAATCCGTGCTCGGAGTTGCCGAACACGAAGCAGAGGAGAAGCAGAGAAAAAGCGAAAAAAATAATAATTGAAAAGGACCACAAGGGTCGGGTTCGGACCCGTTAAGGGATCCAAACCCGAACCCCGTTACCCTTCTTCTCCTCTTCAGCCTCTTCCCGCCAAAACCAAGAAAAACAAAACCTGAGCTCATCTTCAAGAATGGTTGAACCCACAACTCCATGTCGAGCATTTCCATGCTCCGAGCTCTCCAAGATCTGCCATGGCCTTGTCTACCTCCGTCAAGCTCCGCTCCAGCTCCATAGTGTCGAGCTTCTCCTTCGGCGAGCTCAGCTCCGAACTCCACTCACCGAGCTCCTCTCTCCACCGAAGCCAACGAACGAAGCTCAGCCATTGCCGACCACCTCCACCTCAGAGCTCCAATGCCGAGCACTCAAAAATCCGAAGCATCGAGCTCTCAAAGCTCCGAAGCAACGAGCTCTTGAATATTCCGAAGCTTGAAGCTCCGAGCTCCGCTGCCGAGCTCCACCTCCGACGACCACCTTCGAGCTCTCACTCTCGCCGAGCTCCCTGAGTAGCCGAGCCGAACCCATCACCATGGCGCTGACGAGTTTCGCATTCCACAAGCATCAAGCTCTCCATCATCGAGCTCTAAACCCACTTCAGTCGAACTCCGAGCTCCGACTTCCCCTTCGCTGCCAAACTCCATGTTCGTCTCCTGCCATGGCCAGCTCACGCCATTACCGAGCTCGAGTGGTCCTCCGAAGAGCTCGACCCCATCTCCAGTTCGAAGAGCTCCTTGCCTCGCTCGCCGAACTCGCGAGCTCCGACGTCGAGTCCCCTCCGTTCGGCTCCGCTGCCGAAGTCCACGAGCTCCGAGCTCGAACACGCTCTCGAGAGCTGACGCAGGACAAAGAAGAAGGGAGAAGCAGCAGAGAAACAAAGAAGAAGAAGAGAAAGAACAGAGCGAAAAAGAAAAAAAAATAAAAAAATAAAAAAAATAAAAAAATAAATTTTTTTGCCAAGTGCCCGGTCGGCTGACCGAGCAAGTCCCAATCCGAGCTTCACGGAGAAAAAAGCCGCCAAGCAACTACTACCGTTGGATCTTCCAGAAATTCGCGCTTCTGGTGATGGACGGTCCAGATCGCGCCACGTGCGCTAAACGACAAAATAACGATTTTTTGGGAAACACGCCTCCTCGAAATTCGTGCCGGGATCCGACGGCACAGATCGCGCCACGTGTCCAGGTATATTTAATTTATTTATTTTTATTTATTTAATTGTTTTAATTATTTAAAAATCCGAACAAATATTTAAAAAATCGAAAAAATTAATTAAAAATTCTAAAAATAATTATTAATTCAGAAAAATTATTTTTAAAATTCTGGAAAAAATAATTATTAAATTAGAATAATTAATTAATATTTTCGATAATTAATTATTTAATTCGGAAAATGAATAAAAAATTCAAAAAAATGAGAAAAAATTCAGAAAAATCTGGAAAAATCTGGAAAAATCACCAAAAATCCAAAAAATTCTGAGAATATTTTTGGGCATTTTACAAGCCCAGAATAACACCGTTACACCCCATGCAAGATCCAAAACTCCCTTAAGAACACCGATAAATCCCGTACGCCATTAGAACAGTAAAAGTACTCCTCAAAGACTGAAAAATTCAGTCTCTAGGAGTGGGGGGCTCATGATATGGCTAAAAGTAGGATTAAATCGGGAGCATTCACATCGGAGACGAATCTTAAAGATCAGGGGTAAAACGGTAATTTCACCTACTAACGGGTCCGAAGCGGGTACTGGGTCTCCTTCTCACAGATCCAATAACCCGCGAACGGATCCACCTCAACTGGGTACGGGTCCCGACCCGATACAAACCCAGTCCGATAGGATAGAATTAGGGTCTCTGATTGAACCAAATCAACGGGCCTGATTCGCGACTATCCTCTCACCGGGAATTAAGGGATTACATTCCTAATCTGATTACGAGGATTTTACGCCTTATCAGATCACAGGAATCACATTCCTAATCTGATCCCAACGACGACTATAAATACCCCCCACCTACCACTGTTACAGGTTAATTACTTTTTTGCCAACTTAAGCTCTTTTTTAATCATCACTGGTTACTGACAAGAGCGTCGGAGGGTGCGTCGCCGGGATCAACCCCGGTGTTTCGCACTTTCCTTGCAGGTGTACGGCGGGAGCTCAACAGCCCAACTCCGACGAACAGGCCTGGGGTCGCTATTCAGGTTTTTCCACGAACCCACAAATTCTATCTGTTTACCCCCACACCAGATTCAGCGGTAACAAGCGACCTCAGGTAGTCCCAATCGCTTTTAGGCTCACCTGAGGTTGCTATTGGGAATAGCGACCTTAGTTATATAAGGCCGCTATTGACAATAGCGACATCAGTTACACCAAGTGGTTTGCAATTATAAAATACTCTCTATAATCTGTCAAGTGTAGGAGTCCAATGTGTTGGTCGCTACGAAAAGGCCGCTATTTTCAATAGCGGCTGCTGCTGACGTGACACTGGCTAGCTAAAAGTTTGGGAAGTGGTCTAAAATCGCAAATAGTTTCAAAAAGTGGCCTAGCACCGCAAAAAATTCTCTATTGGAACGCTGTTTCCCCTTTCATTTAGACAAACACAACTCATCTCCAAACTCCAATCATCTCTCAAATCTCTCTATCTTTCTCGCAATACCCCAAAAAATGCTGCGACAAGCCGCTCGCTCTCTCCTTTCCAAACCCAAACCCAAATTCCCAAAACCCATCATATCCCAACCCTTCAAATCCCTAATCATTCCAACAACCCCTCCAAAAAAATCCCACCTTTCCAATCCTATCCTCACCGCCACCATCTCAAGACCCTTCTCCTCCTCCGTCCCCGCGGCTGACGTCAGCAAGGAGATCGACGAGATCCACCTGAAGTTCGTTGAGGCGCGGGAGGAGATCGACGCGGCGATGGAGTCCAAGGAGACGGTGTACTTCGACGAGGAGGCGGAGTGCGCCCGCGAGGCGGTGAAAGTGGTGATGGATATGTATGATGGGCTGTTAAAGAGGCTGGATGAGAAGGAGAGGGTGGGGTTGCAGAGGTCCATGGGGCTGAAGATGGAGCAGTTGAAGGCTGAGCTCAGCCAGCTCCACGATGATGATTAGTTGGTGGTTGAGGTGAGTGGTTTTTCGATGACGAGTTTAGTAATGGCTGCATTTTGTTTTGTCCAGTGGGGGATTTTTGGATGTGGCTCGTTTAATAATTGAATTGATGAATTTATCTAGTATTATTATGAAATTCGATCAGATTTTTGTTGTTTCATTTCTAATTGTTTAGAAACTGTTGAAATCTAAAGTTTTCTACTATCATTACACTAGAATAGTTGGGAATAATGGTTAGTATACTCAACTTTGTGTACTATTTTTGTACTTTAGAACACATGAATCTGGAGTTCATGTAAAGCACATATTTATTCATTGTTTATGGGCACCACGCATTCTCAATTGAGTATTAGAGTAGTCTACAGAGAGTGTTGGAAACTTAACACTTCTAAGGCAATGTTTGGGGACAAAGTTTGAGTTAGGATAATTGGAGTTATCTCACTTTACTTTACAAAGCTCAAGTTATCCTAACTTTTGACCTGTTTGTGACTCATTTTGGAGTTACAATAATTATAGTTTTCTCTCCACATAAGTTGAGATAGCTCCAGTTCTCTTATATCCACTCTTATTTATTTTTTCGTAACTTTGGCAATGCCAAACACCAAGTTAGAGGATAACTTTAAGTTAGAGGTAAAGGTATGGTAACCAAGTTACCATATACAGGGCCTTAATTGTTTGTGTGCGAGTGTGGCTGACTGTGTGTAACCATCAAACGTTGTTTATGAAGCATTTAGTTACAAACGATTACTTCTATTTTGAAGTTGTGTTGTAGTATTGTGGTTATTATTTATATGTGCTTTGAGTGGTGAAGCATTCCTTCTTAGGATCAACCCTTTGAAATTCTTAATCAAGCAAAACTGGGGGAGGGGAGATTCACAGAGAAGGCTCAGTTGAAAGGTTCTGTAGTCCTACTACATTAAAGCAATGAGAAATTGCCTCATTTGTGATGATTTTATTGGGAGCAGGAATGTCCAAAGAGCCATGCCCTCCAATGGTTATTGGTGGTTCTATTCAGTCCGACCCATTGTAAGCTGAATAATGACCAAAAAGACATGACCTAGCCCATTGGATAACGGTATTAAGTCTTGTGCACTATAGCTCTTGTTAATTCGAGAGCAACAACCTGTGGGGAAGGCTGATTCAACATATGATAGAGCTTGTTTCTTTTTGCTCTATGTGTGTCTTAAATGATCAACCAACTTTAGCAAACATCTCCCTAGTTTGAAAAATGTTTAGCCTATGCACTTCTAGGTTATGACATCCTCCAGAAGGAAGCTAAACCACATGCCATAACTGAGCTGGAAGCATGAGTAGAGCTTCTTTTAGGGGTGGCATTCAGGCCTAGCGGGCCGGGCCAGGTCGGAACCCTCGGGTTTTTACTCGGGTTGGGCTTTTGCGGGCCGGGCTGGGACGGGCCTGTGAAATGCCGGCCCGGACTTGGCCCTTGACCCCTGGTCCCTGGCTCGGAGGCCGGGTCCCGGTACGGGCCGAGACGATTTTTATTTATTTATTAAAACTTTTATAAAGACAAAAGATAAGAAAAAATGTTATGAATTATCAAGAACATATAGATAAAAGAGATATTCATAAATTAAATTGCTTTTATGAATTACAATGTTTAATATACAACAATCAAATAGATTAGTAACATTTCATGCATATTTTATCAACTTACAATATGAGGGGAATATTTTTATTTATAGATCGAGATGACCTTTATTTGGATTGAAGAGAAGCCAGTGGACTATTGTCGTGCACTTCTATTTAAACTAAATATAGAATCTCATCCCCCTAAATTTTTTAAATATTTAGGGTACATTATCCAAACTTCATTGTACTAGATGTTCATTCGTCGCTACTTGTTAAGCCATTGTGTGCTTCTTGTAAACCTTGTGTCATCTCTTCCATTCTCATCCAATCTTCAGCGCATACTAACATCTCCAAATTATTTGATGTCAAGCGATTCCTATTCGGGCTCATAATCCTGCACCAAGAGAAAAAATACTTTCCGATGCAACGGTTGACACCGGTATAGTTAGCAAATCTTTAGCCATACGAGAAAAAATAGTAAAAAAAATTCACTGGTTTTCCAAAAAACGAAACACATCTACTACATCATCAATGGGAGGTTGTGCATTATACCAATTCATCTCATTTGGTGAATTGGTTCTTGGTTATTTTGATTTTATGAGATTTAAAACACTACTAGTTGCAAGACTCTTTCCCTTTGATAATATAGAAGAAGAAGAACTAACATTTTGTGATTGTGAAGTGTTAGTTGAATCAAGTCTATCGTAACTATCATATGAACTAGTCAAAACATGCTCAAAATTTGTAGTGAAAACAATATGATCAAAATCTTGTATTTCAACGTGTGGAGTAAGTATAAAAAATCTCAATTAAATTTTTTGTGCCCTTTAACTTAATCATGTGATTCATTACACTAGCAACACAATATAACATAGGAAGTGGAAGAAAATATTTAAAAATTTTAATATAAGCAGCATAAACCATTTCTCCAATAAAAAGGTAATTTATTAAATTTTTAATTGTTGTCATCATTAGTGACAATTGCAAGTAAAATACAACTAGATATAGATGTATATGTTTTTGAAAATTGTAAAGTAACATCATTAAAATGTTTTAAAAATTTATACAAACTATCGGCAAAAAACCAAAAATCATCATCTAACAGACAATCTTGCATACCCATTGCAACACAAAATTCTCTAAAATTAAAACGACAGTGAAGAACAACACCTAATAAATCATAAATAGAATCCCAATGATGTCTAACATCTTTAGAAAAATGTTTAAATACAATTCCCCTAAGTTGATACCAATCATGAAAAGCTTGATATGTTGGACCACTTAACGTAATAAAATGAACATAATTTCTCATTCTCTCAATTTTATCGTGTCCATATTTTAGTGCATCTTGTGCACAAAGATTTAAAATATGACAAACACACCTAACATGAATTTTTTTCGGTTCTATAGAATTTAATGTAATTTTCAAACTAGCGATTGCCTTAGTATTATTAGAGGCATTATCAAAATCAATAGCAAAAATTTTATCAAAAATACCGAAATTATCACATGCTTCCATGATGTGCGTAGCAATTATTTACCCTTATGTGGGTACCTAACAAATCCGAATGAGATTATCCTCTTTTGAAGTAGCCAATCGGAATCTATCCAATGACATGTTACACACATTATTGATACGCCGTTCACTCCTACCCACCCATCCGGTGTCAAAGAAACTAATTTACAATCACCCTTAACTTCAATCTAAATAGAGGTCATTTCCGTGAATATCTGTCAAACAATAGTCCACTTGGACTGTGACAATCTAAATAGAGGCCATTAGATGTTAGTGTTGCTACTAAAAAATCCTTATCCTCATTGTAAACTAATTTATACCTTTTTCGCAACTTAAATAAATTTTGGGTTGACATTTATTTAAGTGACGTTGAAGTATATCGGTTCTCAATCATATTTTAAACTTATAGGGTGTTTGACACTTTTTACAAATCTTTAGTCCTACACTCTTATCATTTTGTGAAGGGACATAGTCAAAATATTTGTGTACTTCGGAAATGTTTCCTCTTGTTTTACGGGATTGAGAAGGGCCTTGTTTCGATGGTTGTGGTTCTATGTCTTCTACTTCTACTTGTTCCGCATGTGTTTCATGAAAATCGGGAATAGTATCATAATTCATAAGTGTTTCTTCACCCTCTACATATGGGGTTGGAATGGAAGGAATGCGACGACTACTAGTGTATGTTAATAAAATTCTAGTGTATATTCTAAAAATTAATTCTAGTGTATGTTTAAAAAATTAATTGTAGTATATATTTTAAAATTTAATTTTACAAAATAAGTAAAGATAGATAAACTAGTGTATGTTTTTTTTTTTGATAAAAGATGACACCCGTCATCGTTCCATTAATGAGCAATAACGAAACAAAGTAGTACAGATAAACATAATACCCGTGAGCTTCAAGCATCACGTTACATCAACGTACCCGTAGGTAACAAAAATCAAAATAGATCAACAACGGTCTATGTAGAAGCATACAGATACAAAGACTACAACAAAACTCCACCCTGACAAACATCCAAATAGAGCTAGAGTCATACTATCCCAAAATGCACTGGAAGATACAAATATACAAATAACATACAAAGGTACAAATAAACTAGTGTATGTCATTGAAAAGGAGTCTACAAAATAAATAAAGTTAAATAAAATTCTACTATAAACCGGTGTATGTTAATACAAAAATTTTAAATAGAAATAACAAATATTTCAATACAACAACAACAACAATTAAATGAATAAACTAGTGTATGTTTACCAAATTAAAAAAAAAAATCTAAAAAGAAAAAGAATAAGAACTACAACAAAATTCAATCTAATTAAGAGAAATAAATAAGAACAAACAACAATGCTAATTCTAAAAATTATACAAATACAAAAATACCGTATGAGTGTAGAATGTAGATTGAAGAAGGAAGGTAGAGAGAGTTGAGAGCTTGTGTTGTTGTTGTTGTTGATGTTGATTCTTGCAAGAGAGTAGTTGAATGATGATGATTGTTGTTGATTTGTTGAGAGAGATGAGAGATAGTAGAGAGAGTTGAGTGAATTTGTGAAGAGAATTGAATGAAATGAGGTTGTATATATAGAATATACATTTTTTTGAATTTCCCAAAATACTCCCTAAAACTAGCTAGTATAGATCCGTCGGGGGGGGGGGGGGGGGGGGTATTTTAGTAATTACACAAACACAATATTTAAAAAATAAATTCTGGAAAAAACTCAATGGTCGGCTTGCTGACTGGCTCGGCCCGGCCCGGTTCAACCCGGTCCCGGGTCTCAGCGGGTCGGGTTAGTAGCGAGCCGATATCAATTTTTTTGAGGAAAAAGGCATACTGGACCGGACCGCCTAGGTTAGGCAAATTAGTTCCGGTTCAGTCCGGGTTTGGGCGGGCCAGGCCGGTCCTGGGCTAGTCCGGCCCTAATGCCACCTCCAGCTTCTTTCCGTGAATATCTATCAAACAACTCTTCCACAGAGTTGGAATAATGGAGAATGCCACAGATCGAGAGACAAGCACGGACATTATGAGAATGTCACAGTCCAAGTAAAATGGAGGTTCTATTGATGTATAGGATTGTTTGATCCAGGCCAATAGGTCCAAGAACATCCTAGCAATGATGCTCCTATGGTCAAATCTTCTAGAAGCCGAAGGATTATGATAAACGGAGGTAGATATTTCCCTAGAATCCATATAATGTTTGACTATCCACACCTGGATAACTTGAACTATATTGAAAATATGATGCTTGTAGACTTGTAGTTTAGGGTTACCATAATGGGGTGTTTGGGCAGCAATTCCCAATCTGACCTACTTTTTGGAAGTTTTTCCCAAACTGACTCACTTTTTTAAAAAATTCCCACACCGACCCGCTCGCTATCTCAGATAGCGAGTCTAGCCAAAATAAACTCGCTATCTAAGATAGTGAGTGTTGGTTTTGGGTTTTTTGGTTTTTTCCTTGGCTAAGACTCGCTGTCTCAAACAACGAGCTTGTTTTAACCAACCTCACTGTTTGAGATAGCGAGTGTTGATTGGAGTTTTTAACTTTCTCAAACCAGACTCGCCGAGAACTACGAGAATTCGCAACAATATGGATGTAAGGGATAGGTCTAGCACATGTACGAGAATGAAAATTTCGAAATGTGGGTTGCATGGACCCAATACGCGGCGATGTAGTGTTAGAGGATCTCAAAACAGTTCAACCACGTAAAATTCCGATGTGTTTGTATGTGTTTGTCCTTGTTTTGTGGACTTTATAGTAGTTTGTATTTGTTTTATTATGTGATGTTGGCTTTCTAGTAGTTTGTATGTGTTTTATTTTGAACTATGATAATTCTCATTTGTTTCAACATCATTTTGAACTATCTAAGAAAGCGAGTTTGGAGACTGAATATTGCTAAGAGCATCAGACTCAAGACTCGCTATCTGAGATAGCGAGTTTGGGTCAGAGTTCTATTAACTCAAAACTTGCTAAACTCGTTATCTCAGATAGTGAGTCTTGAGTCTGATGCTCTTAGCAATATCCAGCTTCCAAACTCGCTTTCGCAGAAAGCGAGGAAGTTTGAACCACACTCGCTTTCTAAGATAGCGAGTTTAGGTCAAATATTTTCATGACAAAACTGCAGTTGCAGTCTAACCTTTACATTCATATAAACACAACATACAACTCAAACCATCACCAATTCAAAGACAACTCAACTCCATCACCAATTTCACCGCACTTCTTTTTGCAAAATCACGAATTCACGATTATCAAAGATCGAATTTGGGGGCTAGGGTTTATGGGTTATTGAAGAGGGAGAGTTGAGAAAGAGATAGAGACAGAAGAAACAACGAGCCTGGGGTTTAAGAAAGCCCCAATCGACACTCACTGTCTCAAACAGCGAGTTTGGTTAAAACAAGCTCGCTGTTAGAGACGGCGAGTTTTGGCCAAGGGAGAAACCAAAAAAACCCAAAACCAACACGCTATCTCAGATAGCGAGTTGTTTTCGACTAAACTCGCTATCTGGGTCGGTTTGAGATTTTTTTTGAAAAGTAGGTCAGTTTGGAAAAAACTTTCAAAAAGTGGGTCAGTTTGGGGGAAAAATCGGTGTTTGGTTGGTTGTAAAATTTATCCAAACCATGTAGATTACTATAGGGAAAAGAAATATTTAGAAATGAGTTCTGAAAATGTGGTTTGTTTAGATGTACTTTTATTTTAGTATATGATAGAGAGGAGAGACAGAGAAATTTAAAAAAGCAGTAAAAAAAATGTAGAAAAGTATGTGGAATTGTTTTATTAGATAGTGTAAAAAGATATGACAGAGAAACAATTAAAAAATTATGAACAATGGCGTTAAAAAATTATGAACAATAGCGTTACAGTGCACTTCCACTTCCTGTTTTTTTCCTTCCGGATTTCAGATTCTACAGTAAGAATTCAAATTCAGCCAAAATATAGCTAAACAAACCAGTTAACAATGCACTTCCTTTCATTCTCGAGGATGTAGCCGGCCCTACGCCCCCCACTACGATCTCCCTTGACAAGTCCCCCCAATGAATACACTATTCTGGAATGTTAGGGGTCTGGGGGATAGGGGTAAGAGGGGTATGGTGCGGGATGTCATTAGCAATTCCAGGGCGGAAGTTGTAGGGCTGCAGGAGACCAAACTCCAGCACGGGCTTAAACTCAAAAGAGTTGGTGGTAACAGGATCAAGGAGTGGTTGTTACGCCCATTTGTCGGTGCCTCAGGGGGGATTGCTATAGGATTTAATTCGGATCTTCTCTCCTGCGAAGAGGAGCATTGTGGAACGTTCTCCTTGACTGCCAGACTTAAGCGACGCTCCGATGATTGGATGCAGACGGTGACTGTTGTCTACGGGCCGAACGTGGCCACAGACAGAGAGGCCTTCTGGCAAGAACTGGCCGACATCCGCCAGCGCTGGTCGGGACCTTGGATTGTGGGTGGGGATTTCAACATCACTAGATTTGCTTTTGAGCACAAGGGAAGAGGCGCTAGCGACAGGCACCGAGAGAAATTCAATAGAGTTATCACGGAACTTGAACTGATTGATATCCCAGTCAATGATAGACTGTTTACTTGGTCTAAATTGCAAGCGGATCCGGTTATGGCCAAGTTGGACAGGATTCTAGTCTCTATGGATTAGGAAGCTTTATTTCCTCTAGCATCGAACAGAACGATCCCTAGGCCAACCTCAGACCACACCCCGATCCTCCTCGATGTGGGGAATCGGGGAGCCCGCAAGCCTAGAAAATTCAGATTTGAAAAGGCCTGGCTGGAAATTCAGGGATTTCACCATATGGTTATGGAGAACTGGGCTCTTCCCATAACCGGCAGGGACGCGGCATCTCGATGGTGTGGAAAAATTCGTAGACTGAGAAAGAGACTCTGTAGATGGAATCGGTCTAGATTCTCGAACATCTGGCGTGATAAAGAGTCCTATCTGGAAGAAATTGATGAACTTGAGAGGGTGGAAGAAACTAGAATCCTTTCGCAGGAAGAGCGAAACAGGCTATTAGTACTTCGTGATAACATTGCCAATCTGTATAGACTGGAAGAGATCAAATGGCAACAGAGGTCCAGGATTTCGTGGCTCAAAGAGGGAGACGCGAATATGGCCTACTTCCATCGGGTTGCAAGTGCCAGAAGGAGATCCAATCTTATCCTATCAATTCAGACAGATACAGGAGCTTCGCAGGATGATAAGGTGATTTCCTCTACCTTCCAGTCATTCTATAAGGATCTCTTTGGGAAGAAGAATGACTTCAGGATCCCTATGGGTGAGGACTTCTGGCAAGAGTATCAGATTGCTCCAGGTCAAATTGTTTCCTCCTTGGAGGAACCCTTCACGGAGTCAGAGGTCAAAACGGCCATTGACCAGATGGGAGCTGACAAATCGCCTGGGCCAGATGGCTTTCCTATGTTGTTCTTCCAAGTGTTCTGGGAAGAAATTAAAGGAGAATTTATGGATGTCATGATGGAATTTTTTCACAATAACCTGAGGTTGGGGATGTTCAACTTTGCAGAAGTTGTGTTGATCCCCAAACGGGAGGATTCTAAGTGCGTTGGGGATTTTAGACCAATTAGCCTGATAAACTGCTCGGCTAAGATCATCACTAAGGTCCTAGCTATCCGCTTGGGAGGCATTATGGACAGTCTTATCAGTAGAACACAGACGGGATTCATTAAGGGCAGATGTATCCTAGACTGCGTGGTTACTGCTGAACAAGTCATCCACCACTGCCACAAGAGCAATTCCAAGAACTTCCTCCTCAAGTTGGATTTTGAGAAGGCATACGACTCTGTGGACTGGGAATGTTTGCTTGAGGCTCTCAGGGGGAGAGGTTTTGAGGACAAATGGATTAGATGGATCAAACAATGTTTACATTCTAGCAAAACGACAATTTCAGTGAATGGGAGACCCGACCCTTCGTTCCCGTGCAAGAAAGGACTCCGTCAGGGAGATCCGCTGTCCCCACTTCTATTCACTATTGTAGCGGATGTGCTCAGAGGAATGCTAGAGAATTGTCAAAGAAAAGGGTGGATTTCCCCGGTGGCCAGCAGCACTGCTAATCAGGGATGCACGATCCTTCAATATGCTGACGACACCCTAATCTTTGGAAATGGGACTAGAGCGGAAACTATATGCTTTAAAGGGGTCCTTTACTGCTTCGAAGCCTGGTCAGGCCTTAGAATTAATTTCCACAAGAGTGCGCTAATCCCTATCTCGCTATCAGAAGCTGAAACTCGGGAGCATGCCACCATTCTTAACTGTGCGATAGAAGAATTCCCAATCAAGTATCTAGGGCTTCCGCTCCGTCCAGGGAGGCTCACTAAAGCTGACTGGTTGCCTATTATTGACAGGGTGGAGGACAGACTGTCCGGTTGGAAAGGCAAATCACTTTCTCTTGGGGGCAGAGTGGTACTCATCAACTCTGTGTTATCCAATCTGCCCATATACTACATGTCCTTTTTTGAACTCCCAAAGTGGGTGATCCAAAGGATTGACCGTATCAGGAAAAGATTCCTATGGAAAGGTGCAGACTCAAATAAGGGAGGCTACCACCTTATTAAATGGAATATCGCATGCATGAAAAAGAGGCACGGAGGGCTAGGCATCATTGACCTCAGAGATATGAATTTGGCACTCCTGGAAAAGTGATGGTGGAAAGTGTTTCACAACGGCGGGGAAGGATGGCAGGACTTTATCCAACCTTACCTTCGAGGGAAGGGGACAAGAAGCTTAGGCTTTCGAGTAGGATCCAAAGTCTCCCGCTTCTGGAAAGGAGTTGCTAAAGCCAGCGGACCTTTCAACTCAGCAACTTCATCTTTGATCGGCAATGGTCGAACCACCAGATTCTGGTGGGACAAGTGGTGCGGTTCTCATACTCTTAAGGAAGATTTCCCAGAGTTGTTTGTTAAAACGAATCGACCGAATATCTCGGTGGCGGAAACATGGAAAAGGGGGACGTGGAGACCGTCGTTCCAAGGAACTCTTTCTCCAAGTTTGCTACAGCAACTGCATGAACTACAAACGCGCATAGCCCAATCTGGGGTGATATGTGCCCAAGGCCCAGATCACATGCGTTGGGGACTCGAGAACAAGGGAGTGTTCTCGGTTAGATCCCTTTACCACCGGATTCACTTCCGAGGATGCATGCCCAACTGGGCAACGGTACTATGGAAGACTAAAACACCTCTGAAAATTAGAGTCTTCCTCTGGCTTGTGCTCAACAATGTCATACTCACTAGAGAGAACCTAGCCAAGAGGCAACCTCACATCGCGACCAATTGCGGGTTCTGCAACGTACACGTGGAAGATTTGAATCATCTGTTTCTTCACTGCGCCAGAAGCAAGGCCATCATGATAGAAGTGCTGAGAGCACTAGGAACAAGTGACTATCTAAGAGAATATGAGGAACTGTGGGTCGGCTCCAGATTCGCATCATCCCGTCACGATATGAAAGATGCATGGTTTATTGCCATTGCGGCAACCACATGGGTGTTATGGCTAGATAGGAACAATTTTTATTTCCGTGCTTCATGTAATTCTATTTCTAGTAATCTTACTCATATCATGCATCTAATTTCCTTTTGGGCTACAGCTGCTGCTTCAGGAGCAAGAGGGAGAATTACAAGGGTTTTCCAGGTGGATGATTTTGACGACGAGGAGATAGAGATCGGGCCAACTCTGGACTGATGAGTGGACACCCGCCTCACTACTTCATATTTTGTATCAGGCCTTAGTACTTTGTTTTTGTGTTTTGGTTGCCTTTAGGCTAGATGATGTAACCCACCCCCCAGGGTTTTGTTGGGGGTTATGTTTTATTTTCTGCACTGCACTTTTATTTTCCCGAGACTTCGGGGTTGTTTATTAATCACTTATTAATGAAACAGGGTGGCATTATTCCACCTTTTCCTTAAAAAAAACAATGCACTTCCTTTAATATCTTTTCGCTACATTGTTCCTACAGCCAACCAAACACCCCCAAGTGTACAAAAAATCCCTTAGTATAGCCTATGGAGCCTCCTCAGGACCATTATACAAATGAGGGTCTCTCATTTGTACGTCTCTCAGAAATTAGGAAGTTATGCAAGTTCTTATCTTTACATTTCACTCTCCCTTTTTTTCTATTTCTTGATGAAAGGTTGACCAGCCTCTGTTTGCAGCGAGCTAGTGCTGCACCAGTCATTGGTGACCACACCTGTGAGAGCATGCTGAAAACATAGTGAGTTGTAGTTAGATTTTGCTACTATAGTATGCCATTTTGTTATTAAAAATTTGTAGCAAGAGGCAGTTTTGATTGCGAAAGTGATGTGAGTTGTTTTTTGTAAAAAAAAAAGTGGGTTGTTGTAGGACTTCACTGGTGGAAGGGAGTGATGTTTTGACGTTGATGAGCTGGCATTGCAGTTTTTATCAACTTACTTAAAGTTACACCAAGTTTGAAATAGTCTAAAATTTTGCAGCAGTTGATACGAAGATCAGGGCTTTGTTATTTGTAGCTGTTGTAACTGCCCATTCTGAATCATTTCTTTTATGCAGCATTGTACAAAATTATGTCATTGTTTTTTGATGTAAGCGGATAGAGTCAAACGACTCCAGCCCGATCAAAAAAAATATATAAATTACGTCATTGTTAAACAAGAATTGTCATCCTTTTGGTTGAGTGCATGAAGTTCGTTCTTAGCTCTGATGCAAATTTTGCCTTTACGCCATGGTTATAACCTTGTGTTGTTATGTTTAAGGATTTTATGTTTCTGAATTCTGATGCAAACAGCTTAATATCAATTTTTTTTTTTTGACATACACTCCGCAAGGTCACTCTTATGTGCTCTTCAAGCTAAGATTTAATATGACCATTTGGAAGGAGATCTTTCAGGCGAAGGTTGGTACAAACTGGAGTAACACAACGACTGGTTAGAGGTCTTTAACTCACTGTCCTCCATCGCCCGTGCTCGAAACCCCTTGTTGATTGGGATATGTAAAGTGGAGTTGGTATCATCTCTTCGATTTCATTTTGGTTATGGTTTGCTCTTGTACCACTTGAGAACAATGCTGAAATGATTGATTTCTCTAATCTGGTATCTCATGCTTTTCTCCAAACCAGAACCACATCAACCATCTCCTAGGAATTCCCTCCCCTTCCGGTGAATTTGCTGTAAACACAGCGTGTAAGTCGTAAAGTTTAACCACCGTTCATCTCTCAGGCGTCGATCCCATTTTAACTCTTTCCTATTTAGGAATATTGGTCATCTCATACTTCCTACTGCCTCCATTGCCAGAATTCTTTGTAAATAACTGATGAGAAGGTGCAGGATGCACCATCATAATTCATAAGCTATCAGCATTACGGGGAAAGGAAAACACCATCACAGTTTACCAATTTGCCGAGAAAACAATTTGTCTTATACATCTAGCATTTGCTACCAAGAGCTTTGCTAGATGATGACGCAGGGTCTATGATATTACTTACGAACTGATCGATATAGCCTGTGTATGCAGAGTAAGCCTTTCTAACTCTGGTACATAATCCAGTAACCAAGCTAAATTTCGAATAGCATCTTGAGTCATCTCCAGTCTGTTAAGCTCGAGGTTCTTGAGATTGTAGAGACATCGGAAAGGCGACGAATCTTTCTGTGAAAGAAGCTAAAATAAAATAACTACTGTTAGCAAAATAATTATTTAAAAGTAAAATTGCAAGTATAACGTCAAAAGGAAAAACATACAGTACCTCAAATGATATGTTGATTAGGTAAAGAAATTTTGCTTTCGAAAGTTCACTTAGTATTTCTCCATCAACAAAACTATGGTCGTATATCAATGCACTTTCCAGAGACGACAAGCCTTGTAGAACAACTTCTGTAATATCGGTTGTAATCATCCGAGTGAATGGATGCAAGGTTAGGACCAAATATTATGAGCTGTGTTCCCTCACATTTAACCATCCTTTAACTTTTATGTTTGTCTGGGACGAAATCTCAAGATTCTTGATCCTTGACCCTTCAAACTGTTGAGGTTGTGGAACCTTTGAAAATGCACGAAATCAAGCTCCAAAAGGTTCTTGATATATAATAACGCATATTATCTTAGGTCAATATCTTTAATAACATGCATTATTTTCGTTAAAAAAGGAACATGATGCAATTACATGATAAAGGTCTTTAATATTATAATGGTAGAGTTAGGGTTGTCATTGTAGACATTCAACCATCTAATCTCCACCAATTATTTTTGAGTCAGAGTTATATTAACCATTCATTTACTCAACTGTTGTTGGTTACCATAATACCCTCAAAGTTCAAATTTAATTATGACGTAATTATTTACAAAAGTACAACTCATATAAAATAAAAGTTTGTGTCACTAGGAATAATTTGTAAAGAGTATGTATGAGTAAAGGGAGGTCTCAGGTTCGAGACCAGATTACGATATAAATATTTAGAGATGCTCGTTTACTAATGCTAATGTTTTTTTTGTGTGAAGAAAAGGTGGAATATGGCCACCATCTTTCATTAATAAGAAATTAATCAAACAAACCCAGAGTACTAAGCCAAATACAAAATCCTACAAACAAAAAAGTACATAAATAAAACATATAAACTCCACCCCAAGTATGAGGAGTGGGACAAAAGGTACTAGCATGGCCGCACCACACGTGCGAGAGAACCAAAATACATCACATCCCCCCAACAAACCCTGGGGCGGTGGGTCACACTCACTACAAAGGTCGTCGCTGTCTGTCAGTAGATCGTCGGACCGATCTGGACCTCCTCATCATCAAAGTCCTCGACTTGGAAAATGCTGGATATCCTCCCCCTAGGACCTGCTGCAGCCACATTAGCCCAAAATGAGATAAAATGCATAATGTGAGTCAGATTACCAGAAATATTATTACGAGTTGTGCGAAAATAATAGTTATTTCTGTCTAGCTAAAGAGCCCAGGTCGTTGTGGCGATAGCGATATACCACGGTTCTCTCATGGTTCTTCTCTCCGTTGCAAAAGTTGGACCTACCCATCGGTCCTCATACACAGTAGGGTACAAGCTCGTCCCCAGGGCGCTGAGTACCTTGACCAGTACTGCTTTGCTCCTGGGGTAGTGCAGGAAGAGGTGGTCTCTAGTCTCAATGTTATTGTGGCAGAATCCGCAACTAGGGTCAAAATTCGGTTGTCGTTTAGCGAGGTTTTCTCTAGTCAAGATCGCATCGTTCAGCACCAGCCAAAGGAAGACTCTGGTCTTCAGCGGGGCTTTTGTCTTCCAAATGACGCATGACCACTTTGGAGTACATCCCCTAAAGTGTATGCGGTTATACAGGGATTTAACGGTAAAAGTACCTTTTTTTCCAATCCCCAAGCTTTCCTGTCTGGACCTTGAGAGCATCTAATTCCAGTGTTGGTGATGTAGGACTGGAGTTCTAAGAGCCTATTTTGAGATCTCCCGTCGAGTACTTGTTTAAAGGATGGTTTCCAGGTGCCTCTTTTTCAGGTAGCGGCCATCGTGCAATGTGGTTTTGATGCATGCTCATAAAGGTCGGGAAATAGTGCTCTTAGTGTGTGACCCCCACACCACTTATCTCACCAGAATCTGGTAAGCCTACCATTATCGATCACAGAAGTGACACAGCTAATGAATGGTTCATATGCCTTAGTGACACCTTTCCAGAATCAGGAGACCCGCGGGCCTACCCTGGAGTCTAAATTTCTTGTTCCATTCCCATGTAGGTATCCCTGGACAAAGTCTTGCCATCCTTCCCCATTCGGGTGGAATACTTTCCACCACCATTTACCTAGTAGGACCAGATTCATATCTCGCAGATCCAGAATGCCCAGTCCTCCATGGCTTTTTTTCATACAAGCCTTCTCCCATCTGATAAGATGGTATCCGCCATGGTCCGGGTCTGCCCCTTTCCAAAGAAACCGTTTTCGTGTCCGATCAATTCTCTGGATAACCCATCAGGGGCATTTCAAAGAAGGAAAGATAGTAGATTGGAAGATTTGAGAGGACAACATTAATAAGCGTGACTCTTCCTCCTAGGGATAGTGCTTTGCCTTTCCATCCTGACAGCCGCTTTTCAATCCTGTCAATGATTGGTAGCCTATCAGCCTTTTTGAGCTTTCCGGGTCTTAGTGGCAATCCCAGATATTGTATAGGAAGCTCTCAATGGAGCAATTAAGGACTGTGGCATGTTCATGTGCCTCCTCAGTAGTCATGGCGATGGGGATGAGAGCACTTTTATGGAAGTTAACCCTGAGGCTAGACCAAGCTTCAAAACTATAAAGGATTCCTTTGAAGGCGATTGTTTCCCCTAGGTTGACATTTCCAAATAGTAGGGTATCATCTGCATATTAGAGAATAGAGCAACCTTGGCGGTTGGCCCCCTTGGCCATCGGAGCAACCCAACATGCTCTGCTGCAGTTAGCCATCATGGATCGGAGTACGTCTGCCACGATGGTGAAGAGAAGAGGCGAGAGCGGATCTCCTTGCCTAAGACCCCGTTTGCACGAAAATGGGTTGCCCGAATCCCCGTTGATCGAAATTGCCGTTCTGCTGGTGGTGAGGCAAGAGTGTATCCATCTGATCCATCTATCCCCAAAACCTCTTCCCACCAGTGCTTCCAGAAGACATTCCCATTCGACCGAGTCATATGTTTTTTCGAAGTCTAGCTTCAGTAGGAAGCTCTTAGCATTCGACGTTTGACATTGGTGGATGATTTCTTCGGCCGTGGCGATACTGTCCTAAATGCAATGTCCTTTAATGAACTCCGTTTGATCGTGACTAATAAGGCTATCCATCACCCTTCCCAGTCTGTTAGCGAGTGTCTTTGTGATAATCTTAACAGAGCAGTTAAGAAGACTGATAGGGCGGAAGTCGCCCACTCGTCGGGAGTCTTCTTTCTTACGAATTAGCACAACCTCCGCATAGTTTAATCTCCCTAGTTTGAGTTTATGGTCATAGAAATCAGCGAACACCCTCAGGAAGTCGTCTTTGATTTCTTCCCAGAAGATCTGGTAGAACATCATTGGGACACCGTCAGGACCTGGGGCCTTGTCTTTTCCAAGTTGTTGCACGGCCTCCCAGACTTCCTTCTCAGAGAATGGTTCTTCTAGTCCCCGCATCAGACGGTCGGGGACGCCCCCTTGATTTTCCCACAAATCGTGGTTAGTGGGTACTCTCAAGTCCGCTTTATGATCAAATAATCGCTTGAAGTGGGATTGGAATGCCATCCTGATGTCCTCATTGCCTTGGATAATTCCAGTGTCTGAGTGGATCGAGTGAATGAGGTTAGATCGTCGGTGGGCACTGGCCACTCTATGGAAGAAAGAAGTGTTCGCGTCTCCCTCTTTGAGCCACAAAATTCTGGATCATTGCTGCCATTTGATTTTCTCAATCCTATAGAGTTGGTCAATTTCCTGTCTGAGTTGAAGCAACCTATTCCGCTCTTCCCGACTCAGATCTCTAGTCTCTTCGGTCTTCTCAAGATCATCAATACATTCAAGAAGTGAATCCTTAGCCCTCCAGATGAGCGCAAATCTGGTACGATTCCACTTTCTTAGCCTGGCCCTAAGTCTCCTAATTTTTTCACACCATATAGCAGTCGGTTTTGACCCCGTAGTCGGGCTAGACCAGCTCTCGTTGACCATGTGGTGGAAGCCTTGGATTTCTAGCCATGATCTTTCGAATCTAAATTTTGGAGATTTTCTGGGTGGAACTTCCCCTGAAGATAAGAAAATGGGCACGTGGTTTGAGGTGGGTTTAGGAAGAGATCTAGCCGAAGATAATGGGAATTTGGTCTCCCAGTCAGTGGAGACCAAAATCCTGTCTAGCTTGGCTAGGATGGGCGTCGATTACATGTTCGACCAGGTGAATAGCCTATCACTTATGGGAATGTCAACCAGATCTAGGTCTGTGATGACCTTATTAAATGCTTCCTTATCGGAGTCACTAGCACCTCTGCCCCTGTGTTCTGAGATGAACCTAGTGATGTTAAAATCCCCCCTCCCCCCCCCCCCCCCCCCACCGAGGGGTGCGGTCAGTGTGCTTGGATTGCCCGTAACTCCATCCAGAAGGACAATCTAGACGCAGTGGTATGGGGACCATATACCACTGTAATTGACTGAGTCCACAGGTCTGATATGCGTTGAAGCAAAATCGAGACCGAAAATTCTCCCTATAGCTCGTCTATACATCGGAATGTTTTTGAATTAAAACCTATCGCGATTCCCCCCGAAGCCCCGATAAATGGGGACAACCTCCATTCAGAAATTCTGTTACCCCCCAGCCTATTCAGTCTGGATGCATGCGAAAGTTTGGTCTCTTGGAGATCCATAATGTTAGCTTTCGATTTGGCAATGACCTCCTTCACCATTTCCCTCTTGCCCCGTCTCCCCAATCCTCTAACGTTCCAAAACAGGGCTTCCATTAATTACGGTTGGGTAAGGGATCGTGACTCAGTTTGGAGTTCGATATGGAGTTGAGGGTGACCCTCTCGGTCTCCCAACCCCTAATCTTGTTCAGGAGGAACGCATTCTGCTCGGTATCGCCTACCGCAAGACCACGCGTATTGGCTAGACTAAAAATTTCATTATCAATCATGAAATTAAAAATAGAAGCTAGGAAGGAATGCGTACCTCCGTTGCTAATCTTAGAGGATTTAGCGGCTGCTGCAATTTCCAGATAATCGTCTAGGGACTCCCGATTAGTCCTCTTAGCGACCTTCTGAGCTCTAATGCCTGTGTCTGATGTAGCCTGGCCTGGTGCAGTCAGCTGGGATGATGGATAGGTGGAGGGGACAAACTTAGGAGAAGTGGCACGGAAGTCAACATTGAAATCATAATCCTCTGACTCCCCTTCAGAGTAAACAAAATCATCTTCAAGATTTAGCCTGTCATCGCGATTGTCTTCATCACAGTGTTGTGCTAACTGCATGTAGGGTTCTCCCGTAACGGACCCATCTGTGGGCCCATTACCAGTTGCAACTTCCTGCTGAAAAATTTGCTCTTCCGTAGTGGACCCCTCGACGGGCCCAGTACATGCTAAAATCCGTTGCTCTTTGTGCAAATCCGCCTCAGTAGGCCCCTCTATTGGCCCAATACTAATGCTAATGTTGTTGGAACTGCATAGGATTGTCTTCTTTCCCAATTCGAAATTAGCTCCTTTTTCCTTGCTCGGGGTTTCCGTCTTCACCATCTTTATGTTAGGATTGTGTCTTGAATACTCGTTGTACAGATTAGAAAAAGGTAAGATGAAGCACGAAGGACGAAGCGTTGAAGTGAGTAGAAGGGAAAATAGCAGCAGCAAGGTGTAGGCATAGTTGCGGTCGACTGTCCTATGTTGCGGTCGACCGCACCCCCTGACCATGCCCCCCGACCGCTCGAAGCACAAGGAATGTCAGAGAGTGGTACGGTCGACTGGTCTTGTTGGACGGTCGACCGACCGCGGCGCTGTGTTTGTTTTTGGACTTTGATTTGTTAGGTCGTTTCAGCCCAATCTTCAACTCCAAGTTAGATCATGCGGCTCCTATTCAATTACTTTTTTTTTAGGTTATATCGGACGACTGAGAATCAAGATTAGACCTAGATTTTCTTTTTATTCTTCTATATATATTGTAAACTCCTCCAATATGAGAGGGAGTACTTTATAGATTATTTTCTCCATTGCAAAGAGATGTTCGAGAGAGAGATATTTCTTGGTGGATGAGTTTAATTCATTGTATTGAGTGAATCAATAACTCCTTGTAATCTCTTCTAGTTGAATATCAGATCTCTCTATATTTTCTCCCATATTAAGCTAAAACTAACCGGGATAAGTCATCGGTGTGTTTGTATTAGTTTGGTGGATCTACTTGCTTGCTCAATTTATTCGTCTCGTATACTTTGACTTCCTCATTTCTCTATTAGTTCCGCTGCGACAACAGGCTTTGCTTGACGCACCAATCCCAACAACTGGTATTAGAGCTTCAGGTTGTCGAGTCCCTTGGTTAAGATAACAGGCCATAGTATTTTGAAGATCAAGCAGTTTGATGGAAAGATCAATTTCAATCTTTGGAAGACTGACATGTATGATGTTCTTATTCAAGAACGACTATAGTTAGCCGTTAAGAAGAAAGAAAAGCCAGCTGATATAAAGGATGACAGTTGGGAAGATATTCGTGAAAGAGTCATAAGTCTGATCTGACTATCCTTGGCGGACGAGGTCAAGTGCAGATTTCTTGAAGAAACTGATGCGGTGAGTTTGTGGGAAAAACTCATAACTCTGGTTCGTCGTTATTAGATCAGATGCATTGGAAGAGGAAGCTATTTCGTTTATCTATGAAGGAATGTACCGATCTTCAAGACTACATTATAGAGTTTAATAAGGTATTATCTGAACTTAAGCCGATCAACGCAGATGTGTGTGAGGAAGATAAAGCTTTCAACCTGATATATCCACTGTCGGATTCGTACGAGCCTTTGATCACTACCATGCTACATGGTAGATCTGCCAAGGAGAGTATTTCGGTAGATGGTGTAATCAAAGCATTGAAGGAAAATCAACTTAGGAAGGAGATCCATAAATCATCTTCATATATTCCTACATGTTGTCTAGCAGTGGATGGTCCTTCGGAGGGAAGACAGAGTGCTTTGCAAAAGGATTCGATCCGTTGCCGATATTGCAAGAGGCCAGGGCATATCAAGAAAGACTGTTAGAAACTACAGAATCAGGAAAGCCAAAGAACGGGAGTTCAGCTGCTAATGTGGTTAGTGCCTTTGATTTAGGTGGTTCGTGTCTTCTTGTTTCAAATTCTTTAGAAGTGGATTCTAGTTATTTTCTTAACTCAGGGAGTTCTTCGCATAGTTGCTCCGAGAGGGAGTTGTTTTCTACTTATAAGTCTACTACGGGATATTGTGTGACAACGGAAACTGGGAAGATTTGTGAAGTAGTGGGTGAGGGGACAGTTGAGTTGAAGATGCCAGGTCTAAATTTGTTCACTTTAAGGGATGTTTTGCATGTTCTTCTGTTGAAACGGAATCTAATTTCTTTGGGAACTCTGGATGCACGGGGTTGTAGGTACACAGCTCGAGGTGAAGTTCTGTCTGTTTTTCAAGGTCGTCGTGAAGTGATTAGAGGTATGAGAGTGGTTGGGCCAAGCCAACACAATCTCTACAAGTTTTGGGGAATTCAAAAATCCTGCGCAGGGATTGATAGTTCTTTTTCCATTATTCCCGCAAGCTCAGCTAGTTTGCTGCAACTAGAATTATCGAGACGAGACTACGACGTTCGAATATCGTCGAGAGGTGGAGAATGCCTAAGGGTAGGTGGAGTTCGTGCGGAGTTTGGCAACTTCGTAAGTACATCTACGGAGGTGTATCCTTGAAGGGGTATACTGGAATCGGTAAGATTGGGTAGAGATCATTTCAACTAGAAGAAGAAGCTATTGTTCTAAGTTTTCTTTGCAAGTGAAATTTATTTTGAGTTTGGAGATGAATAACACATCATGTGATAGCACTCGTATGCAATCCAAGGTGGAGTTTGTTAGGATTGTGTCTTGAATACTCGTTGTTCAGATTAGAAGAAGGTAAGATGAAGTACGGAGGTCGAAGCGTCGAAGTGAGTAAAAGGGAAAACAACAGCAGCAAGGTGCATGCATAGTTGCGGTCGACTGTCCTATGTTGCGGTCGACCGCACCCCCCGATCGTGCCCCCCGACCGCTCGAAGTACAGGGAATGTCGGAGAGTGGTACGGTCGACCGGTTTTGTTAGACGGTTGACCGACCGCGGCGCTGTGTTTGTTTTTGGGCTTCGATTTGTTAGGTCGTTTCAGCCCAATCTTCAACTCCAAGTTAGCTCGTGCGACTCCTATTCAGTTACTTCTTTTCAGGTTATCGGATAACTGAGAATCAAGATTAGACCTAGGTTTTCTCTCTATTCTTCGATATATATTGTAAACTCCTCCAATATGAGAGGGAGTACTTCATAGATTATTTTCTCCATTGCAAAGAGAGGCTCGAGAGAGAGATAGTTCTTGGTGGGTGAGTTTAATTCATTGTATTGAGTGAATCAATAAATCCTTGTAATCTCTTCTAGTTGAATATCAGATCTCCCTATATTTTCTCCCGGATTAAGCCAAAGCTAACCGGGATAAGTCATCAGTGTGTTTGTGTTAGTTTGGTGGATCTACTTGCTTGCTCAATTTATTCGTTTCGTCTAGTCCGACTTTCTCATTGCTCTATTAGTTCCGCTGTGACAACGGGAGTTGGTTGATGCCCCACTCCTAACACTTTGAGAGTTGAGTTACGAGATGCATTTAAGCTCGGGTTCTAGGATGTAGTTTGCGAATGAGAACTCATATATTTTACATGGGATTATTCGGACAAGAAGCATTTTTGGCATTAAAATGCACTATATAGCCCCCCTCAAAGAATTTACTGCATTGACTCAAATGTTGACTGTTATTTGTGTAATATTATTGATATGGCCAGGAATAGAACCAAATCGGAACCGTTCAAATCGGGCATGAATCTCAAAGTTCTCAGGGGTAAAATGGTAATTTTCATTACAAGCGGGTCCGAAAATGGAAACTGGGTCTTTTCCAAGCTCAATAACCCAGAAACGGGTCTGCCTTACTAGGTTAGGGTGACAGCCCATTATAAATAAATCCAGATCATTTAAAGAGTAATTTGAATTCATGATTATCCCTAAGTGATGGTTTAAACCAAATCTCTTATCATGAAGGAATTTAAACTATATTTCTTATCTAAAAACACCGGGAAGTAGAGATAATGATTATCTCGAAACTGGTCCCAAAGGCGACTATAAATACCCCCTACCCTGTCAGAATCAGGTAATCAGTATCTTTTTCAAAAAAGCTCTTTCATAATCCTTCAAATGAATGACTTGAGCATCGGAGTGTTCGTCGTCGGGATCAATCCCGGTATTTCGAACTTTTTGCAGGTCAGCAACGGCGTTGAGAATGGTTGACATCGGCAATTAGTAAAAAGGTTAGCTTTTATTGGTTCCAAAGGAATTCACAAATCATTTGTTTTCTTCCACACCAAAATTAGCAGCAACAGATTGGCATTGTATGTGGAAATCAGGAAAAAGCAATCCAACCATACTCGCCGGTAAAAAACTGACTTTTCCAGCCATGCCTCTGAAGGGAAAAGGGAATGCGGCGGCGTCAAGCCGAAGAGCCACAAATCATTCTCCACCTCCTCCACATGAGGATGTTCCCCCTCAACAAGATCAACAAGTTCAGCAACATCAACCTGAACAGCCGCCTCCCCAATAGGCTCGCCCCATGCCCAGAGAGGCTGCGCTGGGGGGCTCCCATCAAAGCCGTTAAGAACAACATCCTCTTCATGACCATGTCCCAGTCCACAATCCTTCCACCGAATCGATGGCCTCGTGAGGTCCTCAGGGGTCAAGAGACCTCCGCCAAATCATCATCAACCGCCAACAAGAGATCGACCTCCGACCTATTTGAATGAGAGGCGAGCCCGTGACGAGATCCCTCATCCAGAACACCAGATAAGTCAGAGGAGATGTTCTCTCCGAAGGATGAGATCCAAAAGGCCCGCTTCCCCAAAGGGGCGAGGAGGGTCTCCTCCTCATCAACAACGAAGGAGCCATACCACTTTGAGTCGATCACCACCAAGGGGTTCACCATGATGGACGAGCACCGGTCACCCACACAGAGTTCCGAAATTTCAAAGATCACATCCTGCGAGCCCTTAACATCACCCCAAATTACGACCGACAAGCGCACAACCCTCGTCATGCCACCCCTCATGAAGGAGAGTCCAGAGGGTCGATTAGATCCGACCAGAGGCGCGACTCAGTTCACCGCCGCTGTTGAGAGATGGAGAGGCGCCTCAGCAAGATCAACCCCGAAGAGGGTCGATAGACCACGAATTTCCGCCCGAGCAGACCCCCCTTCTCCAGGACCATCATGGAAGCCAGTGTCCCCGAAACATTCAAGCCGCCTCATTTTGAAACCTACAATGGGGAGTCTTGTAACACCCCGCCCCAATACTTAGATAATTTATTATTTATTTATTATTTATAGTACAACTGCCCACCACAGGCTGCCTCTCAAAAGGTGATTCACCAATTAGGTGACTCTTGATCATAGGCAATTATATTTATTATTTATTAATCTTGTTAAACTTCCGATATGGGATCAATTAATCTCGGGTGGGCCCCATGCCAACATCAGCAACACAAGCCAGCGCAACGCCTCTCCTCCTACACATGGGCCCCCACAGTCTGCCACACCCACGTGGCACAGCAGCAGCTGCTTGCTGCTGTCTTGGGCCCCACTGTGTGGCACAAACCCCACGGACCACTCCTATAGAATACTCTATAGGGAAATTACGGGGTGTTACATACCCCCCCCCTCTCTTTTGAAATCAGCATCCTCGCTGAGTATGGGGCATGCAGTCTAGTGCAGGATCTTCATTCTAGTAGATGTGGAGTGGAATACCCTGATTCTGCTAGCTGTACAGCCCTACCTGGAACTCTGGTTACCTACCAGTGCACATCTACTAGCTCCATCTCATGCATACCTCTAACTCACTCTTACCCATAATCGGTGTAGAAAGTCGGCTCTAATATCATTTGTAACGCCCTGCCCCAATGCTTAGACAATTTATTATTTATAGTACAACTGACCACCACATGCTGGCTCTTAAAAGATGGTTAACCAATTAGGAGAATCTTGATCATAGGCAATTATATTTATTATTTATTAATCCTCTTAAACTCCCGATATGGGATCAATTAATCTCACATCCCGCTTTCTCTCCTGCGTGTGACGTCAGCCGCTCCCCCCCTCGGGTGGGCCCCATGCCAACGTCAGCAACACAAGCCAGCGTAATGCCTCTCCTCCTGCACATGGGCCCCATAGTCTGCCACGCCCATGTGGCACAGCAGCAGCAACTTGCTGCTGTCTTGGGCCCCACTGTGCAGCACAAACCCCATGGACCACTCCCATAGAATACTTTATAGGGCAACCACTCAGTTCTTTATATATATTATATAGATATATTATATTATATCTCTTAAAATTACGGGGTGTTACAAGTCTGACCCGGCTGATCATATTGAGAGTTTTAAAACTCTGATGATGATCCATCAAGCATCGGACGAGCTCCTCTGCAAGGCCTTCCCAACAACGTTGAGGGGACCAGTGAGAAAATGGTACTCCTGTTCATCCCCAGCCTCCATCTTCTCATTTGACCAGTTTGAGGAGCTCTTCCTCACCCACTTCGTTAGCAGTAGCCGAACCGAGAAAACAAGTGCATCCTTGCTAGCCCTCAGTCAAAGAAAAGGTGAACGCCTAAGAGATTATGTTCGACGCTTTACAACCGAAGCTCGGTCTATTGCCTCTCTCGACCAATCAGTAGCCTCTGCAACATTCAGACACAACGTCAATAACGCCGATCTCAAAGCGTCCCTTGGCAAGGAGCCTCCTCGGAATTTCTCAGAACTCCTGCTAAGGAGTGAGAAGTACATTCGAGCTGAAGAGGCTTTTAACCCCTCCAGTCGAGAAGAGCCATCTTCTGGGAACAAACAGAAGAGTGCTAACGAAGAAGGATCTCAGAAATTCCAGAAAGACGACAATGGTCAGCATCGCCCTGCTCTTCGTTTTGAGAAGTTCACCCCCCTCAATGCCAGTATATCAGCAGTTCTCATGGAGGTGGACAAGGAAGGGCTACTCCGTGTTTCCCTTAGAATGAATACCCCAGCGAATAGGAGAAACATAGATAACTGGTGCCGCTTCCATCGGATCATGGCCACAACACGGAGGACTGCCGCGCTCTCAAGGAGGAGATCGAAGAGCTCATACAGCGGGGGCACCTAGCCAAGTTCGTCAGAAAGGACAGAGCCGATCCTCCTCCACCTTGGGGAGCTAACAAGCCGGGAGCAGTTCTCCATTTCATTCACGGAGGGCTTATGGGGGAGAATTAAATTCCTCCCGAAAGGCCTTCATCTGGGAAGTTAATTCGGTGCGGAACTTTCCCCCGGACAAGAGCTTTGGAGTCTCAGTGATATTCTCAGACCGAGACCTAGAAGGCATCCGAACTCCCCACTGTGATGCGCTCGTAATTAATCTCCACATGGCCAATCACAAGGTGCGCCGAATCCTAGTCGACAATGACATCTCCGTCAATATCCGCTTCCTGGAAGTTTTCCAAGGCCTCAAGCTTTCTCGAGATCATCTCAAGTCTGCCGGATACACACTCCACGGGTTCCAGTATCAATTGTAGGAATAGTCACTCTTGATGTGACAGCAGGAAAAGCCCTGACAACCCGTACAGAGGCAATGGACTTCATGGTCGTCGATCTGAAGACCACTTACAATGTCATTCTGGGCCGACCAGGCCTAACAGTGCTTCATGCCATACCCTCAACCTTTCACATGAAAATGAAGTTTCCGACCTCCACAGGAGTAGGAGAAGTCAAAGGAATCCAAGAGACAGCTCCGAGGTGCTACACAACTACAATGGGGGCTCGGTCCTCCCACTTGAAGCATTAGAGCTCCCCCAACGGAACAGTCATGTCCTTCCCGAACTAGTTGATGAACTTAAGGAGATCCCCCTCTTCTGGGAAGGTGGACTTGGAATACAGAGCATCAAATAAAGTACCACGAGGGTGCCTAACACCCTCTCATAGAAGTAGGTTTTCAGTTTTCAATAAGGTGATCGCCTGTGATATGGCCAAAGCATGTAATAATGGTTTGTCTCTCTCAAGGCAGCCACTTAGTTTGTTTCAATAAAACTTAGCTTTTTTCTTATAAAGAATGTTGCATTGGCCTCATGTATATCTCCCTGAGTAACATCTATGACTCGTTAAACGGTAAGTTTGGAGTCCAGCTTGTTCCCCACGGCTGCTCCCACAACTTGCTAGGCTTAAAAGATGAGTTTGGCGCCCAACACTTGGTTCGACGCCGCATTAGCCACTTGCGAACAAGCAAGTGTGGAGTAGCTTACCATTCGGAATTGCTCCTACAAACTCGCTAAAACTTTCAAACAATAAGTTTGGAGTCCAACACTTGGTTCGAAGCCGCATTAGCCGCTTGCGAACAAGCAAGTGCGGAGCAGCTCACCATTCAGAATTGCTCTTACAAACTCGTTGAAACATTCAAACAACAAGTTTGGAGTTCAACACTTGGTTCGACGATGTTTTAGCCACTTGCAAACAAGTAAGTGCGGAGCAACTCACCATTCGAAATTGCTCCTACAACTCGTTGAAACTTTCAAACAACAAGTTTGGAGTTCAACATTTAGTTCGACGCTGCTTTAGCCGCTTGCAAACAAGCAAGTGCGGAGCAGCTCACCATTTGGAATTGCTCCTATAACTCGTTAAAACTTTCCAACAACAAGTTTGGAGTCCAACACTTGGTTCAATGCCGCTTTAGCCACTTGCAAACAAGCAAGTGCAGATGAGCTCACCATTCGGAATTGCTCCTACAACTCGTTGATAACTCCGAAACAACTGGTTTGAAGTTCACAATCATGGTTCGAAATTGCCTTCACGGCTTGCAAGTATGCAGTTTCGGGGCTCGAAACGACCATTCAAACAATTTCCAATACTTATTAAATTTTGAAATAAGCAAGTTCGAAGGCCAGCTCTTTTCCAAGGCTATCTCCAAAATTTGACTCAAACATACTAAATCTAGGGCCTAGCTTGCCCCTGGAGCTTCTCCCTTGGCTCGACAACCCTCATCAATGAGCTCCATGCTAAGCTCCTCTTCCGAGCCACACCAACAACTCCCTAACTCCATACGATGGTGCTAGAGCCCTGCTCGTCTGAAGAGTTTCTCCTACAACCAGTTCACCTTCAAGCATCGGATATGACATCCAACTCACTCCTCGAGTTGCTTTTACAAATTTGCCGGACTCAAATGGCAAGTTCGATGTCCAACTCACCCCTAGAGTTGTTCCCTGAACTCACCTCCCTCATGGCTCTCTCCTAGAGCCTACCGATGCTCTTCGTCCTGCTCACTTCCTGAGCGGCATTCTTCCAAAAAAGTTCGGAGCTCAACTCACCCCTAGAGTTGCTCCTCAAACTCGCCTCCCGAACGGCTCTCTCTAGAGCCTGGTGATGTCCTTCGTTCCGCTTGCCTCCTGAGCAGCTTTCTTCCAAACGAGTTCGGAGTTCAACTCTCCCATATAGTTGCTCCTCAAACTCGCCTCCCGAGTGGCCATCTCCTAGAGCCTAGTGATGCTCTTCGTCCTGCTCACCTCCAGGGCGGCCTTCTTCCAAACGAGTTCGGAGCTCAACCCACTGTTAGAGTTGCTCCTCAAACTCGCCTCCCGAACGACTATCTCCTAGAGCCTGGTGATGCCCTTTGTTCCGCTCGCCTCCAGAGCGGCCTTCTTCCAAAACGAATTCGGAGCTCAACTCACCCCTAGAGTTTCTCATCAAACTCGCCTCCCCAACGGCTCTCTCCTAGAGCCTAGTGATGCTCTTCATCCCGCTCGCCTCCCGAGTGGCCTTCTTCCACAACGAGTTCGAAGCTCAACTCGACCCTAGAGCTACTTTCTAAACTCACATCCCAAATGGCTCTCTCCTAGAGCCCGTCGATGCTCTTCATCTCGCTCACCTCCCGAACGGCTCTCTTCTAGAGCTCGGTGATACTCTTCATCACGCTCGCTCCTCAAGTGACCCTCTTCTTCACCAACAGCAACTTTGGAGCCTAACTCATTTAGAGGCACTTGCCAAACTCGCCTCCAAGAACGGATCTTCCCAAGAGTCATACAAAGCTCTTCTCAACTCCGTGGAGGCAAATGGATTTCGGGCCTATTTTGACTATGAAGAAAGATGATTCTTCAACCAACTTCTGAAGAGAAATTGTAGATCTTCGAGTCAGCTTCGAAACAAGGGGTTACATGCTGCAAACGGATCTCTGTAGCACCGGAAAAGCTAGTTACAATGCAGCTCACCGAAGCAACTCCAATGTTCGGAGGCCACATCCGAGCAAACAAAAAATCGAACGAAATGGGGGCAAAATGACGTTGACCAGTCAACAGTCAAATGCCACGTGTCGCCTTGTCATCGTTCGCCAACTCTCCCCGAACGCCCTCATTGATCGCCAACTTCCGCCGAGCAATCGCAAAATCGATTGAAAAATGAATGAAAATGCTCTCCTCCCGATCGCGCCCAATCTAGATCGACGGCTGAAATGCGAGCTAAAAAAATCAACGGTCAACATTGACCGAGTCAACGACCAAATTTTGACCACCACGTGTCGTCTCGCCAGCGCTCGGCGAACCTCGTGATCGATCGCCAACTTCCGCCGAGTAATCGTAAAACCAATCGAAAAATACTCTCCTCCCGATCTGCGCCTAATCTTGATCGATGATTGAGATTCGTAAAAATGTTAACGGTCAAAGTTGACCGAGTCAACGGTCAATGTTGACTGCCACGTGTCGACGCAGCGAACGATATCATTGATCGCCGATACGTGCCAAGCAACAGTAAAACCGAGCTGGAAATGAGAGAATTATCCTCCTCCCGATCTACTCTCGATCGTGATCGACGATCAAGATTTTGCCACATCATCAAGGTAGTTTCCTTTTGAATTAATTTCTTTATTTATTTATTAGATCGAATTAATTATTTAAAAATTCAAAAAATAATTAAAATATCTAAAAATTAATAAAATATCTAAAAAATAATTATCAATTCCGGAAATAATTTTAAATTCCGAAAATATGATTATTAAATTAGAATAATTAATTAAAATTACAAAAATTAATTATTAAATTTTGAAAAATGATTAAGAAATTGAAGGGAAAAAAATTTAAAAATCTGAAAAATTCACAAAAAATCCAGAAAATTCTAAAAATAATTCTAAGTATTTTACAAACTCATAAAAGTATTGTTACACCCCAAACGAGATCTAAACGTCCCCGAGAACGTCGATAAATTCTATAAGCCATTAGAAACCGGCGAACTACTCCTCAAAGGCTGTGAAACTCAGTATTTGAGAGTGGGGGGCTTGTGATGTGGCTAAAAATATAACCAAATCGAGACCGTTCAAATCGGGCACGAATCTTAAATCTCTCAGGGGTAAAACGGTAATTTCCACTACAAGCAGGTCCGAAAATGGAAACTGGATTTTTTCCAAGCCCAATAACCCAAAAACGGGTCTGTCTTACTGCGTTAGGGTAACAGCACATTATAAATAAATCCAGATCATTAAAAGAGTAATTTGAATTCATGATTATCTCTAAGAGACAGTTTAAACCAAATCTCTTATCATGAAGAAATTTAAACTATATTTCTTATCTAAAAACACCGGGAAGTAGAGATAAATGATTATCTCGAAACTGATCTCAAAGGCGACTATAAATATCTCTATCCTCGTCGACTATAAATACCCCTACCCTCGTTAGAATCAGGTAATCAACATTTTTTCCACAAAAACTCCCTCAGTCTTCTTGATTTCTGACTTATGTATCAGAGAGTTCATCGCTAGAATCAATCCCAATGTTTCAAACTTTTTGCAGGTCAGCAGTATTGAGAATGGTCAACATCTGCAAGTAGTAAAAATGTTATCTTTTATTGATTCCAAAAAGAATTCACAAATCATTTGTTTGCTCCCACACCAAAATTAGCAGCAACAATTGTGCAGCATTTTCAAGTTCAGCGATTTTTTCCCGAACTGAGCCCCATTTTCAAACTAAATCACATCCAAATGATTAAGAGAAAATAAATCCTTTGCTGGACTATGGACCAGCCAGTGACACGCAGAAAAAGTGCCTTCACAGCGACTCTTCACTAGTGCGCAAGATATGGGATCAACCCCCACATGGACCAATTAGATAATTTGGTACTACAAAAAAGCTGAAACTCAAGATTGTTTTTAGGTATTCAGCCTTGAAGAAATTACATAAACTTGAACTATGCAGCCCTGGTTGATTAATATATATTACTCTGGTTGACCAATATAAATTGTTATACATCAAATGAAGAGAGGACAAGTATAGGATTGCATCAGTGATACATATGCTACACAGTAGTGTAGGCTGTCTGCCTCTACCGTAAATATGAGAAAAATTATAATTGTAACAAAGACAGTAACTTAGTTTTACTGTCCAACAGATTACAAAACTTTTCCTGCTTGCCTCCCTTCAATCTTATGATTCTCCAGAAAGCTTCTTCTGTGAACATCACCCTGGCCATCTGACACTGTGTTGGACTTGTAGAGAACACTCGCACTACCTTCAAATGGAAGGATAGAACTACGCCATTCACAGTGCACACAGATTGAAACTTCAGCTGAAAAAAGAAATTATCGGTCATTTACGAAGGAAAATGGCTAAAAGCTGATAGTAACGATCTTAAAATATATGCTTATAGGCAGAGAGATTACACCCATAACAAGAAATCCATGCTAGTTTAGTCAGAGAAGCCATCCAATACTAGATTGGGGTATCTTAATGAATATTGAATGATTAGAATATTATATTTGATTTTGGCTTCGGCGCTTAACTTTATTATTTTCATCATTGTCGGTGGGATTAATCCTAACCGTTGGATCAAGTGATAATAGACCCGGTCTCCAAAGCCCCATGATTGCACACTAACCAACACATTTTTCTCTTTTTTGCCCCTATACTCGCGTATCAATTGCACAATTCCGGAGTCTTATTGTTCGATAAATAAGAAAGGAATTTTTTTTTAAAATTAAATTCCAATGGTCATATTGGCTGGTTGGATTGCTTTTCTCTCCCTATAAATAGTACAGCCCTATACTTCTTTTCTTCTCTTCTTGATGTTGATCCTCTCTTGGTCTCTAATTTTCTCTAGTCTCTCCCAATGTTTCAAATTCGTGCTCTAATAGTTTCTCTTTTTTTTCTCAATCTCTGTGCCATCATCATACCTCAATTTTCCTTCATTTTTTTATTTTTTTATTTTACTTTCTGGTTGTTTATCAGTTTATATTCCTTATCATCCTTTTTTTTGTATTATATAAAAAAGCCACAACTGAATAAGTGAAAATAATATGACAAAGAACAGACTAAAACTAATATTGAAAAAAACTGATATAAAATACTAAGTACAATAACTGACATTAAAACTGATATAAAAGCTGAGACTAAGTATGAACGAATGAAGTTATTGTTGAATGACTGAAATTAGCTAACTTAGAGCATCCACAGTCGTTGAGGGTCAAAATATGCATAAATGGATAAATGAATATAGCAAAGTTACGTTTTGCTGCAGTCATTGAAAGCTATTTTTTATAAAAGGTGCGACGGCACTTCAAGTGCCGTCGGAGGGAAAAATTCGTCCTCAAAGTGCAAATAAAAAATTACAAAAATAATATAAAAAATTAGAAAAAAATTCAGAAATTACGAAAAAATTACAAAAAAATTACAAAAAAATTACAAAAAATTACAAAAAAACAAAAATTAGCAAATAACCCCCCTACAGGTGGGACGGCACTTCAAGTGCCGTCCGAGGGAGGGTGGGTTTTTTTGTTTTTTTTTTTAAAAAATGGATTCGAAGTGCAAAAAAAAATTTACAAAAAAATTACAACAATTACAAAAACATTACAAAAAAATTTCAAAAATTGCAAAAAACTACACTGAGTGGAGGGACGGCGCTCCAAGTGCCGTCCGAGAAGTGGGGTCTTTTTGGTTTTTTTTTAATTACGAAATTAAATTTTTTTTGGTGGGACGGCACTTCAAGTGTCGTCCGACCATTAAAAAAATAATTTTATTTGTGCGACGGCACTTGTAGTGCCGTCCGACAATTAAATTTTTTTTTTTTTTTGGTGCGACGGCACTTGGAGTGCCGTCTCTCATATATGGATAATTCTCATTCCGTCTCTCATTTATGGCAATCTCCTGTAGCGAAATATGCATAATATGCATATTTGGCCAACGACTGCAGCGTTGTTTTCAACCAAATATGCATATTATGCATATTTAGCAAACGACTACAGATGCTCTTACAAGCTCAAATGCTACTCTAACTCAAACTGATAATAAAAGTAGAATGAAATTATCTGACTAAAAATCTCAAGTGATCAAAATACACAAGTACCTATTCAAGTAGAAAATGTGGCTAAAAAGCTCATAGGAAATTTTTCCCTTCAAAAAGTTACTCCTCAATATAAATATATAATAAAGTGTGCAACTTCAAAATCAATCCGTTTCATCATTGCTTAAAAGTGATAATAAAAGAAGAATAATCTCATCATCATCAAAATATTAGGGCAGCAACTAGTATCCAAATCAGAGCCAACCAATCAGTATCATATCAGAAGTCAGAACATGCTAACATAAATTCAATGAAATTCATGCTAAAACTGATATAAAAGCTGAGACGAAGTATAATGAATGAATGAATGAAATAATCTGGCTAAAAATATTAATACTTCATAATGGAACATGATTTAAGAAAACTCAAATAGCTATTCAAGTAGAAAATGATTAATACTTCATAACAAGAGATGGTAAGAAAAACACAGATAACTATTCAAGGAAAACATGTGAAACTTAAAGCTTAGACAGGATTGTTTTCCCTCTTTAGTTACTTCTCAAGATTATTTAATGTGCAACTTCAGAATTTAATCTATCTCATCATCGCTTCAAAATTATGATGGGAAGAATAATAATCTCATCATCATGTACTACAGCAGTAATATCCAAATCAGAACCACACAAAATAGTATCTTAGCAGAATATGTTAATAAACCAAAGCAAGGCACATGTTAATAATTAAAAACTAAGATGTCTTCAAACATGTCTTAACAACATTATTTGAGTATTTTGATTATTTGAGATTTTCGGTCAGATAATTTCATTCTACTTAGGCTCAGTTGAGTAGCATTTGAGCTTTAAAGTCCCCAGATGATTTCAATCATTCTGTGATAATTTCATTTATACAATTCTACTCAGTTTCAGCTTTTTTATCAGTTTAGTATCAGTCTTACGGTCCCTTTTTTGTCGTATTATTTTCATTAATTCAATTTAGATTTTTCATATAATTTTAAAAAAAAGGATGATAAGGAAAATAAACTGGTAAATAACCAGAAAGTATAATTACTAATAATAACGGGAAGAAAATTACCGAGGTTTGATGATGGAGGATAGAGAGATCGAGAAAAAAAAAGAGAAATTATTAGAGCACGAATTTGAAACAATAGAAGAAACTAGACTATATTAAAGAACAAGTGAGAAGAGTAACATCAAGAACAAAAGTAAAGAGCTGCACTATCTATAGAGAGAGAAAAGTGAGTCAAACCTCAATATGACAATTGAAAATCGATATATATATAAAATTATCGAACAGCAAGACTCTCGGATATTGCACATTTAATATGTGAGTAAAGAGACAAAAAAGAGAAAAACGTGTTGGTTGGTGTTCAATCATGGGCTTCAGAGACCGGGACCTGTAGGTAACCAGTTGCAACTTGATCAGCTGGTTACCACTTGATCCAATGGCCAGGATTAATCCCCCCGACAATGATTAAAATAATAAAGTGGAGCACCGGAGCCAAACTCTATATACTGAATGCTCCAATGTTCATGTCTAACAAATTAATGCTCATGAAGCTATACACTAACAATTAGAAACAATATTGACTGCTAGTCAACCAATTATCAACACTACAAAATAACACTTGTAGTGAGGAAAAAAAAAGTTGAAAGAGTGAGTACTTCTCTTTATTTTACTAAAAAACATGTCTTAAAGGAAAGAAACAAAGGTTCCAGGACTCTTATTTACCTAGTTTGCCTTCTAAGAGATCTTTAGAAGCTCATTGAATGCTTCTTGTGGAACATCAACAGATCCAACACGCTTCATGCGCTTCTTTCCTTCCTTCTGCTTCTCTAGAAGTTTCTTCTTTCTAGTAACATCACCTCCATAACATTTCGCCAGAACATTCTTTCGCATTGCTGAGAGTCTGAGAAGATGGGGAAAAAATATAAATTGAAAGAGACTGATATTAAACATGATATGATGAACTACTATATTGGTCAATTACCAAAAGATAATACTGAACCAGCCATTTTTTAAACATTGGAATCAAAATGTTGCTACTATTATATGCCAGAAATGTAGAGCTTGATTAATGCTAGGTCCACAGAACAAACATCTGAATCAGAAACAACTGTACAAGCAGTAAAGATTAATAGCAAAAAAACCCTAAACAGTGTGATAATGTCCTCAGTCCTGAAGATGTGTTCAAACATTCTCTTCCTAGCCATCTAATTATTTCTTTAATAGTTCCTATAACAATTGAGCTAAATAAAGGAATTATTACAGTTAGTATATCCAAAAAAATGTAGGAACATTTTATTTGAAGGATATGACTGATATCTGGGTGAGTTACAGAGCCTATGAGAAATAACTAAAGTTGAGATGCCAGATGAAGAAATCAAAGCCAAAGATTCATCTATAAAATAACACATAAGTAAAGCCAAATTTTCTATCATGTATTAAAGACAAATCTACCCAAGCTCGTGGAATGGAGTCTGTAACTCACTTCAGATATTGAAGACAAATGGGTTAAAAATACATGATAGACAAGTTGAGAAATATCTGTCACAAGGATAGATTGGGGGTAAAAATGAAAAATATTGAAGAAGATGGTGTCAGAAAATTGCCCCATACATGAGTTATAGAAGGTGTGTCATAAGAAAAATGTGTAAAGAGGATAACTTTCAAAGGTAGGAGAATATAGGTATTGCACATACTCAATAACAATAATTCCAAATCTTTCGGGAGTTGGCCACTTGAATCCTTTCTCTCAATTCAGCTTTGTTAAGGGGCATCTCTTCTGTCCTACTTAACTGCCTCAAACCAGGTCCGGCTAGATTTCCCCACAGCCATCACCCTTCAACTACAACCCTTCCACTCTTCCTAAATTGCAGACGAAAACCTTATTGGTTTCTTATGGAGTTGAAACTAATTATGAGAAACTACCAAAACAATATATTTCTAGGCACTAATTATCACTGTGTTTATGCCCCCTCCTAGAGATCTTACTAATTCCTTATCGAAGGAACCAAATATAAAGACAATGCCAGAAAATGCAAGTGATCCTAGTCTCATTCTGCAGGCAAAGCACCAAGAAAATCTTACAAATTTATCAAGAATTAAACCAAATGTAAAGTCACTGACAGAAAATGCAAGTCATTCCCATGTTATTTAATTAAATTTCACTTGGAATCCAAGAAGAATAACACTATCATGTTACTTGAGAAACGAGGGCGAAGAAATATGGGCTTCACAATAATGATTGAAGATAATAGCCATGACAGGGCTACAGGAAATTCATGTTCCAACTTAGATATACTGGCCAAAGAGAAAAAGCAAAAGTAGGATGATGCAGATTAAAAAGATAAATTTAATTCTTCTATATCCAACTTATACATTTGCATAGCACAGATATAAATCAGTACTGGAAAAATTCCAAGAGAAAGTAACAACAGCACGATTTTTTTTATAAAAAAAAGTCTACATGCAGATGTTCTTAAAGGTATGATTTCCTACACCGCAATTGTAATGCAACTATTTAGTTCCATGCAAATTGCGTTAAATCAACAATAGCTGAACAAATTGTATTGAATCAAAAACAGCTAAGTAATTCAGTAATTACTATTTGGTTGTACACGAGATTGTGGTTGCATGAGAAAGAGTGAAGAGGTGACATTACTATTTAGTTGCAGTTCAAAGAACCTTGCAACACTAGTTTTGACTACTTTTTTGTTGCAACTAATCCAAACATAGCAACCGGGCTCAATTCGGGAATGGAGTTGCAATGAACCCAGTCACAAGGGTTACACCCCTTAGTTTTAAGCTGAGGAAGCAACCTCTACTAGCATTACTCTGCGCATAACATGGTGTTTCAATTGTAGCCTGTGGCGGAGCCACACCCAAGCCAGGGTGAGCGGCCGCTCCCCCTAAGTTTGGGTAGGCTCTTTGTATAAGTGCAGTTATTTTTTATATTTTAAATGGAAGTCCATGCAGCGCTCCCCCAAAGCGTGACCCACAACTAAAGGTCCATACAACTGCTCCTCACACCACCCGACCCGCTCCCTCTTCTTCTGCAGCTCACTTTTTCTTCGTTTAGTTCTTCTGATTTCGCTCCCGCTGGATGAAAATCTTGGCTCCGCCACTGATTGTAGCGTATACTATAAATTTCAGTATTAGAGTTGCATTGGGGTGACTTAGTAGATATAACTGCTCAGGCGTGTTATATCATACCATGCTCTTAAACTGCAAAACTAGTGACTAAGGTTCCGAATGGCCTAGGCAGACTTCACGACTAACTCCTAGTGCTTAAGTTAAGATTGCAGCAAATCACAACCAGTTGATCGAAAGTCTAATAGACGGTAAGAACACATGGATTCCAGAAATTTCTTCCTTGAGCATTTTCCATGCCCCTTAATTCTATATTGATAATTGTGATGTTATTGAATTATCAATAATCAAATTCAAAGACATTTAGCCGATGATGAGGTACCAACACTAGACTTTTACAAACTAGTTTACTTGATCTTCAGTATTAACATTAATTTAGCTAAGGAATCCCTATTATTAACTTGTTAAGTTATAAATCTGTTATTCTAGTACTTGTTAATGTGTAATTGTATAATTTAGTTATTGAGTCTAATTTTAATTATACGGTTTACATGCAATTTTCCAGATGCTTATATTTATGTAATATATAGTGTTATTTGAATTAGGTGATTATATCAACATATACGAATGTGAAAGTCATCTAGATGCATCTTCTATATATATTTCATCTAACATACACCCTTTTCTGGAATGTCCCCAATAGGGGTCTCCAACATCCACCCATCTGACATGAGAACTTATAAATAGCTAAGACTCGGCCATCCAACATTTAAAACCTTTGACCTCAAACAACATAATATAATTGCCTTTTTATCCTTGAATGTTTTCATAAAATGCTTTGAAATGGGCATTTTGGTCTCTTTTAATTTCCTACAACTTCATTTTGTTTTCTTTCTGAAGACTAAATTATCATGATCAACTGATGGCAAGCTATATACCATCGTATTAGATCTACAAACATCTTTATTGTAAACCAAGATTGTGATAGATGAAGATGCATATGTACATATGTCCCCCTGGCCACATAGTTTAAGCCATACATATGCAGCCTATCTTACAGCCAGGCAGAAACAACTGCCGAAAAAGAAAGAAAGGGAGAGATGGGAACTAGCAAAAAAATTAACAATGGAAGAAGAGCTGAAGATAGCAGATGAGGCAATTTTGATTTGAGCTTGGTGTAAATTACCAATTGTCACCACTTGTTGGTTTATAAAGAAGGAGATGACCTAGTATGAGTTAAAACAAGATAAGGCAGAAAGTAAGGTTAGTCGACATAGGCAACAGAGAACTTAAGTTTAAAATGTCAGATCCAATCCAGACTTGATCCCACCTGGCCATCCTTTTTAATTTAGGATGATAGCCAATTCAGATCGAGTTTGGGAGGGTTTGATACAACTTAACACACCTAAGTTAAATAGACCAGTTCAAAAACCGAACCTTCTAGACCCTTCTCAATAATTTATCATCCCTTTCTGAACCTTAAATCCTTTAGCATTATCTTAAATCACTCGTTCAAGTACTTGTACTAGTTTTCCCCCTCTATGCTCTGTTTATTTTTATCTTCTATAACATCTTTCTCAGTGAATCATATGGAAATTGGAAACACGTGACACTTTCCATGGCATAGCCAAACACAATTTTCTTAGGTCCAAAATTTCTTCATATAATTTTAATGTCAGATATTAAACAGAGAAATAGAAGACCGAGGATTAAAAAAATTTACTAAAAATCAAAACAATATAAAAAAAGTATCTGTTTTCATATATTCAGTATCTATCATACTCTTTCGGCATGTTCAATTGATCTAGTCATTTAAATTTCATTGCTTAGTATCCATGTACATGTATAAATAAAATATAAAAGCCACTTAAGTATAAATTTTGACTTTCTTACTAGAACAATGTCGTTAAAGATGTCAAGACCTTCGTTTCTTGTAACCGTCTCATGATTAAACAAACTTCACATTACTATTATTCTTACCAAGATCAGAATATCCTTCCAGCCCACCAATACGAAAACAGAAGCGGAAAATGGAAAGAAATAGAAAAGGAGAGGAATAAAATGGTACTAGCACAAAATTAATGCAGGAATAAACATGGTAGTTTTAAACTACGGCTAAATGCAGCAAAAATAAATGTTAGCGAAGAAGTTATACTCGGCATGATTAATTTAATCAAATGCAGGCGAAAAGTCTAAAGTTGCATCAGTCACCTACGTTTCCCTTGCAATAATCTTTGAACCAATTGCAGCTTGTATTGTTATCTCAAACATTTGCCTGCCAAATTAACTTGTATGATTCTTAGTATTGAAAAGGAAATGAATATAGTATGGGATTGTTGTCTTCAACCTGTCTATAAACTCCTTTAGTTTCGCAACCAATTCACGTCCAAGCCTCTGAGCCTTCAAAGTGTGAACAATAGTTGCCATTGCATCAACAGGTTGGCCATTCAGAAGAATATCAAGTTTCACCAAATCTGATTTTTGATACCTACAAGCGCAGACATTAAAATCAACTAGTTGTTAGCAAACACAATGCATGTTAGAGAATACATATCCGTGGTTTTTTTTAATCTTTGAAGTTTTTTGAGTGGATGGTTAATACAGAATTCAATTTTGAAAGTGTGGTTGAGATTTCATCAAAAGAAGTGATCTACAGTGCATAGGAAAGTAACAATAGTTCCAAAAATTTAGGACATATGGGAGAAGTATTGAACAAGTGACTAAGAAGTGCCATGAAGTGCCTATGAAGTGCCAATGTTCGAACACAAGACTCCATGTTGGAAGGGTTCTTGCTACATAGGTTTCAAATCTCTTAAATGCTATAATTGATCACAGGATGGTCTTCTCTACTTTGAGAACTTTATAAGCCAGATGAGAATTTTCAATATACAAGAAGCTCCATAGTCAGAAGTAAACCAAAGCTTATTAGTATAAGAATGAGAAGTGTTGAGAATAGTGGATGTTCACTGTTTTATTTGAGGAGTGTGTAATATGCATCTTGAAAATAAAATTACATAAATTTTGTATGTGGGAAACATATGCAGTTAATAATGACATCACAATTTTAGGAGTTTACTTGAACAACGCCCCTAATTGTGACAGATGTTATAAAAGTGTACATGCTAGTATTTTATGACTAGTGACAGAGTTATTTTAATGGATCTAATTTAATAAATTTTTTACCTAGGACCGGCCTAGCCTTGACAGTGTAGGGTTGGGGTCTAGATATAAAAAGGGCTGGGGAGGGGCATAAAATTAAAACCTTCAATTTTTTTAGGTTGAGGCTGGGGTCCAGGCTTACTTGCTAAGCCTGACCCAGCTTGTCCCATTATCATACCTATCAATAGGGCTAAATACATGACTCCATATTCTAAGCATTGTGATCAGCAGCAATTTGGATTTGAAATTATTTCACGAGTTGTTACTTAGTTTGCCTTATGCGAGCATATAGAAGAAAATCATAATCCTAGTTAGTTAAGATAAGGATCTTTAATTTATGTGTTATTTTCTTTACCTGTATCCTTAATAAAGATATTTGTTTTTATGTAAAGAGGACTAACTGATCCAAGGAATCATTTTAGTTCGACAGTTTTCTCTCAAAAACTTCACTGCTATTTTGAATCTTTGTCTATAATTTTTATTCTATCCATTCCTATTATTCATCTTTGCAAACGTTTTCTCTTTTTCTCTTAGCTTCGCATCACCTAACTAGTCAGAAAGCATATATCTCTGCCAGCAAAAGCATGAATGTACTTTGAAAACGGGAATCGGACTTACTCAGCATCTTCATAATCAAATGAGGCATATCCAGATGTAATGCTTTTTAATTCATTATAGAAATCCACCACAATTTCCCGTAATGGCATCTGATATTTCATAAGGGCTCGTTGACTGCAAGATGAAACAAATCATCATAATATAAATGTCAACTTTTTAGTCAAAAAAAGATGCAAAACGTCCATTTATTGCTAAACAAGACACAGTCGTATTGGAATTTGCCTATCAATAAACGAATACTCAAGTTGTTCTCCTCTTCTTTCTGAACATAGTGTAATAACAGGTCCTACGTACCTGGCAAAAAGAAAGGGTAAAAGAATCATTCAATTAGCCAGTTGCATGAGTGTAATTAAAAATATACAAATAAGAACAAGGAAGCAGATCTTACTCACTAGGGATTATAATGGTTGCAATGACAGTTGGTTCCCAGCAAGCAGTTACGCGTTGTTTAGGATTTGAAGCCAACATAGCAGGATTTTGAACCTGTGCCTTACTGGAGCAATGAAGACTAGCTCATAAGAGAAAATCATAGCAAATGCATTCAAACTTTTCAAAATAAATCAGTTGCACACCTTCCATCTGAATACTCAAAAATGTAAGGTACTGTTGGTACTGTGGATATGATTCGAGCACCATACTCCTTCAGAACCAAAAATATCAACAAATGAGTAACCTTAACTATTCATACTTCATATGATGTTTCAAAACAAATTATACAGGAACAGTACGACATTGACGTCATTGACACATAGTGCTGCTCAAAATTAACCCCTTGCATTCATGGTGCAGCTCAAAACAAATTAATTCATTGCACTCAAAATGCAGCTCAAAATTCATGCAATTCATATCAGTCATTAGCATGCATCTCAAAATTGCTGTATTAGAAGTTGACGGAACAAATATACAAATGGGAATGTAAACAGTCATTACTAGATCTAAGGGATGAACTAGGGTCTTGGCTCAATTAGAGACGAGATATCGGAACAATGATCAATTTTACTGTGCATTGTTTGCATTGTTTGTAGACGAATTTACTTACTCTGATCCATTCAACACATGCAAATTTTTTTCCATCAATATGTCCTGCAATTCGAATTGAAAATTTATTTGTTTGTTCACTTAATTCCTATGCTACCATATCCCACCCCACCACCACCACCACCACCACCAACAAGAAACACGATCCCGGTCTCGCAATCCGATTTATGTGGCTTTCTGATGCAGATCTCGGTTTTTTCAATATCTTCACAATGGACACCTTTAGTCATTAACCTATAAACTTCTCTTCAGATTCTCTTTCGTCTGTTATTGAGTTTAATTTTATTATTACTATTAAATTTAGAAGGGGTAAAGTCACGAATCCCCCCCCCCCCCCGCGACAAACCTTCGGCCCCAATCTCAACAAACCCCCTACCATTAACTTCCGTGCACTTAGCACCCCACCGTTAATTTTCAAATTTCTGGGGTTAAATTGCTAATATGAAATTACAAAAATACCTTCCTTCAACTGTAAGATTCCAGATTAGGGTATTTGGCAGGGTGCTAAATGATATGGCTAAAAAAGGGATTAAATTGTGGCCGTTCAAATCGGACACGAATCTTAAAGCTCAGGGGTAAAACGGTAATTTCACCTACTAACGGGTCTGAAATGGGAACTTAGTCTTTATTCAAAGCCCAATAACCCATAAACAGATCTGTCTTACTGGGTACGGATCACAACCCGTTACAAACCAGTTCAGAAGGATAAAGAAGAATTCAGATTCATAATTATCCCTAAGAAGTGATCTTAACCGCTTCTATCCATTCACACCGAAAAGTAGAGATATATTCATATCTTGAAACGGATCCCTAAGGCGACTATAGATACCCCTCCCCCCACTGTTACGAGGTAATCAATAATTTTCCAGTTTAAAGTTCTTACTTAATCATTCAGATTACTGACAAGAGCGTCGGAGGGTGCGTCGCCGGGATCCATCCCGGTGTCTCGCACTTTTTGCAGGTTCGCAGCAGCGGCAAGAGACCAAGTCAACACATTGGTGAAGGTCAACAGGTTTGCCTTATTCGTTTTCTCAAGAATCCACAAATTCTATCTGTTTGCTCCCACACCAAAATCAGCAGCAACAGATTGGCGCCGTCTATGGAAACCGAAAAAGCAGCCCGACCTATCTTCATCAGCGATACTAGTTTCAAGCCATGCATCTAAAACAGAAGGGGAAGGCAGCGGTCTCCAACCGAAGAACCACTTCTCTTCCTCCTCCCCCTCCTCCAGCTTAAGGTGCTCCTCCTCAACAGGCCCCTCCAGGGTCTCGGGGGGCTGCCCAGGGGGGCTCCCGTCGGAGTCATCCGAAGCAACATCCTTCTCATGACTATGTCACGGGTCCCAATCCTTCAGTTGAATCTATGGCTTCTCAAAGCCCTCCCGAGCGGGATCTTCGTCAAGTGATTGCAGACCGCCAAAAGGGAGTCGACCTCAGAACTCGCCTGAATGGATGGCGAGCCCTTGGTGGAGTCCATCAACCCGAGCACCCAGGGGCCTCAAGAATCCGGACCCCCCGCCGACCGAGGACTAGAAAATCCCCTCCCCCGAAGAGGCGAAGAGAGTCCCCGCAACGTCATTGGCGGAGAACTCATTCTCCAGTAAGCCGAGCCACACATAGGGACCGCCAAGCTGGAGAGGCACCAGTCACAAGGGCAGATCTTCAAGACTTCCAAGCGACAGTCTTACGGGCCCTCAATATCGCTCCAAAGAACGACCAGAGGCCACTTACTCATGAGCCAGCTAGGAGCCACCGCCTTCACACTCCCAGTCCTCGTCCATCTCCAAGCTACCATCGCCGCAACCCCAGTCCACCCTCGTACAAAAATGAGTCCCGGGGCTCGACAAGATATGATCAAAGAGAAGACTCAGTCTACCGCCATCTCCACGAGATGGAGAGGCGCTTCGGCCGAATGGATAGGGAAGAAGAGCAACGGGCGATAAACCTCCGCCCGGGCAGACCTCCATTCTCCGGCACCATCATGGAGGCCCCAATCCCAGAGAACTTCAAGCCGCCTCACTTCGAGTCGTATACCGGAGTCAGACCCCGCAGATCACATAGAGAGTTTCAAAACTCTCATGATGATCCACCATGCTTTAGACGCCCTCCTCTGCAAGATCTTCCCTGCCACGTTGAAGGGGCCTGCAAGAGAATGGTACTCTCGACTCGCCCCGGCCTCCATCTTCTCATTCGATCAGTTCGAAGGACTCTTCCTTACTCATTTCGTGAGTAGCCACCGGGCCGACAAAACAAGTGTATCCCTGATGACCCTCAACCAAGAAAAGGGTGAACGCCTAAGGGATTACGTTCGACGCTTCACCGCCGAAGCCCGGTCCATTCCCTCCCTCAACCAATCAGTAGCCTCAGCCGCATTCGAGCGCAACATCACTAATGCCAACCTCAGAGCGTCCCTTGCCAAGAAGCCTCCTCGGGACTTCTCAGAACTCCTACTTAGGATGGAGAAGTACATACGGGCGGAAGAGGCTCTCAATCCCCCTACTCTTGAAGAATCATCTTCCGGGAACAAACGGAAGAATGCAAGCGAAGAGGGGTGCCAAAAATCCCAGAAGGACGGCAATGGCCAGCGCCGCCCGACTCCTCGTTTTGAGAAGTTCACCCCCCTTATTGCTAATATATCAGAAGTTCTTATGGCGGTGGATAAGGAAGGGCTACTCCGCCCTCCTCCTAGAATGAATACCTCTGACAAGAAGAGGAACAAGGATAAGTGGTACCGCTTTCACAGGGACCACGACCACGACACGGATGATTGTCGAACTCTCAAGGAGGAGATCGAAGAACTCATACAGCGGGGATATCTGACCAAGTTCGTCCAAAAAGATGGGGCCGAGCTTCCCCCCTGAGGAGCCTACAAACGAACAGAAAGGCCCGCCGAGCCTACTCTTGAAGAAAGGCCCGCCGAGCCTACTCTTGAAGAATCATCTTCCGGGAACAAACGGAAGAATGCAAGCGAAGAGGGGTGCCAAAAATCCCAGAAGGACGGCAATGGCCAGCGCCGCCCGACTCCTCGTTTTGAGAAGTTCACCCCCCTTATTGCTAATATATCAGAAGTTCTTATGGAGGTGGACAAGGAAGGGCTACTCCGCCCTCCTCCTAGAATGAATACCCCTGACAAGAAGAGGAACAAGGATAAGTGGTACCGCTTTCACAGGGACCACGGCCACGACACGGATGATTGTCGAACTCTCAAGGAGGAGATCGAAGAACTCATACAGCGGGGATATCTGACCAAGTTCGTCTAAAAAGATGGGGCCGAGCTTCCCCCCTGAGGAGCCTACAAACGAACAGAAAGGCCCGCCGAGCTTCAAGACTCAGAACCTCCCAGCTCCTCCCAAGAGGTCTTCACCTTATTGTAGAAGTAGGATCTTTATTTTCAATAAGGTCGATGCTTGTAACCCGGTCAATAGAATGTAATAATGACTCGCCCTGTTGAAGTGGCCACTTAGTTTATCTCAATAAAACTTTACATTTTTTCATTGAAAATTATTGCTCTTGCTTCATCTCTATCACTCCGAGTCACGACTCGCTAAATGATGAGTTCAGAGTCCAGCTTCTTCTACATGGCTGCTCCCGTAACTTACTAAGCTCAAAAAACGAGTTCGGAGTCCAACACTTGGCTCGATTCCGCTTCAAATTACTCGCTCATAAGTGGATAAGAAGTGGTTCGCCATTCGGAATTGCTACTACACCTCGTCGACCCCCTCAAACGACGAGTTCGGAGTCCAACACTTGGCTCGACTCCGCTTCGCAAGCTCGCTCTTAAGCGAGCTAGAAGTGATTCGCCATTCGGAATTGCTCCCACAACTGTTGAGATATACTCAAACAACGAGTTCGGAGTCCAACACTTGGCTCGATTCCGCTTCAAATTACTCGTTCATAAGCGGGTAAGAAGTGGTTCGCCATTCGGAACTGCTCCCACAACCGTTGAACCTCACTTAAACAAGAAGTTCGGAGCTCACAACTCTCTCCTAGAGTTGCTCCTCAAACTTGTCTCCCAGATGGCTCTCTCCTAAAGTCGAGCTCTTCACTCCGCTCACCTCCAAGGCGGACCTCTTCTCAACGAGTTCGGAACTCACAATTCTCTCCTAGAGATGCTCCTCAAACTCGTCTCACAAATGGCTCTCTACTAGAGCCAAGCTTTTCGCTCCGCTCGCCTCCAAAGCGGACCTCTTCTCAACGAGTTCGGAGCACAACTCTCCCCTAGAGTTCCTCCTTACACTCGCTTTCCAAGTGGCTCTTTCCTAGAGTTAAGCTCTTCACTCCGCTCACCTCCAAGGCGGACCTCTTCTCAACGAGTTCGGAGCTCACAACTCTCCCCTAGAGTTCCTCCTCACACTCGCTTTCCAAGTGGCTCTTTCCTAGAGTTAAGCTATTCACTCCGCTCACCTCCAAGGCGGACCTCTTCTCAACGAGTTCGGAGCTCACAACTCTCTCCTAGAGTTGCTCCTCAAACTCGTCTCACAAATGGCTCTCTACTAGAGCCAAGCTCTTTGCTCCGCTCGCCTCCAAAGCGGACCTCTTCTCAACGAGTTCGGAGCACAACTCTCCCCTAGAGTTCCTCCTCACACTCGCTTTCCAAGTGGCTCTTTCCTAGAATTAAGCTCTTCACTCCGCTCACCTCCAAGGCGGACCTCTTCTCAATGAGTTCGGAGCTCACAACTCTCTCCTAGAGTTGCTCCTCAAACTCGTCTCACAAATGGCTCTCTCCTAGAGCCGAGCTCTTCACTCCGTTCACCTTACGAGTGCCCTTCCTCTCAATGGGCTCCGAGCTAGAACTCTCCCCAAGAGCTGCTCCTTGCACTCACCCCCAAGACTGGATCGTCCCATGACTCTTACAAGGATCTTCCTCGCCCATCTTCTTCGTTCCTAGGAGTGGAGCTCCTCTTCTTCGATTTGGTGCCAAAGCCAAACAACACATCACCGAGCTTGACCCCCTCTCACCTAGCCGAGCTCCAAGATGCCGACGTCGAGCTCCGACCCCCTGCCTCGTCGAGTTCTGACCCCTTGCCTCGTCAAAGTTGGGGAGTGTTTTGACCATGAAGAAGGGTGAATCTTCATCCCACTCCTAAAGAGAAGTTGTAGATCTTCGAGTTAGCTTCGAAACGAGGGATCGCACGCCCCGATCGGACCTCCGTAGCACCGGAAAAATGGATCGCAACACAGCTGCACCGAGCAAGAAAATGGCAAAAACTATCGCCTCGTGATTTGCGCCATGATCATGATCAACCGTCCAGATCCCCCCACGTAGCTCGGATATACAATCCGAGCAACTTGCATTCCGAGCTGCGTATTGGAGAAAAACAACTTCATCATCATGATTCGCGCCTGATCACAATCAAACGGCTCAGATTGCGCCACGACCAAAAAACGACAAGATAACGTTTTTTCGAGATATGAGCCTCTTGTCTCGTGATTCGCACCACGATCGTGATCAACCGCCCAGATCAAGCCACGTACTGTCCTACCGAACTGCAAAGTGGCAAAAATGCGCCTCAAAATCCGTGCTTGGATTTGCCGAACAAGAAGCAGCCCAAAAGCAAGCAGATAAAGAGGAAGAGAGAAGAAGAGGCTAACCGGTCGGGTTCGGATCCATTACCTAAAACCCGAACACCTGTCTCCTTCTTCAACCATTTTGGCGCCAAACCCAAACAAGAAGAACCAAACTCCTTCCACGCTCGAGCCACCTCTTCGTCAGCCTCCGTCGAGCTTGAGCTACTCTCGACGAACCCATGAGCTCCGTTCTCTTCTCCTTAACTGAGCTCGAACCCAACTACCATCTTCAACCTCAGACCTTGCCACCTTCCACGTCGTCGTCCAGCTCGGTCGTTCATCAGCTCCTTCCATTGCCAAGCTCAAACCCATCACCTCTCCAAGCTCGACCTCACACCGCCATGTCCGCTTCGGACGTTCGCCCAAACTCGTCGTCTCCGAGCTCCCCCTCCATCGACGAGCTCATCTCCAACCTCCATTGTCGAGGAGACCCCTCACGGCAGCCGAGCTCGAGCTACGACGTCCCCTTCGTTGAGCTTCGAAGCCTTGAGCTCAACTCCTCACCTCCAGTGTCGAGCGCCTTGATCGCCGAACCCACCAACCCTTCGACGAAGCTTGAGCAACCACCGAGCTCCCCCCTTCGTCGCCAGTTGCCTCCGCCACCGAGCTCACAGCTCTCTCTCCGAGCTCCGCCACAGAGCTTCGAGCTCCTCTCCTTCGGGCTCCACGTCACCGAGCTCCATCCACTCGTCGTCGACCTCCTTGCCAGACGAAGTCGGAGAGGTGGGGAGTTTGGGGGCGAGGCGGTAAAGACGAAGGAGAAGAAAAGAGAAATAGGGCGAGAAGGAAAGAACTAGGCGGGAAGAAGAAGAAGAAAAAAAAAGTTGTGCCACGTGGCGGTCAACGCGAGCGTTGACCGAGCCATGTGGCTGCGCGAAGTAGGTCGGATTCCGAGCAACACGTGATTCGAGCTCGAAATTGGAGAAAAATGCTGCCGACCTACACGCGCCGTCCGATCGTCTCAAAATTCGCGCCACAACACGATCGACGCTCAGTAACACGCCACGTATCCAGAAAATGATCCACTTTGCGATGTGCACCATTTGATCATGATCGATACGCAGAAATGCGCCACATGCCCATAGCATGACCTGTTTTGCGATGCACACCATCTGATCACGATCGACGTCCAGAAATGCGTCACGTGTCCAAGTAATATTTAATTAATTAATTAATTTATTTATTTGAATTAATTATTTAAAAAATCCGAAAAAATATTTAAAAATCGTAAAAAATTAATTAAAAATTCTAAAAATAATTATTAATTCAGAAAAATAATTTTAAAATTCTGAAAAATATAATTATTTAATTAGAATAATTAATTAATATTTTCGATAATTAATTATTTAATTCGGAAAATGAATAAAAAATTTAAAAAATGAGAAAAAATTCAGAAAAATCTAGAGAAATCACAAAAAATCCAGAAAATTCTAAGGATATTTTTGGGCATTTTACAAGCCCATAACAACACCGTTACACCTAAGCAAGATCCAAACTCCCTTAAGAACACCGATAAAATTCCGTACACCATTAGAACAACAAAACTACTCCTCGAAGACTGTAGATATCAGTCTCCAGGAGTGGAGGGCTCGTGATATGGCTAAAAATGAGATTAAATCGGAGCCATTCAAATCGGACACGAATCTTAAAGCTCAGGGGTAAAACGGTAATTTCAGTTACTAACGGGTCTGAAATGGGAACTAGGTCTTTATTCAAAGCACAATAACCCATAAACGGAAGTGTCTTACTGGGTACGGATCCCAATCCGTTACAAACTAGTTCAGAAGGATAAAGAAGAATTCAGATTCATAATTATCCCTAAGAAGTGATCTTAACCGCTTCTATCCATTCATACTGGGAAGTAGAGATATATTCATATCTTGAAATGGATCCCTAAGGCGACTATAAATATCCCTCTCCCCCACTGTTACGAGGTAATCAATACTTTTCCAGTTTAAAGTTCTTGCTTAATCATTCAGATTACTGACAAGAGCGTCGGAAGGTGCGTCGCCGGGATCCATCCCGGTGTCTCGCACTTTTTGCAGGTTCGCAACAGCGGCAAGAGACCAGTCAACACATTGGTGAAGGTCAACAAGTTTGTCTTGTTCGTTTTCTCAAGGATCCACAAATTTTATCTATTTGCTCCCACACCAAAATCAGTAGCAACACTAAGTAAGCAAAAGTTAACAACGGGGGATTTCTTAATTTTGGGGCCAAACTATAGTATGTTTCACGACTTTGCCACTATTTATAAATGCAAGTTACTAGTGATTTTATTAATTAATTTTCTCTTTATCTCTCTCTATCTATACATGCACACATATATAACTCAAATGAGTGCCTAAACTAATCCTACCCCCCTCCATACTGCAACGATCCATAATGCGTTCAACTTATGGTATCCTACCGCGATCTCATACTCGTCCACAGGGGCGCATCTGAGTTTCAAGGGCCTAAAGCAAGTTCTCAAACTGGGCCTTTTGCAAGTTGACAAAATAAAAATGACAATTATTTAAATCCAAACAAACGTGGAGTCTTGAAGGACAAACTATTTAAATAAAAACAAATTTATACATATGCTTCCAAAAAAAATTTTGATAACATATGCATTTTACATGAAATGTCTCGTGACAAAAAGAAACTCAGACAAACTTTAAGGAAGAAGTCGCAGTGATTTTATTCTGAATTGTATGTTATCTCAGATCTAGAAATGATGAATGAGAGAATTAAAGAGGAATTTTTTAAAAATATGTTCAAAACATACAAGCAAATAAATGTTGAGTTTGTTTACATTAAGAGAAAATATTGAACTGACAAGATTGAAGTATATATATAATGCTATTTTGAATGCTTTCATGGATACATTTTGGTTTATCCAAACACCCCTTATATTTTTTTTCTTTTTGAAGGCAACTGTAGTATTTATTCCTTTCATCAACAGATACAAAATTTAGAAAAAAGGGAAAAGCAAACAAAGCAAACATGTATATGCACTTGAAGATTGCATCATCACAAAGAGGTAAATATGATATATTAGAGAACACGGTCAGAATGAAGTGATAATGAATATATGCACATGAGAATACTAGTTGGAAGCTTAAAATGTAGAATAACCATATGCACTTGAAGATTTAGTTAAAAATTTATCATAAACAAGTATATATGATATACCATTTTTTTAATATATAAAGGATAGAGTCATAAGGTATATATGATATACCATAGAACATTGGAAAAAATATCATAAAGTGGCATGCATGGGATAAGTGAAAAATAATATTAAATTCATAAAATGGTAAAATGACATGTATGGCTATGTAAAAAATAATTAGTTTAAAAAAAATGATTGAAAAATTAATTAACCCATGCAGGTTTTGAACATGCAACCTTCACAACGCTCTAACCATATGAGCTAACAGGCCAACTGTTGTTTCAAATTTTAGACAATACAGAGTAATCATATCTAAAAACAATTACAATTTTTTTAAACATTGTGAATACTTAAAAAATACGTGGCTCTATAAAATTGGGGGCCCAAAGCAGTTGCTTGTGCTGCTTGGATCCAGATCCGCCCCTGCTCGTCCACAAACCAAAACATATTGTTATCCTAGTAAGAGTAGTTAATGCATTAGTTTTTCCATTGCCTTCCGAAATGGAACTAGTTACCTTTTCTTTTCTATGCAAATTCAGAAACAAAGAAAATGAATACAACAAAAGTTATAAGAGAAGGGATAATTGATGATAGGACAATTAACTGGAATCTTAACTTTATTTGTTTAAAGTAAATGATTCCAGCTTGTATTGTGAGCTCTTTTACATGTCACAAATAAAAAAAGAAGAATATTCTCAACAACTTCAATGCAGCTAGATTGATCAAAACAACTAAAAGATAAAAATCCTTAACCCCCCCCCCCCCCCCCCCCCCCCCCCCCCCCCCCCCCCGGAAAAAAAAAATTCAAATTTTATCTCATAGTTTACTCCAAAATTCCCAAGTCATCAAGCTCACATTTTAAATGCTGCCAAATTGAAAACTCCATTTCATAAATTAAAAACAAAAACAAAAACACCAAAAGTGAATCACAATACAAGAAAAATTATTATGTAAAAAGGTCGAATTCTGAAAATAATCTACAAGTGTAATCTTGTTGGGTAAAGTGTATCCATTTCAAAATATTACATCCGAGACAAATTTCAGTGGACTTTGAAATAGTTTAATGCTCAGTAAATTTTTGTAACAAAAGGCTCTCATAATGGACACTACTTTAGTTAACACATCTTGGTCAATGTATAAACTAAGAAAACTACTGTGCTGGCCAAGCTCAATAAGACTAGTGTATGGGATTTTAGATTGACACCCATAGTTGCCATACTCGGCGAAGGCACAAACAAGACACAATTTTCTGAATAAGGGTTAAGCATGGGCTATGCTAAGCACTACCAAGCACAGCCTACTTCCACCCCTATACTTGACCCTGCGCAGCAGTCCTAAGCAGCCACTGCCTCATTTTATAAATTAAAAATATACAAATGTATACAGTGGAAGGTACAAAGACAGAACATACAGAGTAAGAAAGACTCTCTCAGCAGAAATGACTTCTGTAAGCATCAGGCCATAATCTGTGGTAACGGAGAAGGACATGGCTAAAACAACAGCCAAAGGAGAAACTTAAAATGAGATATTCCTCTTTTCCTACCATTTTCCTTTTTATTTATTTTAAAAACGATTTGAGCTGCCTCATGCAGCACACCACATACAAAAAAACAGACTATATAAACAAAACTTACAATTTATTATAAAAAAAATTTGTATCTCAAATAGTATCCAAATGCTCAACGAAACAAAGAAAGTGAAATGTTCTTGTCATTAGACTTTTAGTTAGATGGTGCTGTGGTAATGACTTTGCCAATGATTTTGCCAATTTATAGCAATTCCCATGCTTTGCTTCTGCATTCTGAACTACCTATCCATATCTTGGTTCACAGAAGATAAAGTGGTCATATACCAGTTGTTTCGCGGTGGAAAAGAAATACAAAGCCAAAAAAAAACCTGTTCAAGACGCTGACGGAATACATCCATATGCAGTAAACCCAGGAAGCCACACCTGTTTATAGCAACCAGATGCATACACAAATAATGTCAGGAGTGGAATCTCAAAGGCATGGAATTCTTCAAGTTGTGGTGAGACTATAACCTTATAATAGCTATATTCCATATCGATGAGCTTATCAAAGACAAAACTTAGTTCATGCATACCTGAAACCCATGCCGAGTGCAGCACTGGTCTCTTTGGTAACGGATACACTGGCATCATTGCATGTTAACCTCTCAATTGCATGGTTAAGAGCCTCAAAATCTGATCCATCAGCAGGATAAAGACCAGAGAAGACCATGTGCTTTGCAGGCTTGAAACCTGAACGACTAAATAGTGTTTACAGCCAAAAATGTAAACAGATGTTCTAAAAGAAAATAAAATGTGAGCCAATCAACACTAGAATAGAAGACTGGAGGAAATAGTTATATACTGCATGGGTGTTGCATTATTAGAGGTATACAAATTGCTTAAGCAAATAAAACTTGTGGAACAAGATGCATTACCTGGAAGAGGCTCTACAACAGTTTTGGGATGATACAGTGTATCACCAACCCGTGCTTCTTTTGTTGAGCGCATTCCAGTAACCACATAACCAACTTGGCCAGTAAAAAGGACTCCAGTTGGAGTAAGTTCAGGATGCATTATCCCTACATCAGAGACTTCATAAACCTGTGAATTGGCTGCAGCGGTAATTTTATCACCCTTGCGAAGGGCACCATCAACAACAGCAACATGGCAAATTACACCTTTATATTCATCATAATAAGAATCTAACAAAAGCATTCTCAATGGTGAATCACTCATCCCAGGAGGAGAAGGTATGTGCTCTATGACAGCAGGAAGGACATGCTCGAGGCCTTGTCCAGTTTTTGCAGAAATAAGAAGAGCATCTTTTGGATCAAGATCAAACAGTGACTTCAACTGAGCTTTCACACGATCGGGATCAGCTGTAGGCTGATCAATTTTGTTTATTACAGGGATTATGGTTAGGTTAGACTCAAATGCGAGGTAAAAGTTAGCAACTGTTTGTGCTTGAACTCCTTGTGCAGCATCAACAACCAGAAGAACACCCTGGCAAGCAGCAAGAGATCGTGATACTTCGTAACTGAAATCTACATGACCGGGTGTGTCAATAAGATTCAGTAGAAAACTCTGTGGATCTTGTGTACCCGTGCTATCATTTAAACAGGAACTGGAAATGTGTTTGTGGAACATAGTTGCTGTCTGAGCTTTGACCGTAATACCTCTCTCCCTTTCTACCTGCGAATATGAACAGATTACCTATGGCAGTTCCCACAATTCACATAAGTGCATCCACAGTCGTGTGCTATTTATCCATTAAATGCATTTTATAGCGAACGACGAGCTGCAGTCGTTTGCTATTTATGCATTTTTTGCCAAAAACGCAACAGTAGATTGCTATAAATGAGAGGAGATATAAGAATTATGCATAATTTAAAGGACGGAGCTTGAAGCTCTGTCCCTAAAAAAAAAATATATTATTTTAATACTCAGACGCAACTTCAACTTCCGTCCCGATTAAAAAATATATATTTTTTTCATTTTTTTCCTCGGACGGCACTTGAAGTGCCGTTCCTCAAATTTGGCCTTTTTTCATTTTGGCTTGATCCGTGATCCGTCCAACCATTTTTTTGATTTTTTTTTCTTTTTTTAATTATTAAAATTATTAAAATAATCAAATAAATTATTTTAAAATGCCCAGAAATTTTTTTCCCCTTCCGACGCAAATTGAAGTTCCGTCTCACATTTAAAAATTAATTAAATCCCTCCGACGCAACTTCAAACTCCGTCTGATATTATTTTTTATTATTTTTGACTAAATTGCTATAAAATACCATTCGACGACTGCGGCAAACTGTCAAAATGCTATATGTAAATATGCATTTATGCATTTATACCATTCGACGACTGTGGATGCTCTAACATGCTAGAAATACAATGCAGCACAGTGTATCCACTTAAAAATCACAAAGAAAACCTAGGCTATAATTTCAGTCAAACGCAAATATGGCTGGGATTGAGAGAGACAAAGCAGTTACTAACACATGTAATGCACAGGTTTTTTGCTTTATAATACCAGTCACTAAAAAGCCCGCCCCCCCCCCCCCCCCCCCCCCTCCCCTCCCCCCGTGCAAAAGCATAATATTTTATCATCAACTTCCATGGTAGGTTTTAATGGTATCCACCAAAAAACCACATTTGTTTATATTCCCTTAATCGATTTTTTTTTTTTTGGAGTTATCTCTAGTATAATCTTTACTATTATAACTATAACCGGTGGTTCACGTGCACTTGTCAAAGGCGAAAAGCACAATGCAATCTTTACGCCTAAGTTTAGGTAAATAAAACAATAGTTTAGGTAACCTAAAATTGCACATGACACTACCTAACTATAATGGGTGGTTCATGTCATCAACAACAGCCTTACACCGCTCAAAGTCATAATAAACTAAATTTACTAGATAACTCCACAAATTCCATTTACAACAATGTAAGTCCACTCCCAATCACAAATGTACCGTTTGCAATGGCAAAATTTTCGAATTTTTTGCCGTCGTAGGCCACCTTTTAAAAATATTTGCGATTATGGGTCAATTTCGAAACTATTAGCACTCGTGAACTACTTTGTGCCACGTCAGCAGCGGCCGCTATTCTCATTAGCGACCTATTCATTTTGAAAGTCGTTAATGGGAATAGCAGCCTACGTTCTATTTTTTTTTTTTTTGAATTTTTTGTTTTTTGTCGCTATTCCCGCTAGCGACCTTAGTATATATGAGGTCGCTAATGGGATTAGCGACCTCAAAAGAATGTGTTGAGACACTTAGAGATTTCTATAGAGCTTTTTCTCTCTTGGGAACAAAAAATTTAAACTGAGGTCGCTATTGGGATAACGACCTTAGTATACTTCGGTCGTTATTCGCAATAGCGACCTCAGTAGGAAACACAATCTCCTTGTTCTTTATAAAATTTGCAAAATAGTCACACAATTAAGGTCTCAGTTCGGAATAGCGACCTTTGTACAATAAATGACTCTATTCCGAATAGCGACCTTAGTACAACTAAGGCCTCTATTCCGAATAGCGACCTTTGTACAATTAAGGTCACTATTCGGAATAGTGACCTCAGTTTAAAAAATAAATTGATTATTATTTTGATACCACTCTGTAGCGCCCCGATTTCCAACACTGGGAAACCGTGACACGAGCCAAGACCTTTTCTACAATTAGTCACAATACACAGAAAAACAGGAGAATTTAAAACTTTTTATTCAATACACAATGTGTTGAATATTGTACAACTGTAATACCTTACAATACAGTTACAATATTACCTTTACATTTCTAAGTATTACAACCTTCAACATCTTACATCAGAGTACTTCTCAACTAATGCATAATCAATACATATATTGCAGCGGAACTAAATATAACACTGACTCCTTGCTTTCCTTGCCTTGAGTCCTCCTGAACCTCGCCTTTGTACTTCGGCAATCCAGTACCTATGGAAGTGGGGACGTCAGTATTCACTGACGCTTAAAGGCTGATCATATAGCAGCGAATCTTCCAAACAATATACAAAATATAGCAATGGCGTTGGTGTAGTTTAAGTGTTTGTGAGTGCTATGATTAGACTCTAATGCGATATTTAAATAGAACTAGGACGCTTCCTATTCTAATGTCAGCAAGTTTCCGAAAGCAACATGCAGCCCATACTACATGCGACTCCATCTCAAGCCGTTTCTCCATATATAGGGATTGAACCCGCGTTTTGAACTTCTAATTGTACTCAACCTGTTCCCGACACCTACACGTGGCTAATGAGGTTGCAGATGTGGTCAAGTCCCACTATTGCATTTCGCCAGTGGTGTCTATGTTCGCCACTGCGACCCGGCCAACCGGACCTCTCTCCAAATAGACGAACCCAACGTATCGGGCGTCATTCCAAAATCAACTATAGGGTTTCGCAAGCGCAGGGTAGTGCGAAGCCTACCCTGTGGCACCCTCTGGGGTCTAGCAAGCACAGGACTGCACAATGCATCCTGCGGCACCCCCAGCCACGGTACCTCAGGAATTAACAGAGCGAGATACGCAACCCGTGTCCTCAACTTGTGAGACGGCACCGTGCGTATCCCTTTGACGGGAAGGTACAACCCAATACACCACCTATGATCTGCCTCAAAGGACGAGTTAGTGTAAGGGACCCCCTACAACTGACTCCTCTCTCCTGGCAAGGGTTAAAATGATCCTTGTAAGTCACTACTCTAATGATGTCCCTGACTCGAACAATCCTAGGGATGACAATATTATAAACACAACATGCTGGGCCTTAAATTAGGCTTCGCAAGACAACTCTACTAGGCTGCTCAACCTAGACTTACCAGAATCCCTCAGGATCCGGTTCGTGGCTCATCGATCCAAGACTTTGGCCGTGCGAATATACACGCATGCCGCTACCCTAGACTTGGATTCTGTCTATACTCCGGTCCTCGATTAACCTATCCTGGTTAAGATTCGACGGTACACAAGGAGTGACTCCTCCACAGTTCCTTAGGGTAAGAAAACATATGTCTTGATGGTCGATAGCCCTTAGGGTGGTAATCTCACCCTAGACGAGCACAACGAACTGTGTACTAGCTAACAAGCTATACACGAGTAACAACCACATACGAGCCAATAAGCTACGTATGAAACAATAACTACCTACGAGCCAGGCGGGCCTCGTAGGAGATAACCACGTACATACCAGCCAAATAAGCCGCGTATGAGACCAACAGCTACGCACGGACCAGTCGAGCCGCGTACGAGACAACAACCTACATACGAGCCAACTAAGCTACGTATGAGACCCACAGCTACATACGGGCCAGTCGAGCCGCGTACGAGCATAACCATGTGCAAACAACCATACAGGTAATCAATCCTAGAAGCAACCAAACGTGCTTACTAACAAACTTGGTCATCTATTATTAGAAGCAACAGAGGAATCTACTAGTAGTCTACGATCGGTATTCTACTATGGAAGGATCCAAAGGCGACATAACAGCCTTTATCGAACTAACTATCACTAGTGGTCTTCCCGATCTTATTACTTCGACCTATAATGCCTTAGGCATGACATACACTCGTAAGCATCTTCCTACGGTAATCCAATTACAAAACAGAACTACTCACCATCACACTCCTAAGTATAAATGTGATTTCGCTTGTGCTTACATCGAGCTTAAGCATAAAATCACTACGACCTAGACATGAAGTCCACTATAGTCAAGCGTAGGTTACAAATTGATCATGGAAGCTTACTACTTATCATGACTAATCACCACAACCCAACTAGTATGAACAAGCAACATTCCAAGGCATAGTAGGTAGTTCTAACACTACTCCTACAATATTTTAAGCAAGTATTTGAACTTTAGCATGGTATAGAACACAACATAAAGTCACTACAACTAACCATGGGTAGTTCTTTTACTCTAAGCATGAATATCATAGTATGGATGTCATTAACTTAACATGATCAATAATTAGCACGATACCTACTTACTTAGCATGAATCATGCTCATCCACTAACATCGCATGAACAACACTTATCTAAGCATGGGTACCATGTAAACATGAGTATTCATATAACCTAGCATAGTATACAACTTACTCACAATCTAAACTAGCATGACATACTACTTACTTACAATTAAGTTAGCCCGGCATACAACTTACTTATAATTAAGTTAGCATGGCATACAACTTACTTGTAGTTAAACTAGCATGACATATCTATAATTAAACTTAACATGGTATATCACATACCTACAATTAAGCTAACATGGTATATCACATACCTACAATCAAACTAGCATGGTATATCACATACCTACAATCAAACTAGCATGGTAAGCAACTTACTTGTAATTAAGCTAGCATGGTATAGATAAAACTAGCATGGTATATCACTTACCTACAATTTAACTTAGCATAGTATATCACATACCTACAATTAACTAGCATGTGTTATTACATATCTACAATTAAACTAACACGGTAAGTAATTTTATTAAGGATCCTACAACATCCTAAGCATAATGAAATTAATCCAAGCATGGTAGGAAACTCTTAGATTGCATCCTACAACATTCTAAGCATAAATAGAATAATCTAAGCATGGTAGGAATTTTAGAATTTATCCTACAACATCCTAAGCATAAATAGAATAATCTAAGCATGGTAAGAAACTCTTAGATTGTGTCCTACAACATTTTAAACATAAAGCGTGGTAGGATATTTTTAGGAACAATCCTACAACATTCTAAACATAAAGCATAGTAGGATATTTTTAGTAACAATCCTACAACATTCTAAACATAAAGCATAGTAGGATATTTTTAGAAACAATCCTACAATATTCTAACCATAAAGCATGATAGGATATTTTTAGAAACAATCCTACAACATCTCAAGTATAAAAGCATGATAGGATATTTTTAGAAACGATCCTACAACTAACTAAGCATGAAAGCATGGTAGGATATTTTTAGAAAAAGTCCTACAACATTCTAAAATGAATGAGACTAATCTAAACATGGTAGGAATTTTAAAATTAATCCTACAACTTCTTAAGCATAAACAAAATAGTCTAAGCATGGTAGGATTTTTAGAATTAATCCTACAACTCCTTAAGCATAAACAAAGTAGTCTAAGCATGGTAGGATTTTTAGAATTAATCCTACAACTCCTTAAGCATAAACAAAGTAGTCTAAGCATGGTAGGATTTTTTTAGAATTAATCCTACAACTCCTTAAGCATAAACAAAGTAGTCTAAGCATGGTAGGATTTTTAGAATTAATCCTACAACTTCTTAAGCATAAACAAAGTAGTCTAAGCATGGTAGGATTTTTTTAGAATTAATCCTACAACTTCTTAAGCATAAACAAAGTAGTCTAAGTATGGTAGGATTTTTAGAAGTGATCCTACAACATTTTACTACTACTACTACTCCTATTTTAATCAAAGCATAACACACAATTATCTACTACTACTACTACCTCATTCTTATCAAGAACCCAACATACAACTTACTACTACTACTACTTTGTGGACATAAAACATCTATAATTACTTACTACATACTACTACTTTATTCTCATCAAAATCACAACATACAACTTACTACTACTACTACTACCTTATTAATCAACATACTATTACCACTTTATTAAATTAACATGCTACTACTACCTCATTTAATCACATACTACTACCTTATATTTTAGCATGCTACTACTTAGTTGCTTACTAGTCTTTATTATTACTAGTGATAAAAGAAAGATCATTTTTATTTTACTTTATTCTACAATTAGTAAATATGAAAGAAAAGATCTTTTTCATTTATTTCTACAACTAGTGATTAATAAAAAGATCTTTTTAATAGCTACAACTAGTGATTAATAAAAAAGAGAAGATCTTTTTAATCTACAACTAGTGTTTAGTAAGAAAAGAAAGATCTTTTTAATTGCTACAACTAGTGATTAATAAAAAGAGAAGATCTTTTTTTTTATCTACACTAGTGATCAATAAAAAGAAAAGATCTTTTTTATTCAATAAAGAAAATTACAACAACATATGCTTATTTATTATTAGTCCAAGTTTAATCAAAGTCCGACAATCCACAATGGTTGTAAAAATGTTCATATGTCAATTCCTACAAGTCCTACAACCCTCAATCGGTTGTATGTTCAAGTCATATGCAATATGTCTTTTTAGTCCACAATCATACATAGAACAACAATTACAATAATAAAGATGTGATCTTTATATGTTCTTTTGTAGTTACTACCTTCTTTCTTTCTTTTATTTATCACAACATTCAACACACAACAACACACCCATCAAAACCCCAAGAAAACAAAACAAGAGGATGAGAAGAAGAAGTCAAGCAACAAAACAAACAAACAAACAAACAAGCAAACAAACAAACAAAAAGCATGAAGAAACCCCCAACTTATTTTCTATTGGAAGGACTTGCTTGCTAATCCTTCTCCTTTCCCTAGCTTTTTAGAAGGCTTCTAACAACCTACAAAACAAAACTCTCAAGTTAACTTTGTTCTCTCTTTCTTTTCCTTTCTTTCTTTCTTTCTTTCTTTTTGTTTTCTAAAATGAGAGAAAAGGAGAATGAGGGGGTGTTTATAGGAGAGACTAGAAGGTGGTAAGTGCACCACATTGGCACAAAATAACCCCAAGGGGTGGCCGGCCATGCTCCTAGGGGGGGAGGGGAATGGTGTAGGGTGGTGAGGTGGAGGGATAAGGTTTCTAGAAGGCTTTTAGTTCTCTCATGCATACAAACCTTCTTTTAAACCTCCTAATCAACCCTAACCTTCTAATTAAGTAGCCATGACAAGAATGAGTATATTGACCAAAAGTATATACTACATACTTGTATGATGTACTAAGTACCATACAATTTGTATGTATGTGTACATGTATGTGTATACAAAAATTTTCTTATAAAATCCTCATAAAAATTCCCATAAAATAATTTAATTTAGAAAATAATAGCAAAATAAATTTTATTATTAATTCGGGGGATCGCGCTATCAATTGGATGCGCTTCGGATGCGTATCGACCGATAGATGCGCGTAGACACTGTTTGTGGGCAACCCGGCGAAAAATCACCAAAATAATCTGATTTTGGAATTAAAATTAAGTAATAATAAAATAATAATAAAATAGTAATTTCTATGAGTTAATATCCGTCCGGGATATTACATTACTCCATCCTTAGAATAGTTCTGTCCTCAGAACTACTTTAAGTTAGGAGAATGAATCGACAAATACGAAATAACATAGTCGGAGAACAAGAGATGAACCGAAATTTTTTCTTTGAACATCCATCCAAAGGGTTACACTTATATATACACAAACCTACTGGTTTACAAAATATCGTCTCCTCCTAAGTAATGACTTTCCTACCTATATATTACAGGAGTAGGAGTTAAGATCCCAAAATAATAAGACGATCTACCTAAACCTACTGGTTACAAGTGTCACATTTTTTTCTCAAGTGACATCCTCCCTATCTATACATCACAGATGCAGGGGCCAAAATCACAAAATAACAAAACAACTCCTAAGTACTCGACTGCCTAGTCGGTACTGCTGGCTCCCTCGGGTGGGTCCTGTCCGGTCATCAGTGCCAGCAGCTGTGCAATCTGTACCTGAAGGTCTGCACACCGGCGCTCCAGGCGCTCAAACTGTGCCCTGTAGGCACGGTTCTGGATCACCATTCGGCGTTGCGCCCTGGCGTTGGCACTCCTCAGCCTTTTCACCTCCCTTGCATGGTGATAGTTGACGAACTCGCAGGAGTCCATCTTGGTCTCTAGGTGGACGTGCGACCAAGTCAGTGTGGAGATATCCTCGAAGACCTGCTGAAAGGCCTCCTCGACAGGGGTAAGCTGGGGAGGTGGCGGTACCGGGGCCTGACCTTCAAAAGCAAAAGCCCCTGCTGTGGCAGCTGCGGGGGCTCCGTGGGCCAGTCCGGCCTCTACCGGTGGCTGCGCCTCCTCTAAGATAGGCTCGGTGTCCGAGTCTTTCAACTTATGTTTTATAATATTTCTATATCGATGCTAATTTCTGTATCCACTCCTTGCAGGATGACGGACAGATCAGTTCCCACGGGGAGTGGGTGGGGACAGGGAGAGGTGATAGAGATAGACTCGGACACCGAGCCTATCTTAGAGGAGGCGCAGCCACCGGTAGAGGCCGGACTGGCCCACGGAGCCCCCGCAGCTGCCACAGCAGGGGCTTTTGCTTTTGAAGGTCAGGCCCCGGTACCGCCACCTCCCCAGCTTACCCCTGTCGAGGAGGCCTTTCAGCAGGTCTTCGAGGATATCTCCACACTGACTTGGTTGCACGTCCACCTAGAGACCAAGATGGACTCCTACGAGTTCGTCAACTATCACCATGCAAGGGAGGTGAAAAGGCTGAGAAGTGCCAACGCCAGGGCGCAACGCCGAATGGTGATCCAGAATCGTGCCTACAGGGCACAGTTTGAGCGCCTGGAGCGCCGGTGTGCAGACCTTCAGGTACAGATTGCACAGCTGCTGGCACTGATGACCGGACAGGACCCACCCGAGGGAGCCAGCAGTACCGACTAGGCAGTCGAGTACTTAGGAGTTGTTTTGTTATTTTGTGATTTTGGCCCCTGCATCTGTGATGTATAGATAGGGAGGATGTCACTTGAAAAAAAAATATGACACTTGTAACCAGTAGGTTTAGGTAGATCGTCTTATTATTTTGGGATCTTAACTCCTACTCCTGTAATATATAGGTAGGAAAGTCATTACTTAGAAGGAGACGATATTTTGTAAACCAGTAGATTTGTGTATATATAAGTGTAACCCTTTGGATGGATGTTCAAAGAAAAAATTTCGGTTCATCTCTTGTTCTCTAACTATGTTATTTCGTATTTGTCGATTCATTCTCCTAACTTAAAGTAGTTCTGAGGACAGAACTATTCTAAGGAGGGAGTAATGTAATATCCCGGACGGATATTAACTCATAGAAATTACTATTTTATTATTATTTTATTATTACTTAATTTTAATTCCAAAATCAGATTATTTTGGTGATTTTTCGCCGGGTTGCCCACAAACAGTGTCTACGCGCATCTATCGGTCGATACGCATCTGAAGCGCATCCAATTGATAGCGCGATCCCCAGAATTAATAATAAAATTTATTTCGCTATTATTTTCTAAATTAAATTATTTTATGGGAATTTTTATGAGGATTTTATAAGAAAATTTTTGTATACACATACATACAAATTGTATGGTACTTAGTACATCATACAAGTATGTAGTATATACTTTTGGTCAATATACTCATTCTTGTCATGGCTACTTAATTAGAAGGTTAGGGTTGATTATGAGGTTTAAAAGAAGGTTTGTATGCATGAGAGAAGAACTAAAAGCCTTTAAGAAACCTTATCCCTCCACCTCACCACCCTACACCATACCCCTCCCCCCTAGGAGCATGGCCGGCCACCCCTTGGGGTTATTTTGTGCCAATGTGGTGCACTTACCACCTTCTAGTCTCTCCTATAAACACCCCCTCATTCTCCTTCTTCTCTCATTTTAGAAAACAAAAAGAAAGAAAGAAAGAAAGAAAGAAAGGAAAAGAAAGAGAGAACAAAGTTAACTTGAGAGTTTTGTTTTGTAGGTTGTTAGAAGTCTTCTAAAAAGCTAGGGGAAGGAGAAGGATTAGCAAGCAAGTCCTTCCAATAGAAAATAAGGTGGGGGTTTCTTCATGCTTTTTGTTTGTTTGTTTGCTTGTTTGTTTGTTTGTTTTGTTGCTTGACTTCTTCTTCTCATCCTCTTGTTTTGTTTTCTTGGGGTTTTGATGGGTTTGTTGTTGTGTGTTGAATGTTGTGATAAATAAAAGAAAGAAAGAAGGTAGTAGTAGTAACTACAAAAGAACATATAAAGATCACATCTTTATTATTGTAATTGTTGTTCTATGTATGATTGTGGACTAAAAAGACATATTGCATATGACTTGAACATACAACCGATTGAGGGTTGTAGGACTTGTAGGAATTGGCATATGAACATTTTTACAACCATTGTGGGTTGTAGGACTTTGATTAAACTTGGACTAATAATAAATAAGCATATGTTGTTGTAATTTTCTTTATTGAATAAAAAAGATCTTTTCTTTTTATTGATCACTAGTGTAGATAAAAAAAAGATCTTCTCTTTTTATTAATCACTAGTTGTAGCAATTAAAAAGATCTTTCTTTTCTTACTAAACACTAGTTGTAGATTAAAAAGATCTTCTCTTTTTTATTAATCACTAGTTGTAGCTATTAAAAAGATCTTTTTATTAATCACTAGTTGTAGAAATAAATGAAAAAGATCTTTTCTTTCATATTTACTAATTGTAGAATAAAGTAAAATAAAAATGATCTTTCTTTTATCACTAGTAATAATAAAGACTAGTAAGCAACTAAGTAGTAGCATGCTAAAATATAAGGTAGTAGTATGTGATTAAATGAGGTAGTAGTAGCATGTTAATTTAATAAAGTGGTAATAGTATGTTGATTAATAAGGTAGTAGTAGTAGTAGTAAGTTGTATGTTGTGATTTTGATGAGAATAAAGTAGTAGTATGTAGTAAGTAATTATAGATGTTTTATGTCCACAAAGTAGTAGTAGTAGTAAGTTGTATGTTGGGTTCTTGATAAGAATGAGGTAGTAGTAGTAGTAGATAATTGTGTGTTATGCTTTGATTAAAATAGGAGTAGTAGTAGTAGTAAAATGTTGTAGGATCACTTCTAAAAATCCTACCATACTTAGACTACTTTGTTTATGCTTAAGAAGTTGTAGGATTAATTCTAAAAAAATCCTACCATGCTTAGACTACTTTGTTTATGCTTAAGGAGTTGTAGGATTAATTCTAAAAATCCTACCATGCTTAGACTACTTTGTTTATGCTTAAGGAGTTGTAGGATTAATTCTAAAAAAATCCTATCATGCTTAGACTACTTTGTTTATGCTTAAGGAGTTGTAGGATTAATTCTAAAAATCCTACCATGCTTAGACTACTTTGTTTATGCTTAAGGAGTTGTAGGATTAATTCTAAAAATCCTACCATGCTTAGACTACTTTGTTTATGCTTAAGAAGTTGTAGGATTAATTTTAAAATTCCTACCATGTTTAGATTAGTCTAATTCATGTTAGAATGTTGTAGGACTTTTTCTAAAAATATCCTACCATGCTTTCATGCTTAGTTAGTTGTAGGATCGTTTCTAAAAATATCCTATCATGCTTTTATACTTGAGATGTTGTAGGATTGTTTCTAAAAATATCCTATCATGCTTTATGGTTAGAATATTGTAGGATTGTTTCTAAAAATATCCTACTATGCTTTATGTTTAGAATGTTGTAGGATTGTTACTAAAAATATCATACTATGCTTTATGTTTAGAATGTTGTAGGATTGTTCCTAAAAATATCCTACCACGCTTTATGTTTAAAATGTTGTAGGACACAATCTAAGAGTTTCTTACCATGCTTAGATTATTCTATTTATGCTTAGGATGTTGTAGGATAAATTCTAAAATTCCTACCATGCTTAAATTATTCTATTTATGCTTAGAATGTTGTAGGATGCAATCTAAGAGTTTCCTACCATGCTTGGATTAATTTCATTATGCTTAGGATGTTGTAGGATCCTTAATAAAATTACTTACCGTGTTAGTTTAATTGTAGGTATGTAATATACCATGCTAGTTAATTGTAGGTATGTGATATACCATGCTAAGTTAAATTGTAGGTAAGTGATATACCATGCTAGTTTTATCTATGCCATGCTAGCTTAATTACAAGTAAGTTGCTTACCATGCTAGTTTGATTGTAGGTATGTGATATACCATGTTGGCATGTTAGCTTAATTGTAGGTATGTGATATACCATGCTAGTTTAATTGTAGGTATGTGATATACCATGTTAGCTTAATTGTAGGTATGTGATATACCATGTTAAGTTTAATTATAGATATGCCATGCTAATTTAACTACAAGTAAGTTGTATGTGATATACCATGCTAGTTTAATTGTAGGTATGTGATATACCATGTTAGCTTAATTGTAGGTATGTGATATACCATGTTAAGTTTAATTATAGATATGCCATGCTAGTTTAACTACAAGTAAGTTGTATGCCATGCTAACTTAATTATAAGTAAGTTGTATGCCGGGCTAACTTAATTGTAAGTAAGTAGTATGTCATGCTAGTTTAGATTGTGAGTAAGTTGTATACTATGCTAGGTTATATGAATACTCATGTTTACATGGTACCCATGCTTAGATAAGTGTTGTTCATGCGATGTTAGTGGATGAGCATGATTCATGCTAAGTAAGTAGGTATCGTGCTAATTATTGATCATGTTAAGTTAATGACATCCATACTATGATATTCATGCTTAGAGTAAAAGAACTACCCATGGTTAGTTGTAGTGACTTTATGTTGTGTTCTATACCATGCTAAAGTTCAAATACTTGCTTAAAATATTGTAGGAGTAGTGTTAGAACTACCTACTATGCCTTGGAATGTTGCTTGTTCATACTAGTTGGGTTGTGGTGATTAGTCATGATAAGTAGTAAGCTTCCATGATCAATTTGTAACCTACGCTTGACTATAGTGGACTTCATGTCTAGGTCGTAGTGATTTTATGCTTAAGCTCGATGTAAGCACAAGCGAAATCACATTTATACTTAGGAGTGTGATGGTGAGTAGTTCTGTTTTGTAATTGGATTACCGTAGGAAGATGCTTACGAGTGTATGTCATGCCTAAGGCATTATAGGTCGAAGTAATAAGATCGGGAAGACCACTAGTGATAGTTAGTTCGATAAAGGCTGTTATGTCGCCTTTGGATCCTTCCATAGTAGAATACCGATCGTAGACTACTAGTAGATTCCTCTGTTGCTTCTAATAATAGATGACCAAGTTTGTTAGTAAGCACGTTTGGTTGCTTCTAGGATTGATTACCTGTATGGTTGTTTGCACATGGTTATGCTCGTACGCGGCTCGACTGGCCCGTATGTAGCTGTGGGTCTCATACGTAGCTTAGTTGGCTCGTATGTAGGTTGTTGTCTCGTACGCGGCTCGACTGGTCCGTGCGTAGCTGTTGGTCTCATACGCGGCTTATTTGGCTGGTATGTACGTGGTTATCTCCTACGAGGCCCGCCTGGCTCGTAGGTAGTTATTGTTTCATACGTAGCTTATTGGCTCGTATGTGATTGTTACTCGTGTATAGCTTGTTAGCTAGTACACAGTTCGTTGTGCTCGTCTAGGGTGAGATTACCACCCTAAGGGCTATCGACCATCAAGACATATGTTTTCTTACCCTAAGGAACTGTGGAGGAGTCACTCATTTTGTACCGTCGAATCTTAACCAGGGTAGGTTAATCGAGGACCAGAGTATAGACAGAATCCAAGTCTAGGGTAGCGGCATGCGTGTATATTCGCACGGCCAAAGTCTTGGATCGATGAGCCACGAACCGGATCCTGAGGGATTCTGGTAAGTCTAGGTTGAGCAGCCTAGTAGAGTTGTCTTGCGAAGCCTAATTTAAGGCCCAGCATGTTGTGTTTATAATATTGTCATCCCTAGGATTGTTCGAGTCAGGGACATCATTAGGGTAGTGACTTACAAGGATCATTTTAACCCTTGCCAGGAGAGAGGAGTCAGTTGTAGGGGGCCCCTTACACTAACTCGTCCCTTGAGGCAGATCATAGGTGGTGTATTGGGTTGTACCTTCCCGTCAAAGGGATACGCACGGTGCCGTCTCACAAGTTGAGGACACGGGTTGCGTATCTCGCTCTGTTAATTCCTGAGGTACCGTGGCTGGGGGTGCCGCAGGATGCATTGTGCAGTCCTGTGCTTGCTAGACCCCAGAGGGTGCCACAGGGTAGGCTTCGCGCTACCCTGCGCTTGCGAAACCCTATAGTTGATTTTGGAATGACGCCCGATACGTTGGGTTCGTCTATTTGGAGAGAGGTCCGGTTGGCCGGGTCGCAGTGGCGAACATAGACACCACTGGCGAAATGCAATAGTGGGACTTGACCACATCTGCAACCTCATTAGCCACGTGTAGGTGTCGGGAACAGGTTGAGTACAATTAGAAGTTCAAAACGCGGGTTCAATCCCTATATATGGAGAAACGGCTTGAGATGGAGTCGCATGTAGTATGGGCTGCATGTTGCTTTCGGAAACTTGCTGACATTAGAATAGGAAGCGTCCTAGTTCTATTTAAATATCGCATTAGAGTCTAGTCATAGCACTCACAAACACTTAAACTACACCAACACCATTGCTATATTTTCCGAATAGCGACCTTAGTACAACTAAAGCCTCTATTCCGAATAGCGACCTTTGTACAATTAAGGTCACTATTCGGAATAGTGACCTCAGTTTAAAAAATAAATTGATTATTATTTTCCCAGATAGCAAAAACTCTTTAGATTTTGCTAAGTGTTATAATACAGTTCATTAAAGGTCGTTAATCCCATTAGCGACCTCATATATACTAAGGTCGCTAGTGGGAATAACGACAACAAACAGAAAAATCCAAATATTTTAAAACAGATGCGGCTATTCCCATTAGCGACTTTCAAAATGAAGAGGTCACTAATGAGAAAAGCGTCGACGTGGCACAACGCAGCCCACGAGCGCTACTAGTTTCGAAACTGACCCATAGTCGCAAATATTTTCAAAAAGTGTCCTATTAAGGCAAAAAACTCAAAATTTTCCATCCACCTGCATCGCACGTGCGTTTGAGCTAGTAATAGTAACGGTGATAACTTTAGACTTATCATGTCGACTACCAATCAAGACATTCCTACTATCAAAATCTTAACCTAAAATTTACCCCCATTTCTCGAAAATGAAAATCTTTTCGCTCACCTGCAACTTATCGAGATACTGTGGCTGCCCGAGCCCTCTCCTAATGGTTCCGGTGAGCTCCAACAACCGATCGGCCAGCGTCGACTTGCCGTGATCCACATGAGCGATGATAGAGAAGTTCCGAATCTTCTCCGTCGGAAACTGGCTCAGATCAATCCCATCTCCTTTGTTACTCGACCTAGAGTGCGAAGAAGAAGAAGAAGAGCAGAAGGATCGGTCGCCGATGAGAAGAGGGCGGCGCAAAAGAGGGGTGATTTTGGAGGAATTCGAGATTATGGTTTGGAGGTTCGATAGTTTGGATTTTGATGCTCGATTGAAAGCGGCCATTGGAGAAATCAGAAGAAACTAGGGTTAGGGTTTTGTTTGGGGTTTTGCATTTGGAAATGGAGAAGATTGAGGAGTGTGATTGGCGAAGGGAGGAGGGCTTTAATTTTTTTACCGTGCTAGGCTACTTTTTGAAAATATTTGCAATTATGGGTCAATTTCGAAACTATTAGCGCTTGTGGGCAACTTAGTGCCACGTCAACAGCGCATGCTAATCTCATGAGTGGCATGTTCCATTTAGAGGTCGCTAATGAAAATAACGGTCTCTATTTAAAAAAAAAAATGAAATATATGTTTACCGTCGCTATTCCTATTAGCAACAAAAACATATATAAAACATATATGAAGTCGTTAATGAGATTAGTGACCTTCAATGAACTGTATTCCAACACTTAGTAAAATCTAGAGGGCAAAAACTCTCTAGATTTTACTATCAACTTATTTTTGAAACCGAGGTCGCTATTTAGAATATCGACCTCAGTTGTACAAAGGTCGCTATTCAGAATAGGGGCCTTACTTGTACTAGAGTCGCTATTTCAAATAGAAGCTTTATTGTACTAAGGTTGATATTCCGAATAGAGGCCTTAGTTGTGTGACTATTTGCAAATTATACAAAAAATAAGAAGATTGTGTTTCCTACTGAGGTCGTTATTGCGAATAGCGACCAAAGTATACTAAGGTTAATATTCCCAATAACGACCTTAGTTAGATGATTATTTAAAAAATCTTACATAGAGCAAGAAGATTTTGTTTTCTACTGAGGTCTCTATTTGAACTAGCGATCTTATTTTTTTTTTCTTCCCAAAAGAGTAAAAGTTCTCCAAAAATCGATAGGTGTCTCAATACATTCATTTGAGGTCGCTAATCTCATCAGCCACCTCATATATACTTCGGTTGCTAGTGGTAATAACGACAACCAACAAAAAATTCCAAATGTTTTAAAACAGAAACCACAATTCCCATTAGCGATTTTAAAAATAAAAATGTCGCTAACGAGAACAGCAGCCGCTGCTGACGTGACACAAAGTAGTTCACAAACGCTAATAGTTTCGAAACTGGCCCATAATTGCAAATATATTCAAAAAGTGGCCTATTACGGCAAAAAAAACTCGTAGTAAAATGCATATGATATCCCAGCGTTGTCCGGATCCCTCACTTTCTTTCTTCTCTGGCCACTCTCCACAGGACACAAAGACGCACGCGTGGACTTTGACTAGGGCATCTCTCCCTCTCCTCCGATCCAACCACCTCCCTCTCTCACCGATCTCACTTCTCCCCTCTCCCACAGGAGAAGGTAAACTACTCTCTCCCTCTGTCTGATTTTGTGGTAGGGTATCCTCGCTTTCTTGATTTAGTTTTCTACAGAGCAGAATCGCATAATTCCGCACACTGTATTTTGTAGAATTCGTACCATTATCAACTACTAATATTTTAATGGTGTGCCCCATACCAATTACAATGTGTCTACGGGGATTCTAAAGATTGTTAACAAATTATCACGGCTAAATTACCCAAAATTACCACATCCTTTCACTGATTTATTATTATGTGTCAGTAACTTTAATTATCTGATGTTATACTTGACTTAGGTTCGTCTTGTACTTGCAGGGTAGATTGTGGTGTTTTTCGTAAAGAAATTATTGTAGTCATAAATTAATTTGCGCTTCTATGCAAAGGATTATTTTTGCCATCGTAGTCTGTTCATAGAAATGGTTACAAGAATTAGAAGGTAGAAGTACATGCAATTGCCGATTTTCTGACTTTATGTTGTTAACTAGGAAGTAGAGGATGAAACTTGATTGTTATGTGGTGTTGGTAAGCATATAGTCGATCATATAACTCTATGCTTTTATCTAATTCGTCGAATTGTTTAGACTATATAGTGTGAAGAAATGCCTTACAATCTTAGTGGGGTGATGGAAATGGCGAAAATTGATCCCTGAATTATGTGTTATTAACTATTCTTTCCGTTCCATATTGGATGTCATTTTAGAGTATTTCTTTTAATCCTTCCATAGGTTAGGTTTTCAAGAAGATTTATTAAACTACTCAAAGACTCATTAATACGGTTACTTTCACCTAAACTTTCAACAATGCCATTGTGTTTATGTTGGGAGCAAAAATTCTCATTATATTCCAAATAAAAAGTAAGAGGGTAAAAATGCAATTTCATAGTCACTTGCTTATGTAAGGGCATTAATGAAGAGGACCAAATCTTCCTTTTAGATTAATTTAAGGATTTTCTTAATAGCTGCGCAAAAACTTGGAATGACTTGTAATATGGAACAAGGGAGCATTTTTTTAAATAGTCGAGATCTCGGATCAACACCGTTGCCAAGATGAGAGCCTTATATTTTAGACAAATGTATTGTTTGGAACATTTTTTTCCTCAGAATTTGTCCGAGAGGGGGAAATATCGTCCTATAAGTTACAACCCGATATTTCATTTTTTCTGGCTTGTTTTATTCTTTCGGTTAGGGTTTGAAATAAACCAGGTCTCTTGATCCGTTACCCATACCTGTACTTCAAAAATCTTATTTTTCTCCAATGAACAGAAAATTCAAGTATTTATATTGCATTCTCTCTATATACGTTGTACGAACATTTTTGTGCTCGATTAATTTCTTTACGTGCATTATACAATATTTTTTATGATAGGGGACATCCTGAACCACTAATCTTTTGTATAATGGCAATTTAAATATGTTAAATGAGTGTCCAATATGAATGCCCGAAATGTTATCATCTCCCTGTGACATTGAGACTTAAAACCTTTCGAAGGAGTAATAAGTGGATGATGAAACTAGAATACTGTATAGAGTTGAAAGTTGATACTTGGATGTGGTGAAGTCTATGCTATGAATTCTGAAGTCTAATTTGCATCTGTTACAAATTACGGTAAGGAGAGTGTTTTGTTTTTAGTTGTATCTTTTTAGCTTTATTTATATATTTATCTTTATTTGTAGGTGGTGAGGATGTCGACACCTGCAAGAAAGAGATTAATGAGGGACTTTAAGAGATTGCAGCAAGACCCGCCTGCAGGTATCAGTGGTGCTCCTCAGGACAACAATATCATGCTCTGGAATGCAGTAATATTTGGGTATGTCTTTGCTTTTGGCAAGGAAGACTACAGGCTTTTCATCGTACTTAGTGGCTGCAAGTACCCATTATAAATTTTATATTGTATGATTTTGGAACTTGATGATTTCGTTGGTGCCAATTTACTTATCATTGTGTATTGTATTGCAGTCCAGATGACACTCCGTGGGATGGAGGTGAGGAATTTAATTGTTCAAGCAATGTTTCGTAAGGAAGCACTAATTGTTCACCATCTAGTTATCAATTATTGTGAATAGTTTTTCTAGTTGTTGAAGGTTCTAGTTAAAATTACTTATATGGTTTCAATAACTTGTTGAAAACATTGTGTTTAGCTTTTGTTTTGGTACCTCTACCATCTCATTGTGCATTCATCAGAATTCAGGTGCTTAGTTTTAAGTTAAATAACTATGTTAGACATAATTGTTTTGTTCGCACATGCATTGCATTGAATTCAAAGGGATCCAACCTCGAAGGACAAAACTTTCTTATATATGTACTTTTAGTCTTTTACTACTCTTTTATTTATGTTAGGCTCAAATTCACATGTATAAGTTTGAGAACTCGAAGCATGAGGAGAAATAATTGCATAAAAGAGGTAGAGAGAACCTCGAGATATCCAGGGATCAAATTAACTGCACAAACTCTTAAAGCACAAATACTTTTTAATCCTGCAATCCTGGAGTAACCCTCCAAAATTTCTTAGATCAAGATCAGATATAAAAACTTGAGAGATTATGTGATGATATTCTTTTGGCAATTTATCCAGCAAGTTCAATAGAGCATAATTCTGTTTTAGAAACACCCTAACTTCTAGTCTAGGCCAAATTTACAAATGAGCCAAGTCAGTCAACATACTTCCTTCTTTACATCTTTCTTTTATCTAAGGCAGCTCAAAAGAGAAGGAAGATCTTGTTTGTAACATATATCTCAGAAACAAGTTAAATTTTGTGACCATGGCAGGGGTCGTTAGTCACATGTTACATTTTTCCTTTTTAAGTCAGTATGGACAAGTGAGTGACGGTATCACTATCCCTAATGTACTCAATTTATCAGGGACGCCACTCGGGAACCCGAAGGGGGGGGGGGGGGGAGCATTTAATTTTGCTTCCCTTCCTTCACTCTTCGTGAGGATTTTCAATGCTAAATTGCGAGAAATATTGACTGCTTGCCCTTTGTCTGGTGAGAACACTTGGATCATTCATTGTCCTGTTCTTCATATGGGATCTCACAGAAAAATTTAATGCCTCCGATATGCTACTTATGCCTTAGAAGCTTGTTCAAATCTTGCGGTGGGTAGCCTTTTTTTTTGTTCTGAGACAAGGTGATTGGCAATATTGATGATATTAACAACCTTGTCTGTTTCCGAAGGTTCTTGTACCAACTAGTGTGTCCTCAGGATGAAAGTCAAAAGATTCAATGAATTAACAATCAACCTAGGAAATATGCTGTTTAGGCTCAAGTACATGATTATATTCTTGAGATCTTCAATCAGTGTAGCAATACATGGAAGAGGAAAGATGAAGCAAGTGAAGTACTGGGAGTTTTATGAACTGCTTACCATCTGTAATATAGGGTTACTGTTTGAATAGAGTCCATAAGGGAAGCAGTCTCCATTAACGTGCCCATGTTTATGGTGTTGTGTGCATGAATTCTTATTCAAAAACTTCCCAATATAAACCTAACATCACTAAAAGTAAGTGTGTCTTGCGAATGAAAACAACTTTATGAAATTTATGTCTAATTTAGCTCGTAATATTCCCAAGCCAAGGGATTGTGCTTCCAACATATTTAAAAAGACATATACGAAGATTATAATTTTGTTGCCATGGTTAGGAGACATGGTAGGGCATTCCCTGGAAGCAATGTGTTGTGCCTGCCTCTGGTTGCTTCGAAAATTGTGCAAGGGGCGTTGCACCAGCACCCGGGTGCGGTGGAAAATGGGCAAGAGTTCCTGCATCAATCTGGACATGTGCGGGTAAAGAAGCTAGTCCAGGAAAATAGGCTTAGGTTAGCGACTTGGAATATAGGAATATTGACAGGAAAATGCATAGAATTAGTAGATATCATGATTAGAAGGAATATTAATATAACTTGTTTACAAGAAATAAAGTGGGTAGGGGAGAAAGCTAAAGAGATAGATGGTTAATTATATTATACCGGTGTAATTAGAAATAGAAATGGAGTAGGAATTTTAGTAGATAAGAATTTCAAAAGAGATGTTGTAGGTATTAATAGGAAAGGGGATAGAATAATATAAATTAAGCTTGTACCAGGGGGAAACATAATTAATATCATTAGTGCTTATGCACCCCAAGTAGGATTAGATGTACAAGCTAAAAATAAATTCTGGGAGGATATGGATGAGATAATTCAAGGAGTACCCTTAGGTGAGAAATTATTTATAGGAGGAGATTTCAATGGACATGTAGGAGAAGATAACATGAGAAATGAGATGGTGCATGAAGGACATGGATTTGGAAATAAGAACGATGGTGGAGAGGCTCTATTAGATTTTGTGGCTTCGTATGATCTTATACTAGCAAATACTTATTTTAGGTAGAGGGAGGAATATTTGATAACCTTTAAAAGTGGGATAAATGGGAGTCAGATTGATTTTTTTCATCACTAGAAAGGTAAATCGCTTGACATGTAAAGATTGTAAAGTTATATTGGGAGGATGTTTAACCTCACAACATAGATTAATGGTATTGGATGTTAAGATTGGGAAACATATATGTGCAAGGAAGGAGACTAGGAACCCAAGAATTAGGTGGTGGAGCTTGAAAGGAGATAAACTAGAAGTTTTTAGAGATAAAGTCCTTAAAAAAGCAACATGGAATTGGTAATGAGAGACAAATATGATGTGGACTAAAATGGCTACGTACATAAAAGAAATTTCAAAGGAGGTACTTGGAGAATTTAAAGGTAGAGGGTTGCTAAATAAAGGAATATGGTGGTGGCAAGAAGAACTCCAAAATATTGTGAGAAAAAAAGATCAACCTTCAAAATATGGCAAAAGAATAGAAATGAAGAGGATTTGGAGAGGTATAAGACCATTAGAAAAGAAGTTAAGAAAGCGGTAAGAGATGCAAAAGAAAAAGCTTAGGATAATTTGTACACAAAATTAGAAACAAAAGAATGAGAAAATAACATTTATAAGCTTGCTAAACAAAGTGATAGAAAAACAAAAGATCTGGATATAATTAGGTGTATTAAGAGCGAGAATTCAAGAGTCTTAGTAAAAGATGAGAAAATTAAGGAAAGATTGCGAAATTACTTTAAGAAGTTATTAAATAAAAAGGTTGTGGGTAACTTAAATATAGAGGACTCGAGGGAGAGTCGAGAGCACATGTTTTTCTGTAGAATTAGGACCTCGAAGGTTCAAAATGCTCTAGGAAGGATGAAAATAGGAAAAGCTTTAGGACCGGATGATATACCCATTGAAGTTTGGAAGTGTCTTGGGGATGTAGGAGTGAGTTAGCTAACAAAATTATTTAATAAAATTTTGAGGACTAAGAAGATGCCCAATAAATGGATAAAGAGTATTTTAGTACCTATATATAAAAATAAAGGAGATATACAAAGTTGCTCAAACTACCGAGGAATTAAATTAATGAGCCATACAATGAAAATTTGGGAGAGTGATCGAACATAGACTGAGACTAGAAACTACAGTATCTGAGAATCAGTTTGGGTTTATGCCTGGGAGGTCAATAATGGAAGCAATTTATGTACTGAGGAGACTTATGAAAAAATATAGGGAGAATAAGAAAGATCTACATATGCTTTTTATAGATCTAGAAAAAGCATATGATAAAGTCCCTAGTGACATAGTATGGTGGGTGTTAAATAATAAAAGAGTAACTATTCGGTATATTGAGGTAATTATGGATATGTATGAAGGGGCAACAATCACAATTAGAACAACCACAGGATGGACCAGCGATTTTCCTAGTATAGTTGGTTTACACCAAGGTTCTGCTTTAAACCCCTACATCTTTACTCTGGTTATGGATGAATTGACGCGAGGAATACAAGATGAGGTGCCTTGGTGTATGCTTTTTGCCAATGACGTCGTCTTAGTGGACGAGACTAGAGCAGGAGTCAATGCTAAATTAGAGTTGTGGAGAGAAACTTTGGAAGCTAGAGACTTTAGGATAAGCAGAACTAAAACAGAGTATATGGAGTGTAATTTTAGTGATATTCGGAACACAACTGAGGAAGTAGTGAAGCTTGATGGCCAAGAGATACCTAAGAGAGACCGTTTTCGATATTTAGGCTCGATTATACAAAGAGATGGGGAGATTTGTGAAGATATTATACATAGGATTCAAGCAGGGTGGCTTAAGTGGAGAAGTGTCAGTGGTATTTTGTGTGACAAACGTATACCTTCGAAATTGAAGAGAAAATTTTATAGGACGGCGGTTAGACCAGTAATGATGTAGGGAGCAGAGTGTTGGTCAACAAAGAAACAACATGTCTAAAAAATAAGTATAGCAGAGATGAGGATGCTAAGATGGATGTGTAGTAAAACAAGGATAGAAATAGAAACAAGCATATACGAGACATACTAAAGGTAGCTCCAATCCAAGATAAGTTAAGAGAGAATCGCTTCAGGTCGTTTGGACATGTCACACATAGATCTAGTAGTGCCCCTGTTAGAAAAAGTGTTTTGATAAGTATTGAGGGTAGAGTTAGGGGTAGAGGAAGACATAAACTAACTTGGGTGGAAATGGTGAAAAAGATATGATAGCTTGTGATGTTACAGAAGATATTGCGCTAAACCGAGCTGAATGGAAAACCAGGATTCATGTAGCTGACCCCAACTAGTTGGGAAAAAGGCTTTGTTGTTGTTGTTGTTGTTGGTTAGGAGACATGGTAGTAGGTTTTGTATTGACTTCTAACTTTTGGATCAGTTTCGGCATTTTCCACATATAAGTTACTTTTTGAATCAGTCTGGGCTAATTTCCTACATATCAGGGACATTAAGGGGTTTGTGCTTCCAGCAAATTTAAGAGACAGATATGAGGATTATATTTCTAGTTGGGAAAAAGGCTTTGTTGTTGTTGTTGTTGTTATATGAGGATTATATTTTCTTTACCATGGTTAGGAGACATGGTATCAGGTTTTGTATTGACTTCTAATTTTGGGATCAGTTTCGGCATTTTCTACATTATCTACTGGGTGTATTAGATTTTCAGGGACCAGCTTCTTATAGTATTTAGATGTTTAATGAAAATTCAAAAGATTACTAGAATAGTTAACTCTCAAGACAAACATTCAATTTCAATCTTTCCTTCATTCAGTGTATAGCAAGTATATTTTAATTATTGTGCTTGTTCCTTTTATGATTTTATGATTTTTTTTAATAATTTTTTTTGTATATTTATTATAAAATACAACTTTTAAGTTTCCATAAATATATTATAAAAATATTCATTTTAGATTTATAAAAGATATTTATAAGAATATGTATTACATATACAAAAACATTTTTTTATGGTCACCCCCCCCCCCCCCCCCCCCCCCCCCCCCCCACACACACACACACACACACACACACCCCTCTCTCGTATGCGCCTTCATTTGTCATTGATGGTGTCAAATTTTAAATAGGTTCTGTGATCTAGGTTTTCAATTGCTTACTATTGGCTTTATTTGGTTGTTTTCTCTGGTGGCCGAGGTTTTTTTTGGCAGGTATCATGTCAGGTGAGTCAAATTGAGACAACCGAGGAATATGGTATCTGTCACGACCGATATATGAAACCATGTTTCTGGCATTTATATCATGCTTGTTTATTGAAAAGTTCAATAATTTTTTTTTATATTTTAATGATGGATGATCCAAATACTAAATGATAATTGAATTGATAATCATTTGAGCACCTTGAACTTTAGACATTGTCTGGATGAGCTCTTCTTTGCATGGTCTGCTACTATTTGTGCTGCTTTATAATTGTGCTGTCAAAATGATGCCCTAGTTCATCTGTTTGAATCTGGTAACTTAGTTGTGAATTAAGAATAGGGATCACTGTCCACATAACTCACATAACTCTGTACTCATTATTCAAGTGATTTAGTAAATGTGCTCCTTCTGTTTTAGTTTTCTGCGCTCGTCAGTTCTGAATTTTATTCATATTTATTTAGAAAAAAAGGTCTAGCCACACGCCTAGCGTGTAGGTGTGTCTAAGCTGTCGTCCAGACCTGTCTAACATGTTTTAATATACTTGATTTGTGTTAGGACAATCTAGTGCAATTGGATCACATTACTGCTAAAAGTATAGGCGGATGCCATTGTTTACTTTCTCAAATCCCTTTCTTGTTTGCTTTGCTTTAAATTACATATAGTTTAGTGATTAATGTCATTCATATCGTATGATGTTGATTTTCTGTTTCATATGGAAATTGATCTAGCTGATGTTGTTATTTAGATCTTGATTTTCTTACTCTTTTGTATCTTTTTATTCTATTATTCCGCTAACTTATTTTGCGGAAAATCTGCCAGGCACGTTTAAATTGACACTCCAGTTCACAGAGGACTACCCAAATAAGCCACCAACTGTGCGCTTTGTTTCTCGAATGTTCCATCCTAATAGTAAGTTGCCGTTTGCAATTATATATTAAGTTATTCTCATGTGTTTGTTATAGGTGCTGTTGTACAGTTGTAGATTACATTTGCATCACTACTTGCTTAACTATATATTACCATATTAAATCACTGTACTTGCTACTTATTTTAACCATGATTTGTTGTTGTTGTCATGTTCTGTTGTGTTCTCTTGTTTATTTTATACCTTGATGTTGAATTAATTTCCCTTTCCGCAAATATGATGAGGATTTGATTGGGAGAATTCTACAGCTCCAATTACCGTGTAAAGATTCTTCAAATAAAGTAGTGTTATATTATTCTAAAATGTATAATATTTTCATTTGGTAAGGATTTTAACTTATTTTTAATCTTTATAGCCGGTCTTGGGCCTTAAATTAGTTTTGTTATAAAACTGTGATATTTTCTTCTATAAATGATTGCTTTTGAATATTAGGGAAAATTGAGTGCTTGAATAATCTCCCCTACAGAGGCCGGGGTTCTTTTTCTTGTAAAACGGGATATACTTGATGACATGGTTGTTTAGGGATTTTTTATGTCTTCACTTTCCTACACAGAAACAATCACAAGCATTAGAAGGTGATTGTGTACTGTGTAGTATCCATTATAGGAAAACATGGAACTTCTTGGTTTCGCTTTTGCATCATTCATTTGTTTCCCTAACCTTCCAATTCGATTTGTGTGGAGACAACTTTTCCACTCCACAAGAAAAATGCAGCAAAACCTCTTTTGGCCCGTGATTGTTGAGACCGGGTTCTCTCTTATTGAACAATATGTACCCGATAATGTGGTGGTTTGGGGATTTTTTATGCCCACGCTTTCCTATAAAGAAACAGTCACAACATCAGAAGGTGATTATGTAGTATCCATTCTAGGAAACATGAAACCTTCAGGGGATTGGTGAAAACGAATACTAACCGGGCCTATTCTCAAAGGTAGCCAAAACTATCCCATACCCCCAAGTTGTGGGTGCGATTAATGATTCAAGTATCTGTGTTTTTTATGCTCATATCAATATTTATTAATCTAGAATTTTAGGAAAGTATGTATAGTTTTCATCTATTAGCCTTATTACATCGTCCTGCTTTCACAGCTTAGACATGTTGAAAAAGTCGAACTGTTATGTTTGATTTGAGTCTTTTGAGAACAGTCGTAAATCTGTGATTCTGTAACACCTGTTTAATGAACTTAATATGCCTTCAGGTGTCTTTGTTTATTAATAATTTGTATACTGAATTTCTGTTATTTGTATGAGTTAGTGAATGAAAAGGTTTTGTTCTCATTCGTTGTTTTAGTATTAAACTTGTCTCTTATGATGGACATTATTATGGTTTTATTACTTTGTTCCTCCTTTTAAGCTCCTGTTGTCATCTCATTTGTCAATGGACTTTGCTTGTGTTCTATGTATATGATATTAATTCATTAATCTGCTCAGTCTGACCTTGTATTTGTATGAAAATATGTGCAGTATATGCAGATGGAAGTATTTGCTTAGATATTCTCCAAAACCAGTGGAGCCCAATTTATGATGTGGCTGCAATACTCACATCGATCCAGGTGCACTAGATTCCTCCATTAATCCTATTTCCACGCAGAATTTATGTTTATCACTTAGATGTTCTGTGCTTTTCAATGGATCTGAAGATTGTACATAAGTTTTTTAAATCTTCAATCCGTTCATTATGTCATATAGAATTGTATCTTATAAAGAAGCCCAAACAAGAGACAGCCAAATAAACAATTGATATATTGCTGTTTGTATAACAATGTCCTTTTATTTGTACTATTTACCTGCACAAAATAGGCGTGGGAACATTTCATGGTTATATTTGTATACTACGTGTGTTCTCGATTTAGGAGAAAAGAGAGAGAAAGTTTAAGATCTCTTCCATCTAATATTGCAAGTAGATTTAAAACATTTTTCTCATTGTGAAAAATTACATGCAATACTTTGCCCCCAATGTACATATACTTACTTTCCTACAAATAGGCCACTTATGCTTTGAGCGACTTTGGTGTTGCTCAAAGTCCATATTGCTGTTGCTTCGCAAGGAAACTGTCTGGGGCCTGTGTTGTGGAAGGAGGCTATGGCTACATAATTGCGATAGTATAGGGTATGTTTCATTTTCACAAAAGTCGCAAAATGATATTATACAAGTATCTAGAACTCTTTATAGTGTTATATTTTTATACTAGGTTGTTATGCAAAAGAGAACAATTAGAAGGGTGTGTATTCAACTATGCACATGTGTGGTCGTACGCTCGTACTTTCTTCTATTATATTAAACAATTTTGGATATATTATAGATAAGCATATGAAATGGGGTAAGAGTTACAATTCAGGACCATATTCCTATAACAGAGCTGATCGTGTTCCTCCCTAAGCCTTTTTCCCACTAGTTGGGATAGGTTACATGGATCCTAGTTTTCCATTCTGGTCGGTTTAGTGTAATATCTTCTGTAAGGCCACAAGCTATCATATCGTTTCTCACCGTTTTCACTCAAGTAAGTTTAGGTCTTCTCCTACCCATAACTTTACCCTCAATACTTATCAAATCACTCTTTCTAACGGAGGCACTACTAGGTCTACGTGTGACATGTCCAAACCACCTGAGACAATTCTCTTAATTTATCTTGGATATGAGCTACCTTTACCATGTCTCGTTTATGCTCGTTTCTAATTCTATCATTCTTGGTTTTACCACACATCCATCTTAGCATTCTCATCACCGCTACACTTATTTTTTGGACATGTTTTTTTGTAGCCCAACACTCTGCTTCATACGTCATTAATGGTTTAATAGCCGTCCTATCAAATTTGCCCTTCAACTTAAAAGATTTCCGCTTGTCACTCAAAACACCACTATTACTTCTCCACTTAAGCCACCCTGTTTGGGTCCTCTGTATAACATCTTCACAAATAACCCCATCTATTTGTATAATCGAGCATAAATATCAGAAACAGTCTCTCTTAGTTATCTTTTGACCATCAAACTTCGCTACTTCATTTGTGTTCCGAATATCACTAAATTGACACTCTATATATTCTGTTTTAGTTCTGTTTATTCTAAAGCTCTAGCTTTCAAAGTTTCTCTCCACAATTCTAATTTAGCATTGATTCCTGCTCTAGTCTCGTCCACTAAGATGACGTCATCGCAAAAAAAACATACACCAAGGCACCTCATCTTGTATTCCTTGCGTCATTTCATTCATAACCAAAACAAAAAGGTAGGGGCTTAAAGCTGAACCTTGGTGTAAACCTACTGTAACATGAAAATTACTGGTCTTTCTTGTGGTTGTTCTAATTGTGGTCTTTGCCCATTCATACATATCCTTAATTACTTCAATATATTGAATAGTTAATCTTTTTTTATTTAACGCCCACCATACTATGTCTTAGGGACTTTATCATATGTTTTTTCCAGATCTATAAACACCATATGTAGATCTCTCATTTTCCCTATATTTTTTCTTTAGTTTTCTCAGTACATAAATTGCTTCCATTGTTGACCTCCCATGCATAAATCAAAACTGATTCTCACACTGTAGTTTCTAGTCTTAGTTTATGTTCGATCACTCCCAAATTTTTATCGTATGGCTCGTTAATTTAATCTCTCGGTAGTTGGAGCAACTTTGAATCTTCTTTATTTTTATATATAGGTACTAAAATACTCTTCCTCCATTCATCGGACATCTTTTTAGTCCTCAAAATTCCATTAAATAATCTTGTTAGTCAACTCATTCCTAGATCTCAAAGACACTCCCAAACTTCCCTCGGTATACCGTATGGTCCTAATGCTTTTTCTTTTTTTATCCTTTCTAGAGCATTTCGAACCTCCGAGGTCCTAATTCTACAGAAAAACATATGCTCTTGACTCTCCCTCGAGTCCTCTATATATAAGTTGCCCACAACCTTTTTATTTAATAACTTCACAAAGTAATTTCGCCTTCTTTCCTTAATTTCCTCATTATTTACTAAGACCTTTGAATCTTCGCTCTTAATACATATAATTGTATCCAAATCTTTTGTTTTCCTATCCTTTTGTCTGGCAAGCTTATAAATGTTATTTCTCCTTCTTTTGTTCATAATTTTGTGTATATATCATCATAAGCTTTTTCATTTGCATCTCTTACCGCTTTCTTAATTTCTTTTGTAACGGTCTTATATCTCTCCAAATCATCTTCATTTCTTCTCTTTTGACATATTTTGAAGGTTGATATTTTCTCTCACAATATTTTCGATTTTTTCTTGTCACCACCATGTTTCTTTAGTTTGCAAACCTCTACTTTTAGATTTTTCAAGTACCTTATTTGAAATTTCTCTTATGCACGTAGCCATTTTAGTCCACATCATATTTGTCTCCTCTTCCCAATTTCATGTCGCACCTAAGGACTTTATCGCTAAAAACCTCTAGTTTCTCTCCCTTCAAGTTCCACCACTTAATTCTTCACATGTGTTTTCCAATCTTAACATCCAACACCATTAATCTATGTTGTGAGGTTGGTCAAAATTTTATACATAAGCATGTAAAATAGGTCACAGATGATGCACTGTATACTATGTGGTGAATCCAATGTGATGTAATGGTGGGGATCCCATGCCAATTTCTTTCTGTAGCTACATATTTGTAGAAAAATATGTAGCATAAAGTTTTAATATGTAAATTAGAGGGTGATATATTGGTCGTATCTATTTTAACATGTAGTGGCGCAGGATATTTCACATTTATCAGACATTCTCATAATTCAGGAATACATCCTAAACATCTACAGTTTTCTTTAATCTTTACATTAGATGTGAAATGTATATTCCACAAAATGGTGCTAAACTAACAGTTCCACTTGTATCAGTTAGAATTTGATGATATTAATTTTGGTACTGCCATAGCCCATAGGTCTTAGAATTGTATACCATTAGAAGGCCGAAGTTTCTTGACATTTGTATTTGTTGAACGTAAGAAGATTTATTAGGTTATCAAAATTCGCTAGATCTAGTCTTAACTTATTGACTGAAATCTGCATGCATATTAAACTGGCCCCAAGAGGTTCAACACTTTGCTGCCACTAGCCGAGCCAAAAGAATCCACAAGTACATGGCCATGAGTAATAATTGTTAGCATTAGTGTTGTGCTACCATTGTTAGCATTTTTTGGCAATCTTTGTTCCTGTGCACTACTAATCATTTTTTACATATCGAGAGGGGGACTGGACTGAGGTTGTCAGTGTTGATAGAGAATTTATCTGGGAAAACAAGTGTCAGTAGCTTATAGAAAAGGGGGAAGGAATTACTAAACATATGTGCAGGTTGAGGTGTGTGCTAGTGTGTATATACCAAGTGTGTGACCTTTATGTATTACTAGAGTGAGGGGTTTTAGAGAGAACGCGTGAACCTGCACATTAATTCATGCCCTTGCATTTTTTTTGAAATTAGACATTTCTTTATTTTCATTCATTGTTTTTTCTCTATTATTTTCCAGATGTACGCTTCTGTCACAGACTCACAAATCAAATTATAATAATAAATTTTAAATAAACGGATCACGCTTACCTCCCGATTTTGCAATATTCTGAAATCATTATGATAAATTTATCTATTTTATATCATGTGAGCACACCTTACTTACACTGCACAGTTGAAGTTGACAAATTCTTCAAATAATCTGATAACATGATGTAGTCTTATAAAATATCAAGAATAAATTAAGCCAAACATTCTTTAATAATCTGTACCGAAAAAAATTTATTTATATGCAGAATAATTGAAAAACAAAAGCAGACATATGTAAATATGCATAAACAAAAGAAGATATAGTTTGTATATACTACATATTACTATAAAAGTTTCTAATTATAATTGATATCACCAGAGACCATTTTGAGATGAACATACTTCCCATGTTTACAGTTTGCCACTTGTATGGCCTTGTTCTCCTTTCTGCATGTTGTTTTACTTTGTACTTGACTACTTGTCTCAATTTTGCTCACACATCTGGTTGATGCACTCTGAGCATTGGTTTACATGCATTATATGTTCTAAAAAATCGAGGCATATGTTTAGAAAAATCTAGTCATAGGATAAATGAAAGATATCTAGTGGGACCAGAGCTGGTTCTTGAATGGCAGGGGTGAATCTAGTTGGTGTACTCAGTGGCTTAAACAAACCTCTCAAGATAAATAAAAGACTCATCCACAATGATCATAGCTTGGTGGGTGAAGTGGTAGGGGCTTCTTTGTTTTATACGCATACACTTATAAAATGCTGATCAAGCTGGCAAAACCATTGTAAGGAAACACTTAAACAAGATTGGTAGACCTCTGAAAAAATGATATTGTTCAAGCAGTTTTAAGAATTTGCTTAACTAATCTGATTCTAGCTGTGCCAGGAACTGTTTGGTGGATCGAGGTTAACAGAACTGAATCTTGTTCTTTGGATAATGCACGGATATAAACCTGCATAAAAATGTCAAGTTTGGTGGACTTAAGGCTGAATTAGATAAAATGCATCATAAGCAGAAGCTGACCTGGCATCTTGAATAGAAACATGTTAGTGAAAGCCTTGTATCAATCCCTATTATAACTAAATCTATTTTGGGGGGAACATTGAGATAAGTGTCCCATGTATGATCTCCTTAAAATTGAAGAGATCGTTGAGATGTGCTTGCTATTGGGTTGTGACTTGTGACTCCCCGTTCATCTAAAGACTGTCGACCTATGTCTTCAGAATTCCTATAAACGCTGGTCCAGAAGATATCTGCTTCCACTATTCACCCATCAAATTGTTAAATCGATAGTCATTCATTTTTCAATTTAGGTCGGACCAATCAATTAAATCATTTCTATTTGTTCGAAAATGCTCTAATTATGATTCGACGTTTTGCACATTATGCAGTCACTACTGTGTGATCCGAACCCCAACTCTCCAGCAAACTCAGAAGCAGCGCGCATGTTCAGCGAGAACAAGAGGGAGTACAACAGGAAGGTGAGGGAGGTAGTGGAACAGAGCTGGACTGCTGACTGACTTGTATTCGTCAACATTACTACTGCATTCCTCAATAAATCCCAGCAAACTTTATTGCTCTTTACATATATGTTTGTATTCCAACAATTACTGAAACCTGCGATGTTAAATTTATTTTCTTTTTAAAACCTCTGTTGTATATCTGGCTTGGCTTGCAATGTGAATCATTTAGTGGACATTTGAACTTTCTCATCTTTCTTGGTGGTTCTTATTGTCCCATTATAGTAGTAGATATAGTAGTAGAAGTAGATAGATAAATACTTTTATGCCTCCAAATCTTCTTGTCCTCCCTCCGTTTGTTTCACCAGTTTTCCTAAACAGTACTCTGCCAGCATGCACTTTACGACCATCACTCTCCCAGTATTTCCAAGTGTTAATTGTATAAAACTGAATTTGACCTTCATTGATAATAAAAAAGTGAAAAAAAGGTTTGAACTTCCAACTTCATTGATAATAAAAAGTGAATTTAGCCCATGGAATTTACTGTTAAATGCTTGTCTTTAGTGAGCATATCCAAACCACATTAGTTATTTTGACATTAGTTATTTGGCTAACTAAAATAGTCAAAATGGTTAACAAATAGATAATTTGGCTAGCGAAAAAAGTCTACACTCCAACCATCTTATCTATTTTGAAAAACCATTAATAATTTCCAAGCCCAAAAAGAAATTATTGATTTCGATCGCGACCTGATTTCGATTGTGATTTTAATTTTCTTTTGCTCGAGATTTCGATCTGATTTTGATCGCAATTTTGATTTCGATTGCGATTGCGATTTCGATTTTTATTTTATTTTATTTTATTTTATTTTTTGATTTCGATCGACAATTTTCATTTCACTTTTCAATCGCAATTTTGATTTCGATCGCGATTTCGATTGCAATTTTTTTTGGTTTTGAGAAGAAGTTTAGCAAGCGGTATATACTCGCCATATCTGACAAGTGAATATTAGAAATCTATTTTGACGAGTAGTTTGGCTAGTTTCTGTTGGAGCATATTTTTACATTTATATTAGCTATTTTGGTTAAAAGTGAAAGATGAGAGATGGTCTTAGTTGTTTGAGATCTTTTGGACTTGGTTTGGACACTTTAGATCAAAAGCCTATTATTTACCATGATATTTGTGGGCCAAAATTCACGAAAAATTAAATTGGAAGAGCCCCATAAGGCTCAATTTAAAGCTCACTTTGGACAACTCTATCAAAACTCCCAAATAGTGTGGAAATTCCAAACTTAAATTGTTGTTTTTGTAACAAGCCCGAAATTCAACTATTTAACAACTAAGGAAATGGAGTAGCTGAGAGCTGTTTTTGTTATATAAAATGCACCGCGATAAAAAGTTTCAGAAGCAGGGACATGATATATACAGGTCTAGAAAAAAGCATTGGAGGTTTTCAATTGGCCTCGGGAACGATAATGCTAAATATACTTGCGGATTCACTACAATTTTGTACGTCCACTTAAGGATCATAATAATAAAATAAATAAAAAATGAAGGATCAATCTGTCCCTTTGTATCGCTATCAATTTTTATATTCGAATTTGAAGTAGCCAATTTTATTTATTTATTTATTTTTGATAATTAGATGGTCGAAGCCATCGTTTCATTAATAGGATTAAGGAAACAAAGCATTACACAGTACTAATAATACAAATAAGCCTGTCGTAACAGCGAAGCAAAATAAAACTAAGGCAACAAAGCCATACATCAAAATAGAAACACCAGAATGAGGAAACATAAAACCATCGAGAAAGCTCCGGCCTTCTGTCCATCCACTATGGTCTACCCCTCTCTACTTTTCTGTACTGTTCCTGATCCTTTTTGCTTGCTCCTGAGCACCTGCCCAATCATGAATCAAAAGAAAGATTTTATTCATAGAGTAAGGGAAAACTGTAAACTTTTTTTCGAAAAATTAAATCATTTCTTTCTAACCATAGACTCCATATTGAGGCGCTTGTAGCAATGTCCCAGGCGTTTTCTATCTTCTAGTTTGATGTGCAACTCTCTAAGGTGAACCCATATGTCAATTGTAGAGTTTGGAACCCGATTACACCCAAAATCCCTACACACTATTTTCCAAATAAGCCGAGCTTTTGGGCATTGAAAAAGTATTTGATTGCCAATTTTATTGTTGCCAAAATACAAAAATAGACATGCAACAAAAAAATATAGCTGTGATATATGACTAGATGGACTCTAGCCATTGTTAGCGTGAAGTCATAAATTCTAACATATGCCCTCGATCTCCAAGAAAAATATTCCAAGAAAAATATCCTCATTATGTTTTCTTGTTAATTGTTTCTATCTCGAAAGAGATCAGATGCATGATCAAACACTTTGTCATTTTAGCTGGACACTAGTTTTATATATTAGATGTTATTTTCAGTTAGAATTTTCTCTCTTGAAAAAATATATTTCAATCCCTAAGTGCACGTTACTATCTTAATCACTAGCAAATAATTTAAGTTAAGCAACAAGATTTGGGGCCGTTAATTTAGTTAAGATCGACAAAAGTTTGTAAGATATGCACTCAATTTCTTACAAAACAAATCATCTTCAAGAGAAACACAAAAAATTAACAAAAGTTCATTCTAATTGGGTTCCATCGAGAGGTTATAAAATTTGATTGGTTCTGCATGCTCCCTCTTACTTCATTTGAATCATTTCCCCCCTTTTTTTAAGTAAGTCGCGTCTTTAATCCTTGGTCATATGGTTGAAATAGAAGTAGTAAACCCTCAACCTTAACAAAAGTTTAGAATTTTTGTGTAACGATTGTGAATATTAAATACTGATAATTTAAAAATAAAATATATATATACTGATGTGTACAATCTAGGTCTTTGTCTACAAAGATGATCTCCGACCTGCAGGGTGCCTTATTGACTTGACCAGCGCATGCCTTCGAAAAGCCTCGTAAATCGAGAATCAACCCCCTTCCTCGGGTTACAAAGGGCGTTAGCTCAATTTATAGCCTTCCATTCTCCTTCCCTGTCAAGATGAAACAATGCGGCTAAGTATGCAGATTGTTGGTTTGGAGCGAAGTGAGCTTGGCCGCTCTGAGTACAAGTGCTGTCCTGCAGTCTAGATCTAGCTCAACTTGATAGTTTCGATAGATATCATTCAGATCGTAAAAAAATACGGAACTAAATCTTTAACCACTATCACAATTTTAAAGTTTTGATCTAATGATAATATATGCACAATATTGTAATATTATCAATATTCTGTTCTATCTCCTGATATAAAATGGACGAGAGTAATTTTAATTTATCTTTGATCTTTCATTTTGTCTCCTTCATTAGAACCAAGGCAGCATATACGAAGAGATGCTGTGTAGGTTCCCCGCAGCTTATAGTTTGTGCTCAATGGATCCCGCACAGACAAGAGCTCATGCTCAGCAGTTTTGTACGTAGGATTGTGAATATTTTTCACATTATAATTTCTGAATTTTGGTGTAGTGGCTGAACTTTTCATACAATTTTAAATCCACTGTATGTCAAATCAATTCAAATCAAATCATTTGTTTCAATCGTGTGTGCAGGTAGAAACTAGATATACTATTTTATTTAAAAAATCTAGGCTCAAAATTTGCCTGTACATAAAATAAGATGAGTTATGGCACGAGACAAACACTTCATTGTCATTTTAGAGAAAAGAAAAAAATTTAAATTGAGATTGTTGCAATTTGGAACTGTTCTGTTTTTTTTGTTTTTTGTTTTTTGTTTTTTTTCAAGCTAGGCTGACCCCTATTAAAGCCAATGCCTAGCTCATGATGCTTTCCAAGCATTGTGGCCTTTGGTTGCTTAGAGCATCCACGGTCGTTGCATATATACATATTTTACTGAAATTTTTGCCGTACTGCTCCAGTTTTTGAAATATTTGGGGCTCTGCCCTTACTTTAAAAACAATTAATGATATGACTCTATTTAGAACGCATCAGCATAAAACGTTATTAAAAATAACGGCATAGATTATTTACGTGTCGTTATTTTCAATAACGGTATCTATTTTGTATTTTTTTCATGCCGTTATTTGGAATAACGGCATATAACGTCATCAGTATATTTCTCTTACAAGTGTGAATCTTCTAACTTTAAAAAATTCTAAGTGTGAAAAAAACTTATAAATAATGCTGTTATCCAAAATAACGGCATTCGAATGACTTATATAAATGAACTCTTGCCGTGTTTGGAAACATAGAGAATGGATAATAAGATTTTTTTTAAAAAAAAATTTATAACTGATGCCGTTATTTAGAATAACAGCATCAGTTATAATTTTTTTTTTATTTTTAAACTTATTCATCAGAGATGATGAATAATAAGTTACTTTTTTATAAAAAAAATTTTATAACTGATGCCGTTATTCCAAATAACGACATCAGTATTGAGAATGTCGTTATTTGAAATAACGGCATCTGTTATAAGGTTTTCACACTTGTAATTTTTTCTCTAAATGGAGACTACAAACTGTCGAAAAATAAAATAACCTATGCCGTTACTCCAAATTAATGGCAAGACACTTTTTTAAATATAGATGCCGTTATTGAAAATAACGGCACGTAAATAACCTATGCCGTTATTTCCAATAACGATTTATGCTGACGTGTCCTAAATAGGAGCAGATCGCTAATTATTTTCGAAAGTGGGACAGAGCGCTAAATATTTTCAAAAAGTGGGGCAGTATGGCAAAATTTTCTATTTTACTTTAGCAAAACGAGTGAATACTGCAGTACGTTCGTCAAAAAGTTTTAAAAAAAGCATAATTTCGTTGAAAATATAAACAAACGAAACATGATGTATCGTCTATGAGAAAAATAATAATTTAAATGAATTAAAATAGGCAGAAACATAAAATTTATAATTAAAATAAACGGCATCAAAACGTCATGTTTCGTCCCAATATTTTGCTTTTTTGCAAAATAACCAGACGAACAGGGTGTTTATTTTTACAAAAGAAAATTGCAAAAAAAATTTCGAAAATGTTTACAAACAATATGTGCAGATGAATTTTAAAAATTTGAATAAAAAAATTTAAAAATTTGCACCCAGTAACCATGATGTTTTCGTCCAACCATTTTTTATATTTTTTTCCGGTTAAAATTTGTTTTTTAATTTTTTTTTTTCAACGGACAAAACATCATGTTTCGGCCCGACTAGTTTAGAAAATAATTAAATAATACAGACGAAACATATCAAAATATGCATATTGCTATATCCACTATTATGTTTACCTTTCTACCGTAGAAAAAAATGTCAAAAAATAGCAGAATACTAGACGAGTGTAATACTGCAATGCGATTTATGCATAAAATAGAATTTAACTGACGACTGTGGATGCTCTTATTACAACGGACATTATTGTTTGGCCGAGTTTAACTCTTATCGGGGGAGTTTTCGGTGTCTATTAGACTTAGGCGCCGCCGAGACAATTGGGATGCAGACAGTGACTAGCGTATATGGTCCTTACGATAGTAGATTACGTCAGGCATTCTGGAACGAGCTTAGATTTATCAGAATCAAATGGGGAGGGCGCTTGGGTCATCGGAGGTGATTTTCAATATCACCAGATTCCAGGACGAGCACCAAGGCAAGAGACACAGTAGGCAAGATCAAGACGAGTTTTAACAGGATTATCGAAGATCTAGAGTTACTAAGAATTAGAATTGACGGATAGGAAGTTCACCTGGTCCAAATATGCAGAGAAATCCTATACTGGCTAAGTTAGATCGAGTGCTGGTATCAAACGACTGGGAGGATGTTTTTTCCATTTGCAAAAGTTAATCGGCTCTCCGGTACACCTCTGACCAATTGCCATTAGTTATTGACTGTGGGCAGATCGGTAAGAAGAAGCACTTCAATTTCAGATTCGAGAAAGCTTGGACTGTCTGTGAGGATGTGAGGCAGGTTATCGTTGATTCGTGGGGATGCTGTACCCGATCCCGGCTTGTCAGCAGTTGGAGTTTGGATACAGAAGACTAGGCGCCTTAGAAGGACCCTAAAAGAGTGGGGTTAGACTAAAATCTAGAGCTACGGTTCTTAGAAGGGAGTCTCTGGTTTGCAGAATTGCAGGAGCTAGAAAGTTTGCAGGAAGATAGAGATCTTCAAGATCGGGAGATAAGAGTGAGTTTGGGCTTCCAATAGACTAGAGATGCATGAACATTGGGAAGATGAGGAATTATACTGGCAGCAGAGAGCGAGGGTGCAATGGCTTAGAGAGGGCGATGCTAACAACGAAATTCTTTCACAGGGTAGCAAAATGGCAGAAAAAGACAGAATCACATCACGGGGCATATCGGTTAACGGTACCTGGACGGAAAATGAAGATCTGATTTTGGGCCATCTAGATGAGCACTACCACGAACTGTTAGGAGGTAGGTCTGATGATAGATGCTCGTTGAATCATGACGTGTGGAGCTCCTCTAGGATAGATGGGAGTGCAGGAATCGAAGAGGTCTTCGAATGAAGCAGAGGTCTTTGACGCCATCAAGAAGCTGGGGTCAGGATAAGGCCCCGGGGCCGGATGGTTTTTTCCAATCTTCTTCTTCAGATTATATTGGCATATCATTAAAAACGACCTCATGCACATCTTCAACGAGCTTTACGCCGGTAGGGTCGAGTTGGATAGATTAAAATTACGCTACCATCATTCTGGTGCCTAAGAAAAACGAGGTTAATTCGATAGAGGACCTAAGACAATTAGTCTGCTGAACGGTTCATTCAAAATTATTACAAAGGTTCTGGCTCAAAGAATTGCCCCACATCTTAACGAGGGTGATTGCGCAATCGCAAAGTGGGTTTCATTAGTGGTAGGGATTATAATGGACAGTATAGCATCAGCACACGAAATTATTTTCAGAGGTCACAAAGAGAAATGTGCGGGGTCATCCTCAATCTTGATTTTCGAAAGCTTACGATTCGGTGTCCTGGGACTGTGTAGAGGAGGCTGTCGCACTTAAAGGTTTTGGGACTAGGTGGCGTTCATGGATGAAATTGTGTATTCGAGGAGGCAAATCGTCCATTCAGGTTAACGGTTGGCAAGGGAGGGAGATTCTATGCAGGAGAGGACTAAGGCAGGGTGATCCTTTATCGTCACTGCTCTTCGCTATAGTGGCCGATGGCCTGGCAGAAATGATCACAAGGGCCATGCACAACAATGTTATCAAAGGAATTAAGATTAAGGGCATATCTCAGCCAATGGCGATTCTACAATATGCAGACGACACTATCCTGTTCGGTAGTGCTACCATAGATGAAGCCATCGCCATTAAGGCGGCTCTGGTTTGTTTCCAGGGATGGTCGGGACTGAAAGTGAACCTTAACAAGACAAGTATTATCCCCATCAGCGATCATCCGTCCATCCCGCTTCAGGATATTGCGAAAATTTTTGGTTGTGCGTCGACCGAGTTCCCTATCAAATATCTGGGTACTCCTATTAAGCCGGGTCCGCTAGTCAAGATGATTGGAATTTTATCATTGACAAGATCCAAAAGAAGTTGGCAGGGTGGCAGTGTAGGTTTCTAACACTGGGAGGCAGGATCATCCTGCTGAACTCAGTCCTGAGCGTGATCCCGCAATTTCTGATGTCTATTTACGAGTTACCGAAATGGGTTGTCAATAGAATTGACAAACTGAGACGCAGATTCCTTTGGAAGGGTTCTGGTGAGGGTAATAAGGGGTTCAACTTAGTTAACTGGGGAAGAGTTTGTAAGAAAAGAGAGTTTGGAGGGTTAGGTGTTGTTAACCTATTTGATATGAATAGAGCCCTGCTCTGTAAGTGGTGGTGGAAGATGTATAACAAACCCAAAGGATGGTGGAGTCACTCTTTCGATTGCTATCGCAAGCTAAGTAGATTCAGATTTGGAGGAAGAGGTCCATCGAGGAAGGTGTCTCTAATTTGGAAGGGGGTAGCTAAGCAGGGAGATCTTCCATTCCAACACGAGATGCAAGGTGGGAACGGGAAAAATACCAACTTCTGGAAAGACAAATGGTGTGGTCAGACTTCTCTTCAGAACCAATTTCCTCTAGCGGCAGAGGCCGTTCTGAATCTAGATCGTACAGTGGCGGACATTAGGAGGAACGGTAAACTTAACTTCGTTGTTTCCAATCATATCACCCCAGAGAGTAATGCCCAATTCGAAGAGCTGAACAGCAAGGTCCTTCTGGAGGGGGGTCAGGCCACTACTGGCCCGGATGAAAGATTCTGGGATAGGGATCGCTCCACAGTGTTCACTGTGGCATCTATGTACAAATGGATCAATGACGGAGGTACGAGATGCCCAGTTCAGTCAGTTATTTGGAAGCAAAAATTCCATACAGAGTCAAAGTGTTCTGTTGGTTAGCACATAACAACGCCATTCTGTCCAAAGTGAACCTTTGGAAGAGGAATATGCAGATAGATGTTGTTTGCAATAGGTGCCATAATGACGAAGAAGACGTCAACCATATTCTGTTTCACTGCACTAAGGCTCGTCTCACTTGGGAGGTAGTTTGTAGAGGTTTTAGGTGTCCACAGGTCCCTAACTCAACCTTTGATATTTGGGGATCAATCAGAGAGGTCCATATCAAACTAGAGGATAGAAAGGCTTGGGATCTAGCTATAGCGGCGTCTATTTGGAACCTATGGCTAGAGAGAAATGATTTTATATTTCGCAATATAGATTATAGATTTCCTTGTTCCATGAATAAAATTTTTCTGTTAATTCATGATTGGGCAGGTGCGCAGGAGGGTGCTAAAAGAGCAAGGAACAATGAAGATGCACAGTGAAGCGGTAGGTCCACGGGGTTGGGGCCATCTTGAGTGGCTGTGTTGGACTGCTTTCTTAGGGATGTTGTTGTTTTGAGGGTCATCAGCATTTGCTAGTGTTGTTGTTATTTTGTGGTGCTGATGAGTATGGTGGGTTGTAATATTGAACTATGTTGTACTTTGTTTCTTTAAATGCTCGTTAATGAAACAATGGCTACGGCCATCTTCTTTATCAAAAAAAAAACTCGTCGCATAATTTAAAATATAATGTATGTCAAATCAAATTAAATCAAATCAATCAAATCATGTATTTCTATAGTGCGCATCAACTTATATGTAAGAGATATATAATTTTGCTGTTGCAATTTTAGACTCAATTTTTAATAATACATAAAATGAGAAAAAACCAGTTAGGTCACTCGACAATTAATACTTGTTCCCGTCTATAGAGAAAACATATATTTGTTGCAACTCACTACGAACTTTCCTTAAAGCAATGTTGAATGCAGGGGCGGATACAAAATTGAAAAGTAAGGGAGGCTGAAAAAAAATTTATATAAGGTAACATGCAATATATATAAAAGTTGTTATAGATACTAGAGAAGTAAAGTTATTATAGATACTAGATAGAATAGAGTTGAGCTTGGACCCAAAAAAATAAATAGAATGTTCAAATATATATGGGATGGGCTTTAAAATATATTTGGAGGGGCTAAACCATATATTCCACACTAATATACCCAAAAAAAAAAAAAAATTTACAAACAAATCTCAATTATTGAGGGGGCTGTAGCATACCCTAGCCCCCCTAGATCCGCCCCTGGTTGAATGCATGCATGTCGGACCACCTAATGTATAAACATTATGGGTTCTGATTCTTACAAGAGAAATATTATATATTGTGCAAAATACTTGCACATGTACACATACAAGTTTTTTTTTTTTTGATGTATCGGATAGAGTCAAACGGTTCCAGCCATCAAAAATATATTAAACAATAAAACAGTTAAGCTACAAACAAATAATCAATAGTTTTACAAGTTGTAAAACAGAAATAAGCGTACAAAAAAGAAAACAATAAGCGGCTGAAAAGCCAGCAAAACAGAGAGCTGCGCCACAACAAGACGCACCACACCAATACAAGAGTGCGGAGCAATCGGACTGGAAAAGCAAGCAAAACTGATGGAGTCAAAACCAAACTGCCGCATCCGAGAGAGGAGCAGGACCTAAGCAACCGAGCCATGAAACTGGAGGTCAAAACCTTCCCCCACGAAGACATCCAACTCCACTAGCAGTCCAAAGGGCTCTAGCGGCACAACGGAGGCAACACACTGCCAACACCAAGGATGTCAAAGAGAAGGTAAGACTCAACTGTGCACAAGCTGATGAGCTGACACAGAAGCAGCTTTCCTCGTAAGAATATGAGCACTCACTCGAATCTGCAAATGATTAAAACATTTCTTATTGTAACTCTGCTTGACGGGGGGAGGGCACCTTCTCCGAAGGGGGCGAAAACACTGCAAGGTCAGCTGATGAGGCTTCGACTTTGATAGGGCACGGAGGGTAAAGAGACTACTGGGAGCGACCGTTGAGGCTATTGGGATGGGAATGGTAGTGTCAGCCCAACGGGGATCGAAGGGTCATCAGGACTCAGAGAAAACTTAAGGGAAAGGAAATTTGTACACGTACAAGTTGAATTGCATATAATAACTACTTAAATACCCATAATCGAAGCTATTTGCTTGCAAATTAATTTTAGTGTTGCAAGTGAATATGAGTTATGAAGCCAAGTGCGGGATATTAAAGGTGGCAATGGTTAGAGATTGCAGTACTGGCCCTGT
>CM030363.1:273739768-273799149 GCA_017893485.1 Hemerocallis citrina
TGTTTTATAATATTTCTATATCGATGCTAATTTCTGTATCCACTCCTTGCAGGATGACGGACAGATCAGTTCCCACGGGGAGTGGGTGGGGACAGGGAGAGGTGATAGAGATAGACTCGGACACCGAGCCTATCTTAGAGGAGGCGCAGCCACCGGTAGAGGCCGGACTGGCCCACGGAGCCCCCGCAGCTGCCACAGCAGGGGCTTTTGCTTTTGAAGGTCAGGCCCCGGTACCGCCACCTCCCCAGCTTACCCCTGTCGAGGAGGCCTTTCAGCAGGTCTTCGAGGATATCTCCACACTGACTTGGTTGCACGTCCACCTAGAGACCAAGATGGACTCCTACGAGTTCGTCAACTATCACCATGCAAGGGAGGTGAAAAGGCTGAGAAGTGCCAACGCCAGGGCGCAACGCCGAATGGTGATCCAGAATCGTGCCTACAGGGCACAGTTTGAGCGCCTGGAGCGCCGGTGTGCAGACCTTCAGGTACAGATTGCACAGCTGCTGGCACTGATGACCGGACAGGACCCACCCGAGGGAGCCAGCAGTACCGACTAGGCAGTCGAGTACTTAGGAGTTGTTTTGTTATTTTGTGATTTTGGCCCCTGCATCTGTGATGTATAGATAGGGAGGATGTCACTTGAAAAAAAAATATGACACTTGTAACCAGTAGGTTTAGGTAGATCGTCTTATTATTTTGGGATCTTAACTCCTACTCCTGTAATATATAGGTAGGAAAGTCATTACTTAGAAGGAGACGATATTTTGTAAACCAGTAGATTTGTGTATATAAAGTGTAACCCTTTGGATGGATGTTCAAAGAAAAAATTTCGGTTCATCTCTTGTTCTCTAACTATGTTATTTCGTATTTGTCGATTCATTCTCCTAACTTAAAGTAGTTCTGAGGACAGAACTATTCTAAGGAGGGAGTAATGTAATATCCCGGACGGATATTAACTCATAGAAATTACTATTTTATTATTATTTTATTATTACTTAATTTTAATTCCAAAATCAGATTATTTTGGTGATTTTTCGCCGGGTTGCCCACAAACAGTGTCTACGCGCATCTATCGGTCGATACGCATCTGAAGCGCATCCAATTGATAGCGCGATCCCCAGAATTAATAATAAAATTTATTTCGCTATTATTTTCTAAATTAAATTATTTTATGGGAATTTTTATGAGGATTTTATAAGAAAATTTTGTATACACATACATACAAATTGTATGGTACTTAGTACATCATACAAGTATGTAGTATATACTTTTGGTCAATATACTCATTCTTGTCATGGCTACTTAATTAGAAGGTTAGGGTTGATTATGAGGTTTAAAAGAAGGTTTGTATGCATGAGAGAAGAACTAAAAGCCTTTAAGAAACCTTATCCCTCCACCTCACCACCCTACACCATACCCCTCCCCCCTAGGAGCATGGCCGGCCACCCCTTGGGGTTATTTTGTGCCAATGTGGTGCACTTACCACCTTCTAGTCTCTCCTATAAACACCCCCTCATTCTCCTTCTTCTCTCATTTTAGAAAACAAAAAGAAAGAAAGAAAGAAAGAAAGAAAGGAAAAGAAAGAGAGAACAAAGTTAACTTGAGAGTTTTGTTTTGTAGGTTGTTAGAAGTCTTCTAAAAAGCTAGGGGAAGGAGAAGGATTAGCAAGCAAGTCCTTCCAATAGAAAATAAGGTGGGGGTTTCTTCATGCTTTTTGTTTGTTTGTTTGCTTGTTTGTTTGTTTGTTGTGCTTGACTTCTTCTTCTCATCCTCTTGTTTTGTTTTCTTGGGGTTTGATGGGTTTGTTGTTGTGTGTTGAATGTTGTGATAAATAAAAGAAAGAAAGAAGGTAGTAGTAGTAACTACAAAAGAACATATAAAGATCACATCTTTATTATTGTAATTGTTGTTCTATGTATGATTGTGGACTAAAAAGACATATTGCATATGACTTGAACATACAACCGATTGAGGGTTGTAGGACTTGTAGGAATTGGCATATGAACATTTTTACAACCATTGTGGGTTGTAGGACTTTGATTAAACTTGGACTAATAATAAATAAGCATATAGTTGTTGTAATTTCTTTATTGAATAAAAAAGAATCTTTTCTTTTTATTGATCACTAGTGTAGATTAAAAAAGATCTTCTCTTTTATTAATCACTAGTTGTAGAAATTAAAAAGATCTTTCTGTTCTTACTAAACACTAGTTGTAGATTAAAAAGATCTTCTCTTTTTTATTAATCACTAGTTGTAGCTATTAAAAAGATCTTTTTATTAATCACTAGTTGTAGAAATAAATGAAAAAGATCTTTTCTTTCATATTTACTAATTGTAGAATAAAGTAAAATAAAAATGATCTTTCTTTTATCACTAGTAATAATAAAGACTAGTAAGCAACTAAGTAGTAGCATGCTAAAATATAAGGTAGTAGTATGTGATTAAATGAGGTAGTAGTAGCATGTTAATTTAATAAAGTGGTAATAGTATGTTGATTAATAAGGTAGTAGTAGTAGTAGTAAGTTGTATGTTGTGATTTTGATGAGAATAAAGTAGTAGTATGTAGTAAGTAATTATAGATGTTTTATGTCCACAAAGTAGTAGTAGTAGTAAGTTGTATGTTGGGTTCTTGATAAGAATGAGGTAGTAGTAGTAGTAGATAATTGTGTGTTATGCTTTGATTAAAATAGGAGTAGTAGTAGTAGTAAAATGTTGTAGGATCACTTCTAAAAATCCTACCATACTTAGACTACTTTGTTTATGCTTAAGAAGTTGTAGGATTAATTCTAAAAAAATCCTACCATGCTTAGACTACTTTGTTTATGCTTAAGGAGTTGTAGGATTAATTCTAAAAATCCTACCATGCTTAGACTACTTTGTTTATGCTTAAGGAGTTGTAGGATTAATTCTAAAAAAATCCTATCATGCTTAGACTACTTTGTTTATGCTTAAGGAGTTGTAGGATTAATTCTAAAAATCCTACCATGCTTAGACTACTTTGTTTATGCTTAAGGAGTTGTAGGATTAATTCTAAAAATCCTACCATGCTTAGACTACTTTGTTTATGCTTAAGAAGTTGTAGGATTAATTTTAAAATTCCTACCATGTTTAGATTAGTCTAATTCATGTTAGAATGTTGTAGGACTTTTTCTAAAAATATCCTACCATGCTTTCATGCTTAGTTAGTTGTAGGATCGTTTCTAAAAATATCCTATCATGCTTTTATACTTGAGATGTTGTAGGATTGTTTCTAAAAATATCCTATCATGCTTTATGGTTAGAATATTGTAGGATTGTTTCTAAAAATATCCTACTATGCTTTATGTTTAGAATGTTGTAGGATTGTTACTAAAAATATCCTACTATGCTTTATGTTTAGAATGTTGTAGGATTGTTCCTAAAAATATCCTACCACGCTTTATGTTTAAAATGTTGTAGGACACAATCTAAGAGTTTCTTACCATGCTTAGATTATTCTATTTATGCTTAGGATGTTGTAGGATAAATTCTAAAATTCCTACCATGCTTAAATTATTCTATTTATGCTTAGAATGTTGTAGGATGCAATCTAAGAGTTTCCTACCATGCTTGGATTAATTTCATTATGCTTAGGATGTTGTAGGATCCTTAATAAAATTACTTACCGTGTTAGTTTAATTGTAGGTATGTAATATACCATGCTAGTTAATTGTAGGTATGTGATATACCATGCTAAGTTAAATTGTAGGTAAGTGATATACCATGCTAGTTTTTCTATGCCATGCTAGCTTAATTACAAGTAAGTTGCTTACCATGCTAGTTTGATTGTAGGTATGTGATATACCATGTTGGCATGTTAGCTTAATTGTAGGTATGTGATATACCATGCTAGTTTAATTGTAGGTATGTGATATACCATGTTAGCTTAATTGTAGGTATGTGATATACCATGTTAAGTTTAATTATAGATATGCCATGCTAATTTAACTACAAGTAAGTTGTATGTGATATACCATGCTAGTTTAATTGTAGGTATGTGATATACCATGTTAGCTTAATTGTAGGTATGTGATATACCATGTTAAGTTTAATTATAGATATGCCATGCTAGTTTAACTACAAGTAAGTTGTATGCCATGCTAACTTAATTATAAGTAAGTTGTATGCCGGGCTAACTTAATTGTAAGTAAGTAGTATGTCATGCTAGTTTAGATTGTGAGTAAGTTGTATACTATGCTAGGTTATATGAATACTCATGTTTACATGGTACCCATGCTTAGATAAGTGTTGTTCATGCGATGTTAGTGGATGAGCATGATTCATGCTAAGTAAGTAGGTATCGTGCTAATTATTGATCATGTTAAGTTAATGACATCCCTACTATGATATTCATGCTTAGAGTAAAAGAACTACCCATGGTTAGTTGTAGTGACTTTATGTTGTGTTCTATACCATGCTAAAGTTCAAATACTTGCTTAAAATATTGTAGGAGTAGTGTTAGAACTACATACTATGCCTTGGAATGTTGCTTGTTCATACTAGTTGGGTTGTGGTGATTAGTCATGATAAGTAGTAAGCTTCCATGATCAATTTGTAACCTACGCTTGACTATAGTGGACTTCATGTCTAGGTCGTAGTGATTTTATGCTTAAGCTCGATGTAAGCACAAGCGAAATGCACATTTATACTTAGGAGTGTGATGGTGAGTAGTTCTGTTTTGTAATTGGATTACCGTAGGAAGATGCTTTACGAGTGTATGTCATGCCTAAGGCATTATAGTCGAAGTAATAAGATCGGAAGACCACTAGTGATAGTTAGTTCGATAAAGGCTGTTATGGTCGCCTTTGGATCCTTCCATAGTAGAATACCGATCGTAGACTACTAGTAGATTCCCTCTGTTGCTTCTAATAATAGATGACCAAGTTTGTTAGTAAGCACGTTTGGTTGCTTCTAGGATTGATTACCTGTATGGTTGTTTGCACATGGTTATGCTCGTACGCGGCTCGACTGGCCCGTATGTAGCTGTGGGTCTCATACGTAGCTTAGTTGGGCTCGTATGTAGGTTGTTGTCCTCGTACGCGGCTCGACTGGTCGTGCGTAGCTGTTGGTCTCATACGCGGCTTATTTGGCTGGTATGTACGTGGTATCTCCTACGAGGCCCGCCTGGCTCGTAGGTAGTTATTGTTTCATACGTAGCTTATTGGCTCTGTATGTGATTGTTACTCGTGTATAGCTTGTTAGCTAGTAACACAGTTCGTTGTGGCTCGTCTAGGGTGAGATTACCACCCTAAGGGCTATCGACCATCAAGACATATGTTTTCTTACCCCTAAGGAACTGTGGAGGAGTCACTCATTTTGTTACCGTCGAATCTTAACCAGGGTAGGTTAAAACGAGGACCAGAGTATAGACAGAATCCAAGTCTAGGGTAGCGGCATGCGTGTATATTCGCACGGCCAAAGTCTTGGATCGATGAGCCACGAACCGGATCCTGAGGGATTCTGGTAAGTCTAGGTTTGAGCAGCCTAGTAGAGTTGTCTTGCGAAGCCTAATTAAGGCCACAGCATGTTGTGTTTATAATATTGTCATCCTAGGATTGTTCGAAGTCAGGGACATCATTAGGGTAGTGACTTACAAGGATCATTTTAACCCTTGCCAGGAGAGAGGAGTCAGTTGTAGGGGGCCCCCTTACACTAACTCGTCCCCTTGAGGCAGATCATAGGTGGTGTATTTGGGTTGTACTTCCCTTCAAAGGGATAACGCACGGTGCCGTCTCACAAGTTGAGGACACGGGTTGCGTATCTCGCTCTGTTAATTCCTGAGGTACCGTGGCTGGGGGTGCCGCAGGATGCATTGGTGCAGTCCTGTGCTTGCTAGACCCCAGAGGGTGCCACAGGGTAGCTTCGCGCTACCCTGCGCTTGCGAAACCCTATAGTTGATTTGGAATGACGCCCGATACGTTGGGTTCGTCTATTTTGGAGAGAGGTCCGGTTGGCCGGGTCGCAGTGGCGAACATTAGACACCACTGGCGAAATGCAATAGTGGGACTTGACCACATCCTGCAACCTCATTAGCCACGTGTAGGTGGCGGAACAGGTTGAGTACAATTAGAAGTTCAAAACGCGGGTTCAATCCCTATATATGGAGAAACGGCTTGAGATGGAGTCGCATGTATATGGGCTGCATGTTGCTTTCGGAAACTTGCTGACATTAGAATAGGAAGCGTCCTAGTTCTATTTAAATATCGCATTAGAGTCTAGTCATAGCACTCACAAACACTTAAACTACACCAACACCATTGCTATATTTTCCCGAATAGCGACCTTTAGTACAACTAAAGCCTCTATTCCGAATAGCGACCTTTGTACAATTAAGGTCACTATTCGGAATAGTGACCTCAGTTTAAAAAATAAATGATTATTATCTTTCCCAAGATAGCAAAAAACTCTTTAGATTTTGCTAAGTGTTATAATACAGTTCATTAAAGGTCGTTAATCCCATTAGCGACCTCATATATACTAAGGTCGCTAGTGGGAATAACGACAACCAAACAGAAAAATCCAAATATTTTAAAACAGATGCGGCTATTCCCATTAGCGACTTTCAAAATGAAGAGGTCATAATGAGAAAGCGTCGACGTGGCACAACGCAGCCCACGAGCGCTACTAGTTTCGAAACTGACCCATAGTCGCAAATATTTCTCAAAAAGTGTCCTATTAAGGCATAAAAACTCAAAATTTTCCTTCCCACCTGCATCGCACGTGCGTTGAGCTAGTAATAGTATCGGTGATAACTTTAGACTTTATCATGTCGACTACCATCAAGACATACCTTCTATCAAAATCTACCTAAAATTTACCCCCATTCTCGAAAATGAAAATCTTTTCGCTCACCTGCAACTTAATCGAGATACTGTGGCTGCCCGAGCCCTCTCCTAATGGTTCCGGTGAGCTCCAACAAACGATCGGCCAGCCGTCGACTTGCCGTGATCCACATGAGCGATGATAGAGAAGTTCCGATCATTCTCCGTCGGAAAACTGGATCAGATCAATCCCATCTCCTTTGTTACTCGACATAGAGTGCGGAAGAAGAAGAAGAAGAGCAGAAGGATCGGTCGCCGATGAGAAGAGGGCGGCGCAAAAGAGGGGTGATTTTGGAGGAATTCGAGATTATGGTTTGGAGGTTCGATAGTTTGGATTTTGGATGCTCGATTGAAAGCGGCCATTGGAGAAATCAGAACGAAACTAGGGTTAGGGTTTTGTTTGGGGTTTTGCATTTGGAAATGGAGAAGATTGAGGAGTGTGATTGGCGAAGGGAGGAGGGCTTTAATTTTTTTACCGGTGCTAGGCTACTTTTTGAAAATATTTGCAATTATGGGTCAATTTCGAAACTATTAGCGCTTGTGGGCAACTTAGTGCCAACGTCAAAGCGCCATGCTAATCTCATGAGTGGCATGTTCCATTTAGAGGTCGCTAATGAAATAACGGTCTCTATTTAAAAAAAAAAATGAAATATATGTTTTACCGTCGCTATTCCTATTAGCAACAAAAACATATATAAAACATATATGAAGTCGTTAATGAGATTAGTGTCCTTCAATGAACTGTATTCCAACACTTAGTAAAATCTAGAGGGCAAAAACTCTCTAGATTTTACTATCAACATATTTTGAAACCGAGGTCGCTATTTAGAATATCGACCTCAGTTGTACAAAGGTCGCTATTCAGACTAGGGCTTACTTGTACTAGAGTCGCTATTTCAAATAGAAGCTTTATTGTACTATAGGTTGATATTCCGAATAGAGGCCTTAGTTGTGTGACTATTTGCAAATTATACAAAAAATAAGAAGATTGTGTTTCCTACTGAGGTCGTTTATTGCGAATAGCGACCAAGTATACTAAGGTTAATATTCCCAATAACGACCTTAGTTAGATGATATTTAATAAAATCTTACATAGAGCAAGAAGATTTTGTTTTCTACTGAGGTCTCTATTTGAACTAGCGTTCTTATTTTTTTTTCTTCCCAAAAGAGTAAAAGTTCTCCAAAAATCGATAGGTGTCTCAATACATTCATTTGAGGTCGCTAATCTCATCAGCCACCCTTCTATATACTTCGGTTGCTTGTGGTAATAACGACAACCAACCAAAAAATTCCAAATGTTTTAAAACAGAAACCACAATTCCCATTAGCGATTTTAAAAATAAAAATGTCGCTAACGAGAACAGCAGCCGCTGCTGACGTGACACAAAAGTAGTTCACAAACGCTAATAGTTTCGAAACTGGCCCATAATTGCAAATATATTCAAAAAGTGGCCTATTACGGCAAAAAAACCTCGTAGTAAAATGCATATGATATCCCAGCGTTGTCCCGGATCCCTCACTTTCTTTTCTTCTCTGGCCACTCTCCACAGGACACAAAGACGCACGCGTGGACTTTGACTAGGGCATCTCTCCCTCTCCTCCGATCCAACCACCTCCCTCTCTCACCGATCTCACTTCTCCCCTCTCCCAAAGGAGAAGGTAACCTACTCTCTCCCTCTGTCTGATTTTGTGGTAGGGTATCCTCGCTTTCTTGATTTAGTTTTCTACCAGAGCAGAATCGCATAAATTCCGCACACTGTATTTTGTAGAATTCGTACCATTATCAACTACTAATATTTTTAATGGTGTGCCCCCATACCAATTACAATGTGTCTACGGGGATTCTAAAGATTGTTAACAAATTATCACGGCTAAATTACCCAAAATTTACCACATCCTTTCACCTGATTTATTATTATGTGTCAGTAACTTTAATTATCTGATGTTATACTTGACCCCTTAGGTTCGTCTTGTACTTGCAGGGGTAGATTGTGGTGTTTTTCGTAAAGAAATTATTGTAGTCATAACATTAATTTGCGCTTCTATGCAAAGATTATTTTTGCCATCGTAGTCTGTTCATAGAAATGGTTACAAGAATTAGAAGGTAGAAGTACATGCAATTGCCGATTTCTGACTTTATGTTGTTAACTAGGAAGTAGAGGATGAAACTTGATTGTTATGTGTGTTGGTAAGCATATAGTCGATCATATAACTCTATGCTTTTATCTAATTCGTCGAATTGTTTAGACCTATATAGTGTGAAGAAATGCCTTACAATCTTAGTGGGGTGATGGAAATGGCGAAAATTGATCCCTGAATTATGTGTTATTAACTATTCTTTTCAGTTCCCATATTGGATGTCATTTTAGAGTATTTCTTTTAATCCTTCCATAGGTTAGGTTTTCAAGAATATTTATTAAACTACTCAAGACTCATTATACGGTTACTTTCACCTAAACTTTCAACAATGCCATTGTGTTTATGTTGGGAGCAAAAATTTTCCCTCATTATATTCCAAATAAAAAGTAAGAGGGTATAAAAAGCAAATTTCATAGTCACTTGCTTATGTGAAGGGCATTAATGAAGAGGACCAAATCTTCCTTTTAGATTAATTTAAGGATTTTCTTAATAGCTGCGCAAAAACTTGGAATGACTTGTAATATGGAACAAGGGAGCATTTTTTTAAATAGTCCGTGATCTCGGATCAAACACCGTTGCCAAGATGAGAGCCTTATATTTTAGACAAATGTATTGTTTGGAACCATTTTTTTCCTCAGAATTTGTCCGAGAGGGGGAAAATATCGGTCCTATAAGTTACAACCCGATATTTCATTTTTTCTGGCTTGTTTATTCTTTCGGTTAGGGTTTGAAATAAACCAGGTCTCTTGATCCGTTTCCCATACCTGTACTTCAAAATCTTATTTTTCTACAATGAACCAGAAAATTCAAGTATTTATATTGCATCCTCTCTATATACGTTGTACCGAAACATTTTTTGTGCTCGATTAATTTCTTTACGTGCATTATACAATATTTTTTATGATAGGGGGGACATCCTGAACACTAATCTTTTGTATAATGGCAATTTAAATATGTTAAATGAGTGGTCCAATATGAATGCCCGAAATTGTTATCATCTCCCCTGTGACATTGAGACTTAAAACCTTTCGAAGGAGTAATAAGTGGATGATGAAACTAGAATACTGTATAGAGTTGAAAGGTTGATACTTGATGTGGTGAAGTCTATGCTATGAATTCTGAAGTCCTAATTTGCATCTGTTACAAATTACGGTAAGGAGAGTGATTTGTTTTTAGTTGTATCCTTTTTAGCTTTATTTATATCTTTATCTTTATTTGTAGGTGGTGAGGATGTCGGACACCCTGCAAGAAAGAGATTAATGAGGGACTTTAAGAGATTGCAGCAAGACCCGCCTGCAGGAATCAGTGGTGCTCCTCAGGACAACAATATCATGCTCTGGAATGCAGTAATATTTGGGTATGTCTTTGACTTTTGGCAAGGAAGACTACAGGCTTTTCATCGTACTTAGTGGCTGCAAGTACCCATTATAAATTTATATTGTATGATTTTGGAACTTGATGATTTCGTTGGTGCCATTTACTTATCATTGTGTATTGTATTGCAGTCCAGATGACACTCCGTGGGATGAGGTGAGGAATTTAATTGTTCAAGCAATGTTTCGTAAGGAAGCACTAATTGTTCACCATCTAGTTATCAATTATTGTGAATAGTTTTTCTAGTTGTTGAAGGTTCTAGTTAAAATTACTTATATGGTTTCAATAACTTGTTGAAAACATTGTGTTTAGCTTTTGTTTTGGTACCTCTACCATCTCATTGTGCATTCATCAGAATTCAGGTGCTTAGTTTTATGTTATATTAACTATGTTAGACATAATTGTTTTGTGCGCACATGCATTGCATTGAATTCAAAGGGATCCAACCTCGAAGGACAAAACTTTCTTATATATGTACTTTTAGTCTTTTACTACTCTTTTATTTATGTTAGGCTCAAATTCACATGTATAAGTTGAGAACTCGAAGCATGAGGAGAAATAATTGCATAAAAGAGGTAGAGAGAACCTCGAGATATCCAGGGATCAAATTAACTGCACAAACTCTTAAAGCCACAAATACTTTTTAATCCTGCAATCCTGGAGTAACCCTCCAAAATTTCTTAGATCAAGATCAGATATAAAAACTTGAGAGATTATGTGATGATATTCTTTTGGCAATTTATCCAGCAAGTTCAATAGAGCATAATTCTGTTTTAGAAACACCCTAACTTCTAGTCTAGGCCAAATTTACAAATGAGCCAAGTCAGTCAACATACTTCCTTCTTTACATCTTTCTTTTATCTAAGGCAGCTCAAAAGAGAAGGAAGATCTTGTTTGTAACATATATCTCAGAAACAAGTTAAATTTTGTGACCATGGCAGGGGTCGTTAGGTCACATGTTACATTTTTCCTTTTTAAGTCAGTATGGACAAGTGAGTGACGGTATCACTATCCCTAATGTACTCAATTTATCAGGGACGCCACTCGGGAACCCGGAAGGGGGGGGGGGGGAGCATTTAATTTTGCTTCCCCTTCCTTCACTCTTCGTGAGGATTTTCAATGCTAAATTGCGAGAAATATTGACTGCTTGCCCTTTGTCTGGTGAGAACACTTGGATCATTCATTGTCCTGTTCTTCATATGGGATCTCACAGAAAAATTTAATGCCTCCGATATGCTACTTATGCCTTAGAAGCTTGTTCAAATCTTGCGGTGGGTAGCCTTTTTTTTTTGTTCTGAGACAAGGTGATTGGCAATATGATGATATTAACAACCTTGTCTGTTTCCGAAGGTTCTTGTACCAACTAGTGTGTCCTCAGGATGAAAGTCAAAAGATTCAATGAATTAACAATCAACCTAGGAAATATGCTGTTTAGGCTCAAGTACATGATTATATTCTTGAGATCTTCAATCAGTGTAGCAATACATGGAAGAGGAAAGATGAAGCAAGTGAAGTACTGGGAGTTTTATGAACTGCTTACCATCTGTAATATAGGGTTACTGTTTGAATAGAGTCCATAAGGGAAGCAGTCTCCATTAACGTGCCCATGTTTATGGTGTTGTGTGCATGAATTCTTATTCAAAAACTTCCCAATATAAACCTAACATCACTAAAAGTAAGTGTGTCTTGCGAATGAAAACAACTTTATGAAATTTATGTCTAATTTAGCTCGTAATATTCCCAAGCCAAGGGATTGTGCTTCCAACATATTTAAAAAGACATATACGAAGATTATAATTTTGTTGCCATGGTTAGGAGACATGGTAGGGCATTCCCTGGAAGCAATGTGTTGTGCCTGCCTCTGGTTGCTTCGAAAATTGTGCAAGGGGCGTTGCACCAGCACCCGGGTGCGGTGGAAAATGGGCAAGAGTTCCTGCATCAATCTGGACATGTGCGGGTAAAGAAGCTAGTCCAGGAAAATAGGCTTAGGTTAGCGACTTGGAATAAGGAATATTGACAGGAAAATGCATAGAATTAGTAGATATCATGATTAGAAGGAATATTAATATAACTTGTTTACAAGAAATAAAGTGGGTAGGGGAGAAAGCTAAAGAGATAGATGGTTAATTATATTATACCGGTGTAATTAGAAATAGAAATGGAGTAGGAATTTTAGTAGATAAGAATTTCAAAAGAGATGTTGTAGGTATTAATAGGAAAGGGGATAGAATAATATAAATTAAGCTTGTACCAGGGGGAAACATAATTAATATCATTAGTGCTTATGCACCCCAAGTAGGATTAGATGTACAAGCTAAAAATAAATTCTGGGAGGATATGGATGAGATAATTCAAGGAGTACCCTTAGGTGAGAAATTATTTATAGGAGGAGATTTCAATGGACATGTAGGAGAAGATAACATGAGAAATGAGATGGTGCATGAAGGACATGGATTTGGAAATAGAACGATGGTGGAGAGGCTCTATTAGATTTTGTGGCTTCGTATGATCTTATACTAGCAAATACTTATTTTAGGTAGAGGGAGGAATATTTGATAACCTTTAAAAGTGGGATAAATGGGAGTCAGATTGATTTTTTTCATCACTAGAAAGGTAAATCGCTTGACATGTAAAGATTGTAAAGTTATATTGGGAGGATGTTTAACCTCACAACATAGATTAATGGTATTGGATGTTAAGATTGGGAAACATATATGTGCAAGGAAGGAGACTAGGAACCCAAGAATTAGGTGGTGGAGCTTGAAAGGAGATAAACTAGAAGTTTTTAGAGATAAAGTCCTTAAAAAAGCAACATGGAATTGGTAATGAGAGACAAATATGATGTGGACTAAAATGGCTACGTACATAAAAGAAATTTCAAAGGAGGTACTTGGAGAATTTAAAGGTAGAGGGTTGCTAAATAAAGGAATATGGTGGTGGCAAGAAGAACTCCAAAATATTGTGAGAAAAAAAGATCAACCTTCAAAATATGGCAAAAGAATAGAAATGAAGAGGATTTGGAGAGGTATAAGACCATTAGAAAAGAAGTTAAGAAAGCGGTAAGAGATGCAAAAGAAAAAGCTTAGGATAATTTGTACACAAAATTAGAAACAAAAGAATGAGAAAATAACATTTATAAGCTTGCTAAACAAAGTGATAGAAAAACAAAAGATCTGGATATAATTAGGTGTATTAAGAGCGAGAATTCAAGAGTCTTAGTAAAAGATGAGAAAATTAAGGAAAGATTGCGAAATTACTTTAAGAAGTTATTAAATAAAAAGGTTGTGGGTAACTTAAATATAGAGGACTCGAGGGAGAGTCGAGAGCACATGTTTTTCTGTAGAATTAGGACCTCGGAAGGTTCAAAATGCTCTAGGAAGGATGAAAATAGGAAAAGCTTTAGGACCGGATGATATACCCATTGAAGTTTGGAAGTGTCTTGGGGATGTAGGAGTGAGTTAGCTAACAAAATTATTTAATAAAATTTTGAGGACTAAGAAGATGCCCAATAAATGGATAAAGAGTATTTTAGTACCTATATATAAAAATAAAGGAGATATACAAAGTTGCTCAAACTACCGAGGAATTAAATTAATGAGCCATACAATGAAAATTTGGGAGAGTGATCGAACATAGACTGAGACTAGAAACTACAGTATCTGAGAATCAGTTTGGGTTTATGCCTGGGAGGTCAATAATGGAAGCAATTTATGTACTGAGGAGACTTATGAAAAAATATAGGGAGAATAAGAAAGATCTACATATGCTTTTTATAGATCTAGAAAAAAGCATATGATAAAGTCCCTAGTGACATAGTATGGTGGGTGTTAAATAATAAAAGAGTAAACTATTCGGTATATTGAGGTAATTATGGATATGTATGAAGGGGCAACAATCACAATTAGAACAACCACAGGATGGACCAGCGATTTCCTAGTATAGTTGGTTTACACCAAGGTTCTGCTTTAAACCCCTACATCTTTACTCTGGTTATGGATGAATTGACGCGAGGAATACAAGATGAGGTGCCTTGGTGTATGCTTTTTGCCAATGACGTCGTCTTAGTGGACGAGACTAGAGCAGGAGTCAATGCTAAATTAGAGTTGTGGAGAGAAACTTTGGAAGCTAGAGGACTTTAGGATAAGCAGAACTAAAACAGAGTATATGGAGTGTAATTTTAGTGATATTCGGAACACAACTGAGGAAGTAGTGAAGCTTGATGGCCAAGAGATACCTAAGAGAGACCGTTTTCGATATTTAGGCTCGATTATACAAAGAGATGGGGAGATTTGTGAAGATATTATACATAGGATTCAAGCAGGGTGGCTTAAGTGGAGAAGTGTCAGTGGTATTTTGTGTGACAAACGTATACCTTCGAAATTGAAGAGAAAATTTTATAGGACGGCGGTTAGACCAGTAATGATGTAGGGAGCAGAGTGTTGGTCAACAAAGAAACAACATGTCTAAAAAATAAGTATAGCAGAGATGAGGATGCTAAGATGGATGTGTAGTAAAACAAGGATAGAAATAGAAACAAGCATATACGAGACATACTAAAGGTAGCTCCAATCCAAGATAAGTTAAGAGAGAATCGCTTCAGGTCGTTTGGACATGTCACACATAGATCTAGTAGTGCCCCTGTTAGAAAAAGTGTTTTGATAAGTATTGAGGGTAGAGTTAGGGGTAGAGGAAGACATAAACTAACTTGGGTGGAAATGGTGAAAAAGATATGATAGCTTGTGATGTTACAGAAGATATTGCGCTAAACCGAGCTGAATGGAAAACCAGGATTCATGTAGCTGACCCCAACTAGTTGGGAAAAAGGCTTTGTTGTTGTTGTTGTTGTTGGTTAGGAGACATGGTAGTAGGTTTTGTATTGACTTCTAACTTTTGGATCAGTTTCGGCATTTTCCACATATAAGTTACTTTTTGAATCAGTCTGGGCTAATTTCCTACATATCAGGGACATTAAGGGGTTTGTGCTTCCAGCAAATTTAAGAGACAGATATGAGGATTATATTTCTAGTTGGGAAAAAGGCTTTGTTGTTGTTGTTGTTGTTATATGAGGATTATATTTTCTTTACCATGGTTAGGAGACATGGTATCAGGTTTTGTATTGACTTCTAATTTTGGGATCAGTTTCGGCATTTTCTACATTATCTACTGGGTGTATTAGATTTTCAGGGACCAGCTTCTTATAGTATTTAGATGTTTAATGAAAATTCAAAAGATTACTAGAATAGTTAACTCTCAAGACAAACATTCAATTTCAATCTTTCCTTCATTCAGTGTATAGCAAGTATATTTTAATTATTGTGCTTGTTCCTTTATGATTTTATGATTTTTTTTAATAATTTTTTTTGTATATTTATTATAAAATACAACTTTTAAGTTTCCATAAATATATTATAAAAATATTCATTTTAGATTTATAAAAGATATTTATAAGAATATGTATTACATATACAAAAACATTTTTTTATGGTCACCCCCCCCCCCCCCCCCCCCCCCCCCCCCCCACACACACACACACACACACACACACCCCTCTCTCGTATGCGCCTTCATTTGTCATTGATGGTGTCAAATTTTAAATAGGTTCTGTGATCTAGGTTTTCAATTGCTTACTATTGGCTTTATTTGGTTGTTTTCTCTGGTGGCCGAGGTTTTTTTGGCAGGTATCATGTCAGGTGAGTCAAATTGAGACAACCGAGGAATATGGTATCTGTCACGACCGATATATGAAACCATGTTTCTGGCATTTATATCATGCTTGTTTATTGAAAAGTTCAATAATTTTTTTTTATATTTTAATGATGGATGATCCAAATACTAAATGATAATTGAATTGATAATCATTTGAGCACCTTGAACTTTAGACATTGTCTGGATGAGCTCTTCTTTGCATGGTCTGCTACTATTTGTGCTGCTTTATAATTGTGCTGTCAAAATGATGCCCTAGTTCATCTGTTTGAATCTGGTAACTTAGTTGTGAATTAAGAATAGGGATCACTGTCCACATAACTCACATAACTCTGTACTCATTATTCAAGTGATTTAGTAAATGTGCTCCTTCTGTTTTAGTTTTCTGCGCTCGTCAGTTCTGAATTTTATTCATATTTATTTAGAAAAAAAGGTCTAGCCACACGCCTAGCGTGTAGGTGTGTCTAAGCTGTCGTCCAGACCTGTCTAACATGTTTTAATATACTTGATTTGTGTTAGGACAATCTAGTGCAATTGGATCACATTACTGCTAAAAGTATAGGCGGATGCCATTGTTTACTTTCTCAAATCCCTTTCTTGTTTGCTTTGCTTTAAATTACATATAGTTTAGTGATTAATGTCATTCATATCGTATGATGTTGATTTTCTGTTTCATATGGAAATTGATCTAGCTGATGTTGTTATTTAGATCTTGATTTTCTTACTCTTTTGTATCTTTTTATTCTATTATTCCGCTAACTTATTTTGCGGAAAATCTGCCAGGCACGTTTAAATTGACACTCCAGTTCACAGAGGACTACCCAAATAAGCCACCAACTGTGCGCTTTGTTTCTCGAATGTTCCATCCTAATAGTAAGTTGCCGTTTGCAATTATATATTAAGTTATTCTCATGTGTTTGTTATAGGTGCTGTTGTACAGTTGTAGATTACATTTGCATCACTACTTGCTTAACTATATATTACCATATTAAATCACTGTACTTGCTACTTATTTTAACCATGATTTGTTGTTGTTGTCATGTTCTGTTGTGTTCTCTTGTTTATTTTATACCTTGATGTTGAATTAATTTCCCTTTCCGCAAATATGATGAGGATTTGATTGGGAGAATTCTACAGCTCCAATTACCGTGTAAAGATTCTTCAAATAAAGTAGTGTTATATTATTCTAAAATGTATAATATTTTCATTTGGTAAGGATTTTAACTTATTTTTAATCTTTATAGCCGGTCTTGGGCCTTAAATTAGTTTTGTTATAAAACTGTGATATTTTCTTCTATAAATGATTGCTTTTGAATATTAGGGAAAATTGAGTGCTTGAATAATCTCCCCTACAGAGGCCGGGGTTCTTTTTCTTGTAAAACGGGATATACTTGATGACATGGTTGTTTAGGGATTTTTTATGTCTTCACTTTCCTACACAGAAACAATCACAAGCATTAGAAGGTGATTGTGTACTGTGTAGTATCCATTATAGGAAAACATGGAACTTCTTGGTTTCGCTTTTGCATCATTCATTTGTTTCCCTAACCTTCCAATTCGATTTGTGTGGAGACAACTTTTCCACTCCACAAGAAAAATGCAGCAAAACCTCTTTTGGCCCGTGATTGTTGAGACCGGGTTCTCTCTTATTGAACAATATGTACCCGATAATGTGGTGGTTTGGGGATTTTTTATGCCCACGCTTTCCTATAAAGAAACAGTCACAACATCAGAAGGTGATTATGTAGTATCCATTCTAGGAAACATGAAACCTTCAGGGGATTGGTGAAAACGAATACTAACCGGCCTATTCTCAAAGGTAGCCAAAACTATCCCATACCCCCAAGTTGTGGGTGCGATTAATGATTCAAGTATCTGTGTTTTTTATGCTCATATCAATATTTATTAATCTAGAATTTTAGGAAAGTATGTATAGTTTTCATCTATTAGCCTTATTACATCGTCCTGCTTTCACAGCTTAGACATGTTGAAAAAGTCGAACTGTTATGTTTGATTTGAGTCTTTTGAGAACAGTCGTAAATCTGTGATTCTGTAACACCTGTTTAATGAACTTAATATGCCTTCAGGTGTCTTTGTTTATTAATAATTTGTATACTGAATTTCTGTTATTTGTATGAGTTAGTGAATGAAAAGGTTTTGTTCTCATTCGTTGTTTTAGTATTAAACTTGTCTCTTATGATGGACATTATTATGGTTTTATTACTTTGTTCCTCCTTTTAAGCTCCTGTTGTCATCTCATTTGTCAATGGACTTTGCTTGTGTTCTATGTATATGATATTAATTCATTAATCTGCTCAGTCTGACCTTGTATTTGTATGAAAATATGTGCAGTATATGCAGATGGAAGTATTTGCTTAGATATTCTCCAAAACCAGTGGAGCCCAATTTATGATGTGGCTGCAATACTCACATCGATCCAGGTGCACTAGATTCCTCCATTAATCCTATTTCCACGCAGAATTTATGTTTATCACTTAGATGTTCTGTGCTTTTCAATGGATCTGAAGATTGTACATAAGTTTTTTAAATCTTCAATCCGTTCATTATGTCATATAGAATTGTATCTTATAAAGAAGCCCAAACAAGAGACAGCCAAATAAACAATTGATATATTGCTGTTTGTATAACAATGTCCTTTTATTTGTACTATTTACCTGCACAAAATAGGCGTGGGAACATTTCATGGTTATATTTGTATACTACGTGTGTTCTCGATTTAGGAGAAAAGAGAGAGAAAGTTTAAGATCTCTTCCATCTAATATTGCAAGTAGATTTAAAACATTTTTCTCATTGTGAAAAATTACATGCAATACTTTGCCCCCAATGTACATATACTTACTTTCCTACAAATAGGCCACTTATGCTTTGAGCGACTTTGGTGTTGCTCAAAGTCCATATTGCTGTTGCTTCGCAAGGAAACTGTCTGGGGCCTGTGTTGTGGAAGGAGGCTATGGCTACATAATTGCGATAGTATAGGGTATGTTTCATTTTCACAAAAGTCGCAAAATGATATTATACAAGTATCTAGAACTCTTTATAGTGTTATATTTTTATACTAGGTTGTTATGCAAAAGAGAACAATTAGAAGGGTGTGTATTCAACTATGCACATGTGTGGTCGTACGCTCGTACTTTCTTCTATTATATTAAACAATTTTGGATATATTATAGATAAGCATATGAAATGGGGTAAGAGTTACAATTCAGGACCATATTCCTATAACAGAGCTGATCGTGTTCCTCCCTAAGCCTTTTTCCCACTAGTTGGGATAGGTTACATGGATCCTAGTTTTCCATTCTGGTCGGTTTAGTGTAATATCTTCTGTAAGGCCACAAGCTATCATATCGTTTCTCACCGTTTTCACTCAAGTAAGTTTAGGTCTTCTCCTACCCATAACTTTACCCTCAATACTTATCAAATCACTCTTTCTAACGGAGGCACTACTAGGTCTACGTGTGACATGTCCAAACCACCTGAGACAATTCTCTTAATTTATCTTGGATATGAGCTACCTTTACCATGTCTCGTTTATGCTCGTTTCTAATTCTATCATTCTTGGTTTTACCACACATCCATCTTAGCATTCTCATCACCGCTACACTTATTTTTTGGACATGTTTTTTTGTAGCCCAACACTCTGCTTCATACGTCATTAATGGTTTAATAGCCGTCCTATCAAATTTGCCCTTCAACTTAAAAGATTTCCGCTTGTCACTCAAAACACCACTATTACTTCTCCACTTAAGCCACCCTGTTTGGGTCCTCTGTATAACATCTTCACAAATAACCCCATCTATTTGTATAATCGAGCATAAATATCAGAAACAGTCTCTCTTAGTTATCTTTTGACCATCAAACTTCGCTACTTCATTTGTGTTCCGAATATCACTAAATTGACACTCTATATATTCTGTTTTAGTTCTGTTTATTCTAAAGCTCTAGCTTTCAAAGTTTCTCTCCACAATTCTAATTTAGCATTGATTCCTGCTCTAGTCTCGTCCACTAAGATGACGTCATCGCAAAAAAACATACACCAAGGCACCTCATCTTGTATTCCTTGCGTCATTTCATTCATAACCAAAACAAAAAGGTAGGGGCTTAAAGCTGAACCTTGGTGTAAACCTACTGTAACATGAAAATTACTGGTCTTTCTTGTGGTTGTTCTAATTGTGGTCTTTGCCCATTCATACATATCCTTAATTACTTCAATATATTGAATAGTTAATCTTTTTTTATTTAACGCCCACCATACTATGTCTTAGGGACTTTATCATATGTTTTTTCCAGATCTATAAACACCATATGTAGATCTCTCATTTTCCCTATATTTTTTCTTTAGTTTTCTCAGTACATAAATTGCTTCCATTGTTGACCTCCCATGCATAAATCAAAACTGATTCTCACACTGTAGTTTCTAGTCTTAGTTTATGTTCGATCACTCCCAAATTTTTATCGTATGGCTCGTTAATTTAATCTCTCGGTAGTTGGAGCAACTTTGAATCTTCTTTATTTTTATATATAGGTACTAAAATACTCTTCCTCCATTCATCGGACATCTTTTTAGTCCTCAAAATTCCATTAAATAATCTTGTTAGTCAACTCATTCCTAGATCTCAAAGACACTCCCAAACTTCCCTCGGTATACCGTATGGTCCTAATGCTTTTTCTTTTTTTATCCTTTCTAGAGCATTTCGAACCTCCGAGGTCCTAATTCTACAGAAAAACATATGCTCTTGACTCTCCCTCGAGTCCTCTATATATAAGTTGCCCACAACCTTTTTATTTAATAACTTCACAAAGTAATTTCGCCTTCTTTCCTTAATTTCCTCATTATTTACTAAGACCTTTGAATCTTCGCTCTTAATACATATAATTGTATCCAAATCTTTTGTTTTCCTATCCTTTTGTCTGGCAAGCTTATAAATGTTATTTCTCCTTCTTTTGTTCATAATTTTGTGTATATATCATCATAAGCTTTTTCATTTGCATCTCTTACCGCTTTCTTAATTTCTTTTGTAACGGTCTTATATCTCTCCAAATCATCTTCATTTCTTCTCTTTTGACATATTTTGAAGGTTGATATTTTCTCTCACAATATTTTCGATTTTTTCTTGTCACCACCATGTTTCTTTAGTTTGCAAACCTCTACTTTTAGATTTTTCAAGTACCTTATTTGAAATTTCTCTTATGCACGTAGCCATTTTAGTCCACATCATATTTGTCTCCTCTTCCCAATTTCATGTCGCACCTAAGGACTTTATCGCTAAAAACCTCTAGTTTCTCTCCCTTCAAGTTCCACCACTTAATTCTTCACATGTGTTTTCCAATCTTAACATCCAACACCATTAATCTATGTTGTGAGGTTGGTCAAAATTTTATACATAAGCATGTAAAATAGGTCACAGATGATGCACTGTATACTATGTGGTGAATCCAATGTGATGTAATGGTGGGGATCCCATGCCAATTTCTTTCTGTAGCTACATATTTGTAGAAAAATATGTAGCATAAAGTTTTAATATGTAAATTAGAGGGTGATATATTGGTCGTATCTATTTTAACATGTAGTGGCGCAGGATATTTCACATTTATCAGACATTCTCATAATTCAGGAATACATCCTAAACATCTACAGTTTTCTTTAATCTTTACATTAGATGTGAAATGTATATTCCACAAAATGGTGCTAAACTAACAGTTCCACTTGTATCAGTTAGAATTTGATGATATTAATTTTGGTACTGCCATAGCCCATAGGTCTTAGAATTGTATACCATTAGAAGGCCGAAGTTTCTTGACATTTGTATTTGTTGAACGTAAGAAGATTTATTAGGTTATCAAAATTCGCTAGATCTAGTCTTAACTTATTGACTGAAATCTGCATGCATATTAAACTGGCCCCAAGAGGTTCAACACTTTGCTGCCACTAGCCGAGCCAAAAGAATCCACAAGTACATGGCCATGAGTAATAATTGTTAGCATTAGTGTTGTGCTACCATTGTTAGCATTTTTTGGGCAATCTTTGTTCCTGTGCACTACTAATCATTTTTTACATATCGAGAGGGGGACTGGACTGAGGTTGTCAGTGTTGATAGAGAATTTATCTGGGAAAACAAGTGTCAGTAGCTTATAGAAAAGGGGGAAGGAATTACTAAACATATGTGCAGGTTGAGGTGTGTGCTAGTGTGTATATACCAAGTGTGTGACCTTTATGTATTACTAGAGTGAGGGGTTTTAGAGAGAACGCGTGAACCTGCACATTAATTCATGCCCTTGCATTTTTTTGAAATTAGACATTTCTTTATTTTCATTCATTGTTTTTTCTCTATTATTTTCCAGATGTACGCTTCTGTCACAGACTCACAAATCAAATTATAATAATAAATTTTAAATAAACGGATCACGCTTACCTCCCGATTTTGCAATATTCTGAAATCATTATGATAAATTTATCTATTTTATATCATGTGAGCACACCTTACTTACACTGCACAGTTGAAGTTGACAAATTCTTCAAATAATCTGATAACATGATGTAGTCTTATAAAATATCAAGAATAAATTAAGCCAAACATTCTTTAATAATCTGTACCGAAAAAATTTATTTATATGCAGAATAATTGAAAAACAAAAGCAGACATATGTAAATATGCATAAACAAAAGAAGATATAGTTTGTATATACTACATATTACTATAAAAGTTTCTAATTATAATTGATATCACCAGAGACCATTTTGAGATGAACATACTTCCCATGTTTACAGTTTGCCACTTGTATGGCCTTGTTCTCCTTTCTGCATGTTGTTTTACTTTGTACTTGACTACTTGTCTCAATTTTGCTCACACATCTGGTTGATGCACTCTGAGCATTGGTTTACATGCATTATATGTTCTAAAAAATCGAGGCATATGTTTAGAAAAATCTAGTCATAGGATAAATGAAAGATATCTAGTGGGACCAGAGCTGGTTCTTGAATGGCAGGGGTGAATCTAGTTGGTGTACTCAGTGGCTTAAACAAACCTCTCAAGATAAATAAAAGACTCATCCACAATGATCATAGCTTGGTGGGTGAAGTGGTAGGGGCTTCTTTGTTTTATACGCATACACTTATAAAATGCTGATCAAGCTGGCAAAACCATTGTAAGGAAACACTTAAACAAGATTGGTAGACCTCTGAAAAAATGATATTGTTCAAGCAGTTTTAAGAATTTGCTTAACTAATCTGATTCTAGCTGTGCCAGGAACTGTTTGGTGGATCGAGGTTAACAGAACTGAATCTTGTTCTTTGGATAATGCACGGATATAAACCTGCATAAAAATGTCAAGTTTGGTGGACTTAAGGCTGAATTAGATAAAATGCATCATAAGCAGAAGCTGACCTGGCATCTTGAATAGAAACATGTTAGTGAAAGCCTTGTATCAATCCCCTATTATAACTAAATCTATTTTGGGGGGAACATTGAGATAAGTGTCCCATGTATGATCTCCTTAAAATTGAAGAGATCGTTGAGATGTGCTTGCTATTGGGTTGTGACTTGTGACTCCCCGTTCATCTAAAGACTGTCGACCTATGTCTTCAGAATTCCTATAAACGCTGGTCCAGAAGATATCTGCTTCCACTATTCACCCATCAAATTGTTAAATCGATAGTCATTCATTTTTCAATTTAGGTCGGACCAATCAATTAAATCATTTCTATTTGTTCGAAAATGCTCTAATTATGATTCGACGTTTTGCACATTATGCAGTCACTACTGTGTGATCCGAACCCCAACTCTCCAGCAAACTCAGAAGCAGCGCGCATGTTCAGCGAGAACAAGAGGGAGTACAACAGGAAGGTGAGGGAGGTAGTGGAACAGAGCTGGACTGCTGACTGACTTGTATTCGTCAACATTACTACTGCATTCCCTCAATAAATCCCAGCAAACTTTATTGCTCTTTACATATATGTTTGTATTCCAACAATTACTGAAACCTGCGATGTTAAATTTATTTTCTTTTTAAAACCTCTGTTGTATATCTGGCTTGGCTTGCAATGTGAATCATTTAGTGGACATTTGAACTTTCTCATCTTTCTTGGTGGTTCTTATTGTCCCATTATAGTAGTAGATATAGTAGTAGAAGTAGATAGATAAATACTTTTATGCCTCCAAATCTTCTTGTCCTCCCTCCGTTTGTTTCACCAGTTTTCCTAAACAGTACTCTGCCAGCATGCACTTTACGACCATCACTCTCCCAGTATTTCCAAGTGTTAATTGTATAAAACTGAATTTGACCTTCATTGATAATAAAAAAGTGAAAAAAAGGTTTGAACTTCCAACTTCATTGATAATAAAAAGTGAATTTAGCCCATGGAATTTACTGTTAAATGCTTGTCTTTAGTGAGCATATCCAAACCACATTAGTTATTTTGACATTAGTTATTTTGGCTAACTAAAATAGTCAAAATGGTTAACAAATAGATAATTTGGCTAGCGAAAAAAGTCTACACTCCAACCATCTTATCTATTTTGAAAAACCATTAATAATTTCCAAGCCCAAAAAGAAATTATTGATTTCGATCGCGACCTGATTTCGATTGTGATTTTAATTTTCTTTTTGCTCGAGATTTCGATCTGATTTTGATCGCAATTTTGATTTCGATTGCGATTGCGATTTCGATTTTTATTTTATTTTATTTTATTTTATTTTTTGATTTCGATCGACAATTTTCATTTCACTTTTCAATCGCAATTTTGATTTCGATCGCGATTTCGATTGCAATTTTTTTTGGTTTTGAGAAGAAGTTTAGCAAGCGGTATATACTCGCCATATCTGACAAGTGAATATTAGAAATCTATTTTGACGAGTAGTTTGGCTAGTTTCTGTTGGAGCATATTTTTACATTTATATTAGCTATTTTGGTTAAAAGTGAAAGATGAGAGATGGTCTTAGTTGTTTGAGATCTTTTGGACTTGGTTTTGGACACTTTAGATCAAAAGCCTATTATTTACCATGATATTTGTGGGCCAAAATTCACGAAAAATTAAATTGGAAGAGCCCCATAAGGCTCAATTTAAAGCTCACTTTGGACAACTCTATCAAAACTCCCAAATAGTGTGGAAATTCCAAACTTAAATTGTTGTTTTTGTAACAAAGCCCGAAATTCAACTATTTAACAACTAAGGAAATGGAGTAGCTGAGAGCTGTTTTTGTTATATAAAATGCACCGCGATAAAAAGTTTCAGAAGCAGGGACATGATATATACAGGTCTAGAAAAAAGCATTGGAGGTTTTCAATTGGCCTCGGGAACGATAATGCTAAATATACTTGCGGATTCACTACAATTTTGTACGTCCACTTTAAGGATCATAATAATAAAATAAATAAAAAATGAAGGATCAATCTGTCCCTTTGTATCGCTATCAAATTTTTATATTCGAATTTGAAGTAGCCAATTTTATTTATTTATTTATTTTTGATAATTAGATGGTCGAAGCCATCGTTTCATTAATAGGATTAAGGAAACAAAGCATTACACAGTACTAATAATACAAATAAGCTGTCGTAACAGCGAAGCAAAATAAACTAAGGCAACAAAGCCATACATCAAAATAGAAACACCAGAATGAGGAAACATAAAACCATCGAGAAAGCTCCGGCCTTCTGTCCATCCACTATGGTCTACCCTCTCTACTTTTCTGTACTGTTCCTGATCCTTTTTGCTTGCTCCTGAGCACCTGCCCAATCATGAATCAAAAGAAAGATTTTATTCATAGAGTAAGGAAAACTGTAAACTTTTTTTCGAAAAATTAAATCATTTCTTTCTAACCATAGACTCCATATTGAGGCCGCTGTAGCAATGTCCCAGGCGTTTCTATCTTCTAGTTTGATGTGCAACTCTCTAAGGTGAACCCATATGTCAATTGTAGAGTTTGGAACCCGATTACACCCAAAATCCCTACACACTATTTTCCAAATAAGCCGAGCTTTTGGGCATTGAAAAAGTATTTGATTGCCAATTTTATTGTTGCCAAAATACAAAAATAGACATGCAACAAAAAATATAGCTGTGATATATGACTAGATGGACTCTAGCCATTGTTAGCGTGAAGTCATAAATTCTAACATATGCCCTCGATCTCCAAGAAAAATATTCCAAGAAAAATATCCTCATTATGTTTTCTTGTTAATTGTTTCTATCTCGAAAGAGATCAGATGCATGATCAAACACTTTGTCATTTTAGCTGGACACTAGTTTTATATATTAGATGTTATTTTCAGTTAGAATTTTCTCTCTTGAAAAAATATATTTCAATCCCTAAGTGCACGTTACTATCTTAATCACTAGCAAATAATTTAAGTTAAGCAACAAGATTTGGGGCCGTTAATTTAGTTAAGATCGACAAAAGTTTGTAAGATATGCACTCAATTTCTTACAAAACAAATCATCTTCAAGAGAAACACAAAAAATTAACAAAAGTTCATTCTAATTGGGTTCCATCGAGAGGTTATAAAATTTGATTGGTTCTGCATGCTCCCTCTTACTTCATTTGAATCATTTCCCCCCTTTTTTTAAGTAAGTCGCGTCTTTAATCCTTGGTCATATGGTTGAAATAGAAGTAGTAAACCCTCAACCTTAACAAAAGTTTAGAATTTTTGTGTAACGATTGTGAATATTAAATACTGATAATTTAAAAATAAAATATATATATACTGATGTGTACAATCTAGGTCTTTGTCTACAAAGATGATCTCCGACCTGCAGGGTGCCTTATTGACTTGACCAGCGCATGCCTTCGAAAAGCCTCGTAAATCGAGAATCAACCCCCTTCCTCGGGTTACAAAGGGCGTTAGCTCAATTTATAGCCTTCCATTCTCCTTCCCTGTCAAGATGAACAATGCGGCTAAGTATGCAGATTGTTGGTTTGGAGCGAAGTGAGCTTGGCCGCTCTGAGTACAAGTGCTGTCCTGCAGTCTAGATCTAGCTCAACTTGATAGTTTCGATAGATATCATTCAGATCGTAAAAAAATACGGAACTAAATCTTTAACCACTATCACAATTTTAAAGTTTTGATCTAATGATAATATATGCACAATATTGTAATATTATCAATATTCTGTTCTATCTCCTGATATAAAATGGACGAGAGTAATTTTAATTTATCTTTGATCTTTCATTTTGTCTCCTTCATTAGAACCAAGGCAGCATATACGAAGAGATGCTGTGTAGGTTCCCCGCAGCTTATAGTTTGTGCTCAATGATCCCGCACAGACAAGAGCTCATGCTCAGCAGTTTTGTACGTAGGATTGTGAATATTTTTCACATTATAATTTCTGAATTTTGGTGTAGTGGCTGAACTTTTCATACAATTTTAAATCCACTGTATGTCAAATCAATTCAAATCAAATCATTTGTTTCAATCGTGTGTGCAGGTAGAAACTAGATATACTATTTTATTTAAAAATCTAGGCTCAAAATTTGCCTGTACATAAAATAAGATGAGTTATGGCACGAGACAAACACTTCATTGTCATTTTAGAGAAAAGAAAAAAATTTAAATTGAGATTGTTGCAATTTGGAACTGTTCTGTTTTTTTTGTTTTTTGTTTTTTGTTTTTTTCAAGCTAGGCTGACCCCTATTAAAGCCAATGCCTAGCTCATGATGCTTTCCAAGCATTGTGGCCTTTGGTTGCTTAGAGCATCCACGGTCGTTGCATATATACATATTTTACTGAAATTTTGCCGTACTGCTCCAGTTTTTGAAAATATTTGGGGCTCTGCCCTTACTTTTAAAAACAATTAATGATATGACTCTATTTAGAACGCATCAGCATAAAACGTTATTAAAAATAACGGCATAGATTATTTACGTGTCGTTATTTTCAATAACGGTATCTATTTTGTATTTTTTTCATGCCGTTATTTGGAATAACGGCATATAACGTCATCAGTATATTTCTCTTACAAGTGTGAATCTTCTAACTTTAAAAAATTCTAAGTGTGAAAAAAACTTATAAATAATGCTGTTATCCAAAATAACGGCATTCGAATGACTTATATAAATGAACTCTTGCCGTTGTTTGGAAACATAGAGAATGGATAATAAGATTTTTTTTAAAAAAAAATTTATAACTGATGCCGTTATTTAGAATAACAGCATCAGTTATAATTTTTTTTTTATTTTTAAACTTATTCATCAGAGATGATGAATAATAAGTTACTTTTTTATAAAAAAAATTTATAACTGATGCCGTTATTCCAAATAACGACATCAGTATTGAGAATGTCGTTATTTGAAATAACGGCATCTGTTATAAGGTTTTCACACTTGTAATTTTTTCTCTAAATGGAGACTACAAACTGTCGAAAAATAAAATAACCTATGCCGTTACTCCAAATAATGGCAAGACACTTTTTTTAAATATAGATGCCGTTATTGAAAATAACGGCACGTAAATAACCTATGCCGTTATTTCCAATAACGATTTATGCTGACGTGTCCTAAATAGGAGCAGATCGCTAATTATTTTCGAAAGTGGGACAGAGCGCTAAATATTTTCAAAAAGTGGGGCAGTATGGCAAAATTTTCTATTTTACTTTAGCAAAACGAGTGAATACTGCAGTACGTCGTCAAAAGTTTTAAAAAAAGCATAATTTCGTTGAAAATAAAACAAACGAAACATGATGTATCGTCTATGAGAAAAATAATAATTTAAATGAATTAAAATAGGCAGAAACATAAAATTTATAATTAAAATAAACGGCACAAAACGTCATGTTTCGTCCCATTATTTTGCTTTTTGCAAAATAACCAGACGAAACAGGGTGTTATTTTTACAAAAGAAAATTGCAAAAAAAAATTTCGAAAAAGTTTACAAACAATATTTGCAGAAGAATTTTAAAAATTGAAAAAAAAATTTAAAAATTTGCACCCAGTAACCATGATGTTTCGTCCAACCATTTTTTATATTTTTTTTCCGGTTAAAATTTGTTTTTTTAATTTTTTTTTCAACGGACAAAACATCATGTTTCGCCCGACTATTTAGAAAAATAATTAAATAATACAGACGAAACATATCAAAATATGCATATTGCTATATCCACTATTATGTTTACCTTTCTACCGTAGAAAAAATGTCAAAAAATAGCAGAATACTAGACGAGTGTAATGACTGCAATGCGATTTTATGCATAAAATAGAATTTAACTGACGACTGTGGATGCTCTTATTACAACGGACAATATTGTTTGGCCGAGTTAACTCTTTATCGGGGAGTTTTCGGTGTCTATTAGACTTAGGCGCCGCCGAGACAATTGGATGCAGACAGTGACTAGCGTATATGGTCCTTACGATAGTAGATTACGTCAGGCATTCTGGAACGAGCTTAGATTTATCAGAATCAAATGGGGAGGGGCTTGGGTCATCGGAGGTGATTTCAATATCACCAGATTCCAGGACGAGCACCAAGGCAAGAGACACAGTAGGCAAGATCAAGACGAGTTTAACAGGATTATCGAAGATCTAGAGTTACTAGAATTAGAAATGACGGATAGGAAGTTCACCTGGTCAAATATGCAGAGAAATCCTATACTGGCTAAGTTAGATCGAGTGCTGGTATCAAACGACTGGGAGGATGTTTTTCCATTTGCAAAAGTTAAATCGGCTCTCCGGTACACCTCTGACCAATTGCCATTAGTTATTGACTGTGGGCAGATCGGTAAGAAGAAGCACTTCAATTTCAGATTCGAGAAAGCTTGGACTGTCTGTGAGGATGTGAGGCAGGTTATCGTTGATTCGTGGGATGCTGTAACCGATCCCGGCTTGTCAGCAGTTGGAGTTTGGATACAGAAGACTAGGCGCCTTAGAAGGACCCTAAAAGAGTGGGTTAGACTAAAATCTAGAGCTACGGTTCTTAGAAGGGAGTCTCTGGTTTGCAGAATTGCAGAGCTAGAAAGTTTGCAGGAAGATAGAGATCTTCAAGATCGGGAGAAAGATGAGTTGGCTTCCAATAGACTAGAGATGCAGAACATTGGGAAGATGGAGGAATTATACTGGCAGCAGAGAGCGAGGGTGCAATGGCTTAGAGAGGGCGATGCTAACACGAAATTCTTTCACAGGGTAGCAAATGGCAGAAAAAGACAGAATCACATCACGGGCATATCGGTTAACGGTACCTGGACGGAAAATGAAGATCTGATTTTGGGCCATCTAGATGAGCACTACCACGAACTGTTAGGAGGTAGGTCTGATGATAGATGCTCGTTGAATCATGACGTGTGGAGCTCCTCTAGGATAGATGGGAGTGCAGGAATCGAAGAGGTCTTCACTGAAGCAGAGGTCTTTGACGCCATCAAGAAGCTGGGTCAGGATAAGGCCCCGGGGCCGGATGGTTTTCCAATCTTCTTCTTCAGATTATATTGGCATATCATTAAAAACGACCTCATGCACATCTTCAACGAGCTTTACGCCGGTAGGGTCGAGTTGGATAGATTAAATTACGCTACCATCATTCTGGTGCCTAAGAAAAACGAGGTTAATTCGATAGAGGACCTAAGACCAATTAGTCTGCTGAACGGTTCATTCAAAATTATTACAAAGGTTCTGGCTCAAAGAATTGCCCCACATCTTAACGAGGTGATTGCGCAATCGCAAAGTGGGTTCATTAGTGGTAGGGATATAATGGACAGTATAGCTTCAGCACACGAAATTATTTTCAGAGGTCACAAAGAGAAATGTGCGGGGTTCATCCTCAATCTTGATTTTCGGAAAGCTTACGATTCGGTGTCCTGGGACTGTGTAGAGGAGGCTGTCGCACTTAAAGGTTTTGGGACTAGGTGGCGTTCATGGATGAAATTGTGTATTCGAGGAGGCAAATCGTCCATTCAGGTTAACGGTTGGCAAGGGAGGGAGATTCTATGCAGGAGAGGACTAAGGCAGGGTGATCCTTTATCGTCACTGCTCTTCGCTATAGTGGCCGATGGCCTGGCAGAAATGATCACAAGGGCCATGCACAACAATGTTATCAAAGGAATTAAGATTAAGGGCATATCTCAGCCAATGGCGATTCTACAATATGCAGACGACACTATCCTGTTCGGTAGTGCTACCATAGATGAAGCCATCGCCATTAAGGCGGCTCTGGTTTGTTTCCAGGGATGGTCGGGACTGAAAGTGAACCTTAACAAGACAAGTATTATCCCCATCAGCGATCATCCGTCCATCCCGCTTCAGGATATTGCGAAAATTTTTGGTTGTGCGTCGACCGAGTTCCCTATCAAATATCTGGGTACTCCTATTAAGCCGGGTCCGCTAGTCAAGGATGATTGGAATTTTATCATTGACAAGATCCAAAAGAAGTTGGCAGGGTGGCAGTGTAGGTTTCTAACACTGGGAGGCAGGATCATCCTGCTGAACTCAGTCCTGAGCGTGATCCCGCAATTTCTGATGTCTATTTACGAGTTACCGAAATGGGTTGTCAATAGAATTGACAAACTGAGACGCAGATTCCTTTGGAAGGGTTCTGGTGAGGGTAATAAGGGGTTCAACTTAGTTAACTGGGGAAGAGTTTGTAAGAAAAGAGAGTTTGGAGGGTTAGGTGTTGTTAACCTATTTGATATGAATAGAGCCCTGCTCTGTAAGTGGTGGTGGAAGATGTATAACAAACCCAAAGGATGGTGGAGTCACTCTTTCGATTGCTATCGCAAGCTAAGTAGATTCAGATTTGGAGGAAGAGGTCCATCGAGGAAGGTGTCTCTAATTTGGAAGGGGGTAGCTAAGCAGGGAGAGATCTTCCATTCCAACACGAGATGCAAGGTGGGGAACGGGAAAAATACCAACTTCTGGAAAGACAAATGGTGTGGTCAGACTTCTCTTCAGAACCAATTTCCTCTAGCGGCAGAGGCCGTTCTGAATCTAGATCGTACAGTGGCGGACATTAGGAGGAACGGTAAACTTAACTTCGTTGTTTCCAATCATATCACCCCAGAGAGTAATGCCCAATTCGAAGAGCTGAACAGCAAGGTCCTTCTGGAGGGGGGTCAGGCCACTACTGGCCCGGATGAAAGATTCTGGGATAGGGATCGCTCCACAGTGTTCACTGTGGCATCTATGTACAAATGGATCAATGACGGAGGTACGAGATGCCCAGTTCAGTCAGTTATTTGGGAAGCAAAAATTCCATACAGAGTCAAAGTGTTCTGTTGGTTAGCACATAACAACGCCATTCTGTCCAAAGTGAACCTTTGGAAGAGGAATATGCAGATAGATGTTGTTTGCAATAGGTGCCATAATGACGAAGAAGACGTCAACCATATTCTGTTTCACTGCACTAAGGCTCGTCTCACTTGGGAGGTAGTTTGTAGAGGTTTTAGGTGTCCACAGGTCCCTAACTCAACCTTTGATATTTGGGGATCAATCAGAGAGGTCCATATCAAACTAGAGGATAGAAAGGCTTGGGATCTAGCTATAGCGGCGTCTATTTGGAACCTATGGCTAGAGAGAAATGATTTTATATTTCGCAATATAGATTATAGATTTCCTTGTTCCATGAATAAAATTTTTCTGTTAATTCATGATTGGGCAGGTGCGCAGGAGGGTGCTAAAAGAGCAAGGAACAATGAAGATGCACAGTGAAGCGGTAGGTCCACGGGGTTGGGGCCATCTTGAGTGGCTGTGTTGGACTGCTTTTCTTAGGGATGTTGTTGTTTTGAGGGTCATCAGCATTTGCTAGTGTTGTTGTTATTTTGTGGTGCTGATGAGTATGGTGGGTTGTAATATTGAACTATGTTGTACTTTGTTTCTTTAAATGCTCGTTAATGAAACAATGGCTACGGCCATCTTCTTTATCAAAAAAAAAACTCGTCGCATAATTTAAAATATAATGTATGTCAAATCAAATTAAATCAAATCAATCAAATCATGTATTTCTATAGTGCGCATCAACTTATATGTAAGAGATATATAATTTTGCTGTTGCAATTTTAGACTCAATTTTTAATAATACATAAAATGAGAAAAAACCAGTTAGGTCACTCGACAATTAATACTTGTTCCCGTCTATAGAGAAAACATATATTTGTTGCAACTCACTACGAACTTTCCTTAAAGCAATGTTGAATGCAGGGGCGGATACAAAATTGAAAAGTAAGGGAGGCTGAAAAAAAAATTTATATAAGGTAACATGCAATATATATATAAAGTTGTTATAGATACTAGAGAAGTAAAGTTATTATAGATACTAGATAGAATAGAGTTGAGCTTGGACCCAAAAAAATAAATAGAATGTTCAAATATATATGGGATGGGCTTTAAAATATATTTGGAGGGGCTAAACCATATATTCCACACTAATATACCCAAAAAAAAAAAAAAATTTACAAACAAATCTCAATTATTGAGGGGGCTGTAGCATACCCTAGCCCCCCTAGATCCGCCCCTGGTTGAATGCATGCATGTCGGACCACCTAATGTATAAACATTATGGGTTCTGATTTCTTACAAGAGAAATATTATATATTGTGCAAAATACTTGCACATGTACACATACAAGTTTTTTTTTTTTTTGATGTATCGGATAGAGTCAAACGGTTCCAGCCATCAAAAATATATTAAACAATAAAACAGTTAAGCTACAAACAAATAATCAATAGTTTTACAAGTTGTAAAACAGAAATAAGCGTACAAAAAAGAAAACAATAAGCGGCTGAAAAGCCAGCAAAACAGAGAGCTGCGCCACAACAAGACGCACCACACCAATACAAGAGTGCGGAGCAATCGGACTGGAAAAGCAAGCAAAACTGATGGAGTCAAAACCAAACTGCCGCATCCGAGAGAGGAGCAGGACCTAAGCAACCGAGCCATGAAACTGGAGGTCAAAACCTTCCCCCACGAAGACATCCAACTCCACTAGCAGTCCAAAGGGGCTCTAGCGGCACAACGGAGGCAACACACTGCCAACACCAAGGATGTCAAAGAGAAGGTAAGACTCAACTGTGCACAAGCTGATGAGCTGACACAGAAGCAGCTTTCCTCGTAAGAATATGAGCACTCACTCGAATCTGCAAATGATTAAAACATTTCTTATTGTAACTCTGCTTGACGGGGGGAGGGGCACCTTCTCCGAAGGGGGCGAAAACACTGCAAGGTCAGCTGATGAGGCTTCGACTTTGATAGGGCACGGAGGGGTAAAGAGACTACTGGGAGCGACCGTTGAGGCTATTGGGATGGGAATGGTAGTGTCAGCCCAACGGGGGATCGAAGGGTCATCAGGACTCAGAGAAAACTTAAGGGAAAGGGAAATTTGTACACGTACAAGTTGAATTGCATATAATAACTACTTAAATACCCATAATCGAAGCTATTTGCTTGCAAATTAATTTTAGTGTTGCAAGTGAATATGAGTTATGAAGCCAAGTGCGGGATATTAAAGGTGGCAATGGTTAGAGATTGCAGTACTGGCCCTGTATATATGTAATGTGTGTCTGGTGGATCGTAAGAGGTGGTCGAATGTGATGGCGCCCAGCAAAAAGTAACTGGAGGATATATATATATATATATATATATATATATATATATATATATATATATATATATGGGTAAAAGGGATATGAGTAACTTGCTCATTTAATAAATGAGCAATTGATGAGGTGGCATGCATGTGATACATTGTGTATCTAATCACTTTTAGGATTTTCCAATCACATGCATGCCATCTCATCACTTGCTCATTTACTAAATGAGCAAATTGTTCATACCCCTTTTTCCCTATATATATATATATATATAGAATGTGGTAATTCGCGTAGTGATCTATGATTACGGTTTAAGCTTGGCTACTATACAGGGCCGGTCTTGAGTTATTTGAGACCCCGAACAAAAAAAATAAAATTGGGCCCTTTAATGAGTCTATCCATGTCAAATTTAAGGGTAGCTACTTACAAAGTAAGCATGGCAAGAGATCAAATTTTAAATTCATCAATGGATGGGATAGTGTTTCCATTAAGAAAGACTAACAGAGCAGATATAGTAAACATAATGTAGATCGACTCTTGAAGTTTTATTTATAAGTACATCTATTTTCTTTCATTTAACAGTATGCATATCCACTAGTTATCGACTTTCACTTAATTGTGAGCATCATAATGCATCAGATCAGCCATTCATTTGAAGAATAACTAAAGTAGCATAAAGCAAACTCTTGAGTTCCACTCAGGTATCTCATTAGCCTCTTAAAGACACTCAAATGTGTATGAGATTATTAGTGAATCTGCAGATCATACCTACCTCAAAGGCTATGTTTATTCTAGTGCAGATCTTTGTATACATGAGACTTTCAATTCCTTTAGAATGATCTACTTGTCTCATAGTTGCACCATTATTAGGTGTCAACCTTTTATCATAATCATAAGGTGTTTCAAAACACACTTTCAATCACTATAACCTCACTTTTGAAACACATTTTGATTTGATGAGTTTGACTAAGAGTTATCTCTTGCCAACCGAAACTCACCCTTATACCTATGGTGTCCACAATACCTAGGTTTTTCATGTTAAATTCTTTGGATAGCACATGATGCGGTTTATTTCTGGGAGACGTATGGATGCACCAGGTGTGAGTTCGGACTCAATTTGTATTGAAGGAGAAAGCTGCTTGTCAGACGACCCTCGGAGTGACCTGGCGGCTCCTGCGACGGGCTCGGAGTGAGGTGGATGCCTCGGCTCGGGTCAGAGGGTTCGGATCCGAGGTCTTGTGTACCTGCAGACGGCCCTGAAACACCGAGGTTTATCCCGGTGGCGGACCCTCCGATGTCCTAGTCAGTCTCTGTGAGAGAGTAGCAATAACTAGGTGAATTTAAGTGGCAAAAGATTGGTTACCTGAAAAGGTGGGTGTGGGTCTAGTATTTATAGAGAATTCCAACCGGGTTTGGAGCCGCTTGGGGGCCGGGTCTGAACCCGAAAGCCCATGGGCCTGACGTGGTAGAAGGCCCAGGGGGTTTAGGGCTGACGTGGCAGTACCAGGAGTGGTATAGGGCTGACGCGGCAAAGCCCTTGGTGGTATTTGGAGCTGACATGGCAGATCATGGGGCTTCTGTGCTTCTGGGAGAATCTGGTGGCGTAGGGTGCGCCAAGTCATCTTCATCCTACACCAGGATGGGCGGACGGCCCGGAGGGCTGTCGTGGATCGGAGGCCGAGGGCCATCGCCGCTCATCGGATACGAGGAGAGCAGATCTGGGGGGGTGAACTTGAGGTTCGGCGCCGACCCTGCAGTGGCTTGAAGCCGAACTAGACTGCTGTTTCTACCATTTTTGAGTGAGAGTTGTATTGGGCCCTGGTTGGGCCCCAAGCCATTTTTACCCTACCACAACACAATTTTAACTTTATTTATAATAGAGAGGTCACTTCCAAGAACAAGCATGTCAACAAAACAAGTAAATAATAGCCACTATATTTGACACACCACAAAGTTAAAGGCATTGATCTGAATTACTAGATTCATATACAAGGCTTTTCAAGAAATTTGTCAAATTATTTATTCGTCGGCTATATATGTTTTAAGAACATACAATGATTTTGCTAAATTGTAAATCTTGTTCACTAAATATATTAGTTCTAAACTTTCCAGTACAAAACTGTTCAGTACAAAACATCAAGTACAAAACTTTTAGTACAAAATTGTTTAAATATCCTTTATGAATAACAAAATTTTCAATAGATGTAAGGGCAGGAAGAGTACTTATTGTAGCAATATGACAAACATATGAGTAGACATCAAATAAATCTACCCCATTTTTCTCAGTCAATCTGTTAGCTATTAAAATGCATTAAAATTGCTTCTGAAAAATCAAAATTAAGTTTCTCCTACAAAAAACCCACTTACTTACTATAGTTTTAGCCCATTTCGGCAGATCAACTAAATTAAAGTATTATTGTATGACACAAAATCATCTCATTGTCTATTAAAGACTCTTTTTAGCTAATTTGTCATTCAGGATTTTAAGTGTCAGTAAGGCAGGTTCTTGATTCCAATTGTGAATCATTGACTATGTCTGTAAGACTAGATTATTTCATACATTTATCTTTGATGAATACATCCTCAAAGAACTCTGCAAGTCTAGATTCTTCTACACAAATTAAACAGATCCAATATCTGTCCACCGAACTACATTCTGCACTTTCTAAACACACAAATATCTATTGTAGGTCCTACTTTAAGCCTTTTAGAGTCATGTACTCTAATAGATCTCACAACACAAATTTCTCTTTAACAAAATTATTTGTGTTTTCATGCCATGATCTACAAGGTGTATTTAATTTAGAGTGTAATAACACATTAGAGATATGATTAACAGTATAACATCACTCATAATTATACAAAACAAGCAATAGTCAATAATACAGAATTCAACATTTCACTAAGTATTTGATTTTAACTTTTATCAATATCGTTTAACTGTTGTAAGTAGAGTGCAGTAGAGATTATGCCAAATGCAAACTTCTCTAAAACATATTCACCACCTCTATCAAATTTGAACCCTTAATTTTTAGCATTTAACTATAATTTTTTAAAAAAATTCACTAAGAATAACAAGTGCTTCATTCTTCATGTATATGACAGACTTATATTAATCATCTACAAAAGCGATTATATACTTCTGACCAACAATTATCTCACATAGTCACAAAGCTACTAAATCACAATTATCAAAATGTATTGATTCAAAAAGTTGTGAACTCCTAGAGACTATACAAAATGATTTTCCAGTGATCAAAATCTGAATTCAAACTTCATATTTGTCATATTTAATGAAGTGTCATTTAGTAGAGTTATAAGTTTTAACAAGAATAAACAATTTAATATAGTTCATAGTGATTCTAAATTTCAAAACAACTTGGATGTTAAAGCTTTTTACTCAATAGCTTTTAACTCTATTTTCCCCACAGTTTTGATAATTAGATCACATTTTCTCACAAACAATTGAATATATATTTCTCAAATCCTAGCCAATTATGCTATGTTTTCAAGAATACAATTAGAACTATTATGATTAATTGTCTCATTTGTTAAACTCAACTTATACATTCGATTGACAATATATGCACATTATTGTTGGATTTATGTCTTGCATACGATATTGAATAAGAAGACGATAAGATGATGGAGAGATAAAGGCAATTGAAAACGGAGTGGATGCAAGAAATAGTCAGCAGCAGCTATAGTAGAAGTTGCAGTCGACCGTCCCTAATGTGCGGTCGACCGTCCCATGTAAGAAGTCTTCCAGAGGGGAGGACAGTCGACCACCTTATTGGTACGGTCGACCAACAGCGACGCTGATGGGTTTCGGGCTTGAGTCTAGGTGATTCGGGAAAAGCCCAACTTGCTTTTCAAGTTAGATCGTGTGGCTCCTATCGTAGGGTTATCTCTTATGTACTATCCAATGGCTATTGTAACAAGATATTAACTTAGGGTTTGTCTCTAGATCTGTATATAAATAATTGTAACGGCTCATAGATCAATGATGATTCTATTGAGTGTCGAATAGAAGAAGAGAGTACTTCATCTGAGAGGGTGAGAGAGTTCTCCATTGTAAGCAACATCAAGTTCCATTAGGCTTGAGAGAGGGTCATGATGAAAATTGTAATATTCTTGTATCTTCTCTAGTTGAAATAATATTTCGGTTCTTCCTCCCCCGGATTAAGGAGAAAGTCCCAACCGGAACAATTCTTGTGTGCTTTGTGTGTTTAGTGTGATCCAGTCTTGCTTGGTAGTTTGTGTTGATTGTGTCAAAGACTCAACAAGATCCTCATAATTCCTAACAATTGGTATTAGATCAATCAGGATTCGTGGGTTTGTTCAAGTTCCTTGGATATGACAGATCAAAAGACGAAGATCAAGCGGTTTAACGGTAAGATCAACTTCAATCTATGGAAGGTAGACATGTATGGTGTTTTGGTTCAGAAGGACTTGCACCTTGCCTTATAAGAGAAGAAACCAACCGACATGCAGCAAGAGAAGTGGGATGAGATTTGTTTGAAGGCCTTGAGTATAATCCGGTTGCAATTGGCAGACGAAGTCAAGTGTAATATCCTTGAGGAGAAAAGTGCGGCGAGTCTATGGGCGAGACTCAAAACTGACTACTCGGAATCATCGTTGCTAGATCGGATGCATTGAAAAAGGAAGCTGTTTAGGTTCTCAATGAAGGAAGGTATCCATCTTCAAGATCATATTGTGGAGTTCAATAAAGTAATATATGAACTGAAGGCGATTAACGCTGATGATCTTAGCGAAGATGATAAAGCTTTCAACTTGATTTATTCACTGCCAACTTCTTATGATCACTTGATAACTAACATGCTACATGGGAAATCGGTCAAGGAGACACTTATTGTAGCCGGGGTGATTAAGGATCTGAAGGAAGATGAACTAAGAAAGGAGACTCATAAAGGATGGTCTATTTCTTTAGGGTATTTTGCGGTGAATGGTGATACTTCAATTGGAAGGGATGCGACACACAAGGGTAAGATTCGTTGCCATTAATATAAAGGAGTTGGGCATTACAAGAGAGACTGTCACAAGTGGTTGAGTTAGAAGAGTGCTACTAAAGAAGGAAAACAAGCCCAAATAGTTAGCGCAACTGAGTCAAGTAAAAATATCGATTATTGTCTTCTTGTTTCAAGTTCTTCAGATGTGGATTCAAGTTTGTATCTTGATTCGGGAAGTTATTCTCATATTTGCTCCGAAAGAGAGATGCTTTCTACTTACAAGTCATCAACAAGCCGTAGTGTGAGAACGAGGAGTGGTGAGATTTGTGAAGTGGTGGGTGTGGGAACAGTTGAATTGGAGATGCCAGATGGTAAATGGTTCACACTAAAAGAGGTCATGCATATTCCTTCGATACAGCAGAATCTTATATCCTTGGTTACTCTTGATGCTCGTGGCTGCAGGTACACAGCTCGAGGTGGAGTTTTGACAGTTTGGAAGAGTCGTCGTAAGGTAATGAAGGGTAAGAGGAGGATTGGACAGGGTCAGCACAACCTCTACCAGCTTTGTAGGAGCAGGAAAGCTCGGCCGAGTGTATGGAAGCCCATTGTTCCTAAAGCATTATCTAGTAAGTCGTCACTAGAATTACCGACGTGAGACTGCAACGTTCGAATACCATTGGAAGGGGAGAAAGCCTTGGTGTAGGTGGAATTCATGTGGAGGGTGGCACCTCCATAATTACATCTACATGGGTGTGCCCTTAAGGGGGGCATACAGCTGGAGAAAAACAGGTGGAGGTTTGTTCAACTAGTGGGAGAAGCCAAAGAAACATGTTGTTTACAAAGCAGAGAAGAAAGGTCTAGAAGAGTTTTAAATCACACAAGTATGGATTCATGCGTATGCAATCCAAGGTGGAGATTGTTGGGTTTATGTCTTGCATATGATATTGGATAAGAAGATGATAAGACGATGGAGAGACAAAGGTGATTGGAAACGGAGTGGAGGCAAGAAACAGTCAGCAGCAGCTACAGCCGAAGTTGCGGTCGACCGTCCCATGCAAGAAGTCTTCCAGAGGGGAGGATAGTCGACTACCTTGTTGGTGTGGTTGACCGACAGCGATGCTATGGGTTTCGGGCTTGAGTCTAGGTGATCGGGAAAAGCCCAACTTGCTCTTCAAGTTAGATCGTGTGGCTCCTATCGTAGGGTTATCACCTATGTACTATCCAATGGCTATTGTAATAAGATATTAACTTAGGGTTTGTCTCTAGATCTATATATAAACAATTGTAACGGCTTATAAATCAATGATGATTCTATTGTGTGTCGAATAGAAGAAGAGAGTACTTCATCTGAGAGGGTGAGAGAGTTCTCCATTGTAAACAGCATCAAGTTCCATTAGGCTTGAGAGAGGATCGTGGTGAGAATTGTAATATTCTTGTATATTCTCTAGTTGAAATAATATATCGGTTCTTCCTCCCTCGGATTAAGGCGAAAGCCCCAACTGGGATAATTCTTGTGTGCTTTGTGTGTTTGGTGTGATCCAGTCTTGCTTGGTGGTTTGTGTTGATTGTGTCAAAGTCTCAACAAGATCCTCATAATTCCTAACAATTATAAGAGTTAATATAAGATTACTCTATCACATTTTACAAATTTGTTTGCTTTCTCTAATGGTTCTAACAATGTCCATTTGCTCAAACACACTGAGCGAAGAGTTCTTTCCTTTATTCGTTCATCATCATCTTCATGATGCTAAATGAGATAATGACTAACATGCTATAGTTCAACTTTGCACACACAGTACAATGAACGAGAAAGAACAAAACGTAACTAACGGAGTCCTATCGTACATTAAGAGATGCTCCCTCCTAAGTTACGGACATTTGTTATACATCTTATACATTAAAAAATTTATTTTATTTTATTAGAGAAGCAAATATATGATCTCACGCAAACTGCAAACAATGGATTTGTCAAAATATCTATACACATAGAATGATAAAGCACTTAACAATCCTAAACATGCTAGTTTGCAAAGCAAGAATAACTATGATCTAAAATTCTCAATCATGTGATCAAACGCACAAAATGTTAACACATTCATCACATGAAAATACTAAGAGGTTAAAGTAGATCGATCATACCGACACTTCAAGTTAGAAGTGTTTTTCCAAATTCGACGGAGAAGCCTGCGTAGTGCATACTTATTCAACATATCCATCGTCTCCAATGCACACAATTTGTAAGTAACTTTGAAGTTCTTACATTCATCAAATTGTTAAAGATTAGCCAATTAAACAAATTATTAACACTATCTAATTCACAACAATTTAATTGGAGATTCAGTTTTATAGTCAAAACATATAGTTTAACTTATCAAAAATAGATATTTGATTTTAGCACATAGCCAAAACAACTGTTCAACTTGTATTTAATTAAACAAGTGATTAATACAGTCTCGAACTTAACCACTTAGCATCATAGTAATTCTATAATTCAAAAACAAAACTTAAAACGAATGTTTTGAACTTCCAGCACGTGGCAAAATATTTAACAAAAAATTTAATACGAGGAAAGTAAAGAACTTATCTTTCACTATCTCTTTCCCTTCAATTGATTAGAGTCAAATCTGTTTTGAAACAAATATGATCTATCCCGTATTGCACCCAAAACACCACACATCAGACTCAATCTGGAGGAAAGCCTTATCGACAATCCGGAGTATCTCAATCTGTGCCAAACCCAATAAGGGACAAATTCACTACTGCTCTCTTTGAGCAAATCCCACCCATTTTTAATCAAACTAATCTCAACTTCAAGGATTGAACTCGGTAGGGGAATTTCAACAAACAGGTTGTGGGAAGTTTTGAATCGAACTTAAACCTCTGTCATTCAAATGAGAGAAAACCCAACTGTCTTCTTCTTCACAATCCAAAAGCCAGAAATCAGTTTCTCAACGAATCGGGTTTGGATCCGACTACACAGCATGACAGAGAAGAAAGGAGGAAGATGGGCTTGCGGGTCTGGTTCTCTGCAATAGGGTTGACACACAAACCCTAGGTGGCCAGAGAAAAGGGGGTCGACAGCGCACGTGGGACTGTATGCGAGCGGCGACGTCGACGAGGCTCTAGGCATGACGGCTACTTCCTCAATAAGCAGAATATACTGCTTCAGTGCTTCAGTGTGGGTGAAGTCCTTGAAGCCTAGGTAGTGATACGTGATACCCTGGTCACTGATGATCAACTTCGCCAGTGTGTTGATCTTCATCTCTGCCCATGGTTCTAGGAGCTCCGCGTTTCTACTATTCAGAAAAGGAACAAATTAGTTTGACCCGGTACTTTGTTAAAGATTTTATAACACTTCCATGCATTCAGCTTCGTGAAGGAACACAAATTAATTAAAAGTAACCAAATGCATATCTTAATTGTGCTACTTTCATACTGCTAAGATAGATATGATCAAATAGCATCTAAGTGCCTTATACAATAGGCTAAAAATAGTACAATAGAAGGAGGCTCTCTTCGAACTTCATTGAGTACAAGATAATCTAAATTGACAACTTCTTCAAAGATCATAACTGCAATCAGTCACTCAACCGTACTCCGTATCTACAATTTTTTTATAGTTAATCGGTATATACAGTTTCCAAGAACAAAACTATAACTTAAACTTCAGAACTACTTTCATACTGGGTAGAGAGACTTACCACTATAGCTCAGTCGCTCTCCAATTTGCAAACTATCTGAGATCTAGAATGTATTTGCAAACTATCTGAGATCTCAAATGTATGAGTAACCTGAGAAGCCCAAAGCCCACATCATCCATCACTATCACACTTCAACTCAAAAGCAACACAAAATAAATAAATAAATAAATAAATAAGTTGACACGCTCTCAAAGCACATAAATATTTTATGTCTGTTTATGGGAGAGAGAAAGTGATTGAGTGAGTGAGAGCGAGAGAGAATTTGAAGAAGATGAAGAGGCTGGACCAAAAAAAAATTGTAGAAATTGAAGTGACACTGGAAGAGAGAGATTACTAAATTGGATCATTCCCTAAAAATTAATTACAAACCCTTTAATCCATTATATTAATTATAAGACCATTAATCCATTATACTTAAAAAAATTTGGGCCCCTCCCCTGAAGTGGGCCCTGAGCAGTCGCCTAGCTGGCCCTGGCAGGGCCTGCCCTGCTACCATAGCATACACAAAATGCGAGGGAGCATATACTATAACTAAAATTGAAGTAATGTTGGTTTGGTATATCTTCTCTTTACAAGTTTATGCTAAAAATAAAAACCGTAAGAAAAATCAATGAATTAACATAGAAAACTAGTGATTTTTTAAGAGGAAAATAAGTATGACCGTCCATGCAGATAGACTTATTGAACAATGACATCAACATCCTAATAAACTTTCGGTTATATTAACAAAGATTTTCAAATACTCCATTGACAACAACGTATCACTACAAATAAAATTAAAAAAAACTCATTAAACACCAAATAACAAATCCAACTCGATCCGACTGGTTCAGACGCTTACAGTAGTTGCACGAGCCATCGAACAAATGACAAAACTAGTCATGAAAATCACAATAATTTATAGCATTTCTTATCTTATCTTGGATTTCCTTTCTTCGTCCTTCAACTTTGGATTGGTAAAATACATTACGTTTACACGTAACTAATTAGTATATTTAAATTCCCTATTAGATCCCTCTGAATCACGTTTATCAAGTCCCACGGCCCCACCACTCAGATCACAACACGTATGACATCACCATGTGTGGAACACGGAATTTTTTTCCAAACTATCCCACTTTTTGAAAGTTTTTTCCAAATTACCCAACTTTTTAAAAAAATTTCAAAACCTCATCCTACTCGTTTTCTGAAAAAACGAGTTTGGATAAAATCCCATCGCTTTTTCAGAAGGCGAGTCTTTAACTTTACTTTTACACTTGCCTACACTCGCTTTCTCAAAAAGCGAAGGAATTTATCCCACACACTCTTTTTGAAAAAACGAGTTTAGGTGAATTGATCATACACAGTGAGGAGATCTGCAAATTTTGGGATAGAATTGATCTTCTGGTAGTTGAATTCAACCTGATCAAGGAATTTAAAAGACTTGGAAATGCTAATCACCAACGCAGGAAAGAAATCATGTAAGGTCATGAAGAAATTAGCACTAGGGATAGCTTTATGGGGGTGGTGAAGGCACAGAAATATGATAATCTTTGGCAATAATAATGGATGTGAGTAGGAATTGAAGAAATTGGTAACAAGTCTGATAATGAATTCGTGTGAGCACTTCTGGGCACATCAGAAGAACGAAGTGAAATTGATGGACCCTTTGGTACGACGTTGGTGGTTGAAGAGGTTCCAGAAATGATGGGGACCAAAGAAGCGATACATCTGGAGTATGTGTTAGCTGGATCGGCGGCATGTCTCCGTGTCGGTACTTGGACGCTCGCTGGAAGTTGGCTTGTAGGAGAAATGTAAAGGCGAGTCATTCTCCTATACCACGTCATGTAAAGGACATGAGAAGACGCATCGAACGAGGGAATATTCGCAAGTACGTGATCGAGACGATGGTTGTTCTAAATATCCATGTGCACGTGCAATGAAGTTGCCCATTCGTGAGCTGCTTGTCGACCCATACCGGTGACACTATGTAGATCGGCATTGTACGGTTGATGGACTGAAATATTCTGAAGCAACCCAAACCGACGGAGTACTCTATCTGGAAAATAGTTCTCAACTGTACCAAAGTGGATAAGCAGTTCTTTTGTCAACCACAGCTGAGGAGTCGAGGTACAAAGTGGAGGCAATCTCGCTAAACGTGCCTCAGTATATGATTGCCACTTAACACAATCGTCTTCCAAGTGGTCAAGCTTGTCTCGGTAATATGAGAGGCATTTGTTAAGGCTAGCCTTCCATGTCAAGGAACCCGTCCAATGCACATCTTGTGGTTGCCTCATGTTCTCGTTCTTGGGAAGATTCACCCACTTTGGTGATTGCTTTGCGACAACGGCTCGGCCAATGTGTAGTTGTTCCCAACTCCATACCTGTAGCATCAACATTGGTCCGTTCATCTGCTTGGCACCGTGAGAGCAATTGCACAAGGCTCTATAAAATGTGGCCAACGCAGTACTTTCCCAACTGTACGCCCCGACTCCACCAAGATCGGCAGTTAGTGGTAGGTACATTAATAGCACGGAATCTCCGGAGGAATTTGGGAATATCACACCTCCGAACAGTGTCATTATGTAGGCCCGGCAGTAACAATGTACTTGCAACTCAGTGGAGGCATTAGTCAGCGTACCGAAGAATGTGTTCTTCAACCATTTCAGTCTCATCGATTTGCTTACAAGGGCCAATCGATCCACCTCTACACAGAGATACTCATGGATAATGAACTCCGGTTCAAAGTCCATTGTGCCAGTTAAGGCCAGTCCATCAATTGGCAGACCCGTTATTGCAGCAACATCTTGCAGTGTCCCTATCATCTCGCTTACCGGCAAGTGAAAACTATGTGTCTCGGGACGCCATCTATCGAGAAGGGATGTTAATAAGGGTCGTTTGGCCTTAATGGAGCTCATCAATCCGATGCTGTATAAAACACATTGTTATAATATCTCATGTATACGGGGATGCATCTCTAATGTGCCGTGCCCCCGAAAACTACACTTCGAAGAATTTCCTTCCCAAACGGCTTTAGAGCGATGCTGACTTTGTAAAGTCAAAAGCTTTGGGTCTATCGGACCGGGATCATCGAAGGAACATATGAGGAAGAAGATGGTCCCGGCTGACTAGATGGAGAGGAAAGGCCAGGTTGATTTGGAGGAGGAGGAGACGAGCCCATTTGAGTTGCCGGAGAAGAAGAAGGACCGACCTCATCCTATACCAAAAGAAGTTGAAATTCAACATATAAATTTATATTTTTGTTGATGTTAAAATTAAACGTATGAAATTAATGTCAAATCATCTTACATTGGTACATCTCTGTCCACCACGGTGAGTTTTTTTGGGAAGTTGTTCATGATATGTTCGTGGACCTTTCCGGGTTGTTGGAGGTCTACTACTACTCCCTTCTTGGGGATTACCTATTGTCCGTGCCATATGTTCTATTAAATTGAATCCTACATGTTCGATAATATATGCTAACAAATTTAACTTAAAATCGGTATAAATTAATTACACAATTAACAATGTCTAATTTCTAAAATTTAAATATAAACAATATTACTCAAAAGGTCATATTGGCACTAAACTACTTGATGTATAGACAAGGCTACCCTCAATTACTCGATGTAGCGAATTATATGACAATGTTATTATCATCGCATATCCCACTCATGCATTGTAAACTATAGGTTAATTTCAACAAACACAATTAGTACGACGTAGACTTACTTAATATTGGTTTAATTTTTATTAATCATACAACCTAAATTTAACACGTGCATTTCCCGTTTTAATAAATTTTACACGTACATACACAATTGAACCCAACATTGCAAATCCAACCCTAGACCAAAAATCGCAAAAATTATATAGCATAAGTTACGAACACTTACAAACGTTTGTAGGGTGGAATGTTCAAAGTCGACTGCTCGACTACCGATCCTCTCCTTTCGAAAATTTGGGGAAAAGGGTCTATGGGTTAAATAAGCATTTTTTGGGGAAATTGTTGATTCAGATGAGTATTTTGGGAGTGATGAAGAGATTCCACCAAAATTTTCGAGAGATTAGGATGGGTAAAGGGCAAATTGGAGACTAGGGTTTGGGGTTTGGGTTTAAACTCGTCGGATTTGGGGTTTCAAAGTGAGGAGAAGTGAGATGAGAGTGAGATAACGTGCTTTATTTAATATGATCCCAATTGATACTCGCTAACCTGGTTAGCGCGCCTGGTATAAAGAGGCATGCTAACGGGGTTAGCGTGTCTATACTTGGGGTTGTTTTTGCCTACATCCCTACTTGAGGAGTAGTCTCTCCTACTGTCCACCTATCACGCTAACCCCGTTAGCGTGAGTGGTTTAAATAGGCACGCTAACTGAGTTAGCGTGTCAATATTTGGTGAGTTTTTTTGCACACCCCCATTTGAGGAGAAAAGTGTTATCCCCTAGCACACACTAACTGAGATAGCGTGAAGAAAATTACTAGGGGCGCTAACTCAGTTAGCGACAAAGATTTTTTGGTATTAAATTTTCGAATAGGGACAGTTTGGTACATACTTACAAAAAGTGGGATAGTTTGGTAATTGGGTTGGGTCGATCCGCAACCTGCCATGCTCAACCCAACCCGTCTAGATCCGGTTGGGTTTGGGTCGAACTCGAAACCCTAATCGGGTCGACCCGGGTTGAAAAAAGTGGGTTTCGATCTATTGAACCTGGCCCATCGACCCATTAGCTTGGTCAAACCCGATCGAGACCCACCCACGAACCCGCAGTTTTCGACCCGTTGGACCCGCGCGGGTTGAACGGTCGACCCGACCGTTGTCTGCACTCAGTGGGTTTTTTTTTTTTTTTTTTTTTTTGATTTTTGGTTTTTTTGGGGGATTTTTGGTCTATAAAATCCCCTAACTTCAATCAAAATTTTTCACACCCTACTTTCTTACTCTCTCTACTACTACTACTCAATTTAATTAAAAAAAATCAATAAAGTTGCAAGCAACAAAAAAGTGAACAATTTTGATCGTATTGAATTCACGTCGTATCAACACTCCCAACTCCGTCTATTACAAACTCTCTCATCGAAGAAGCTCTCAACTCTTTCTACGACTACGTGACTACGTCTACTAAATTTCTCAATCGACTACGTCTACTTCTACTATTATTCTCTCTCATTTCTATATACAATTATCCACAAAATACGGTATCAAAATTTCACAATGGGTCTAAGGGGCCCATTGAGGGGTCCATAGAGACTAGTACTAATTTTGAGACTGGCAACACTAGTGGGCCCACGATGGGGTCCACATCGGGGGGCAAACCTGCGATTAGCAATTCTCTGCATTTTGACATACAGACAAATTGTAATTTTGAGAACGGGCCCAATGAGGGGACCGTTACAGAAAACTCTATTACTGTTAGTGATTCGACAATCTGCGGGCCCATAGAGGGGTCCGCGGGGAGGGGGCTGTCCACACTTCAACAGGAAAGCCGGCACACTGATAATGAGGAGGAACGAGAGGGGCGGCTCAATCTGGATGAAGAATTCTCTTTTTCAGATGAGGATTCAGAAGATCTTGAGTTTATTGCAAACACTCAGAGAGAGGTCTCCCCTGAGATGGTACTATCCACTATCCCAGATTCTGCACCCAGGATCAGTCCCGGTGTGCCTCAGCGGACTTTTGGGTTCAGAGTGCATCGGTCGCCCAAGAGGGCTCATGGGGAGTCCTTGGATGACTACCTGGAGATAGCGGCGGCTGCCAAAACTGCTAAGCTCGATAATGGAGGTACGACTAATTTTTTAGCTTCCATTTTAAATTTCATGTCAGACCATGAGGTTTTTTTACTTGCCGAAACATGTGGGTTAGAAGTTTGGGATTTAGAACGCAACGCGTTACTCCTCAACAAAATTAGGGGTTGGGAAATGGATAGGGTTTACGCTAGTTCGGAAAAAACCCTTCGCGAGGGCGCTAGACCGTCTAACATCATCGAGGATGTAGCCGGCTCCGCACCTTCACCAACGATCTCTGACGACAACGTCCCCCAATGAATACACTTTTCTGGAATGTGCGGGGGTTGGGGGATAGAGGGAAGAGAGATATGATAAGGGACGTCATTAACAATTCCAAGGCGGAAGTTGTAGGTCTGCAGGAGACCAAACTACAGAACGGGCTCAAACTAAAAAGAGTCGGGGGTAATAGAATCAAGGAGTGGGTGTTACGGCCGTCAGTTGGTGCCTCAGGGGGGATTGCTATTGGTTTCAATTCGGACCTCCTCTCCTGCATAGAGGTTCACGGTGGGACGTTCTCTTTGACGGCCCGATTGAAGCAACGTTCCGATGATTGGACACAGACGGTGACTGTTGTCTACGGACCGAATGTTGCCACAGACCGAGAGGCCTTCTAGCAAGAACTGGTCGACATCCGACGACGCTGGTCGGGACCCTGGATTGTGGGTGGAGACTTCAACATCACAAGATTTGCTTTTGAGCATAAGGGGAGAGGCGCCAGTGACAGACACAGAGAGGAGTTCAATAGACTGATCACGGAGCTGGAACTGATCGATATCCCTATCAATGATAGACTTTTTACTTGGTCTAATATGCAAGCGGCCCCGATTATGGCCAAGTTGGACAGGATTCTAGTCTCCATGGAATGGGAAGCTAAATTCCCTCTAGTTTCAGCTAGAACGATCCCTAGACCAACTTCAGATCACACCCCGGTCCTTCTCGATACCGGTATTCGAGGACAACGTAGGCCCAGGAAATTTAGATTCGAAAAGGCCTGGTTGGAAATTCGGGGTTTCCATCATATGGTGATGGAGAATTGGGCGCTCCCTATGGTGGGCAGGGACGCGGCATCGCGTTGGTGTGGAAAAATTCGTAGGTTGAGAAAGAGGCTTGCAAGATGGAATCGATCAAGGTTCTCTACCATCTGGCACGCTAAGGAATCTTTTCTGGAAGGAATTGATGAGCTTGAAAGGATTGAAGAATCTAGAGTCCTTTCTCAGGAAGAGCGAGACAGGCTTTTACAACTCCGTGAAAACATAGCCAATCTTTATAGGCTAGAAGAGATCAAATGGCAGCAAAGGTCTAGGATTACGTGGCTCAAAGAGGGAGACGCGAATACGGCCTACTTCCATCGGATTGCTAGCGCTAGAAGGAGATCCAATCTCATCCTTTCAATTCAGACAGATTCAGGAACTTCACAGGATGAAAAGGTGATCTCCACGGCCTTTCAGACTTTCTATAAGGACCTCTTCGGGAGGAAGAATGATTTTAGGATCCCAATGAGCGAGGATTTCTGGCAGGAGCATCGGAATGACTCGGGTCAAAATTTTTCATCCTTGGAGGCGCCTTTCTCAGAAATAGAAGTCAAAACGGCTGTCAACCAGATGGGAGCAGACAAATCACCTGGACCAGATGGCTTTCCCATGATGTTCTTCCAAGTGTTCTGGGAAGAAATTAAAGGAGACTTTATGGAGCTGATGGAGGAATTTTACCACAACAATTTGAGACTGGGTATGTTCAACTTTGCAGAAGTGGTGTTGATCCCCAAACGAGAGGAGTCCAAATACGTGGGGGATTTTAGACCAATTAGCCTGATAAACTGCTCGGCGAAAATCATAACTAAGGTTCTAGCGATCCGCTTGGGAAGTATGATGGACAGTCTTATCAATAAGACCCAGACAGGTTTCATTAAGGGCAGATGCATACTGGACTGTGTGGTCACCGCTGAGCAAGTTATCCACCACTGCCACAAGAACAACTCCAAGAGCTTCCTCCTGAAATTGGATTTTGAGAAGGCATATGATTCCGTGGATTGGGAGTGTTTGCTGGAGGCGCTCAGAGGGAGAGGTTTCGGAGATAAATGGATAAGATGGATCAAACAATGTTTGCACTCTAGCAAAACGGCAATCTCAGTGAATGGGAGACCAGGTCCATCGTTCCCCTGCAAGAAGGGACTCCGGCAGGGAGATCCGCTATCCCCACTGTTATTTACTATTGTTGCGGATGTGCTTACAGGAATGTTGGAAAATTGTCACAGAAAAGGTTGGATAACGCCAGTGGCCAGCAGCAACACTAAACAGGGATGCACGATACTACAATATGCTGATGACACCCTACTCTTTGGAAATGGCACTACAACCGAAACAATCTGCTTTAAAGGGGTCCTGTACTGTTTTGAGGCCTGGTCAGGCCTTAGGATTAACTTCCACAAGAGCGCATTGGTCCCAATTACTCTGTCAGAAGCAGAAGCACGAGAACATGCCACCATTCTAAACTGCACGACGGAGGAGTTCCCGATCAAATATTTAGGGCTCCCGCTCAAACCAGGGAGACTGACGAAGGCTGACTGGCTGCCTATTATAGACAGGGTGGAAGACAGACTATCTGGGTGGAAAGGTAAATCGCTGTCGCTCGGGGGAAGAGTGATCCTCATCAACTCAGTGCTATCCAACCTGCCCATTTACTACATGTCCTTTTTTGAACTCCCAAAGTGGGTGATTCAGAGGATTGACCGAATCCGAAAAAGATTCCTTTGAAAAGGGGCAGATTCAAATAAGGGAGGCTATCACCTTATTAAATGGAACATCGCCTGCATGAAGAAGAAGCATGGAGGGCTAGGTATCATTAACCTGAGAGATATGAACCTAGCTCTTCTAGGAAAATGGTGGTGGAAAATGTTTCACCATTGTGGGGAAGGATGGCAGGAGTTTATTCAACCCTACCTTCGAGGAAAAGGGACGAGAAGTTTAGGCTTCCGAGTGGGATCTAAAACCTCCCGCTTCTGGAAAGGAATCACAAAAGCTAGTGGACCGTTCAATTCAGCAGTAACGTCTATTATAGGTAATAGGCGGTCCACCAGGTTTTGGTGGGACAAATGGTGTGCTCCACAGGCGCTTAAGGATATATTCCCAGAGCTGTATGAAAGAACAAATCGACCGAATATGTTGGTGGCAGAAGCCTGGAAAAGAGGGACTTGGAGACCGTCGTTCCAAGGTAGACTTTCGCCAGGGTTGCGTCAACAAGTGTGTGAACTTCAGGCGAGAATTACCCAATCTGGGGCGTTGTGTGCACAAGGCCCAGACCAGTTGCGATGGGGACTGGAGAAGAAGGGACTATTTTCGGTTCGATCCCTTTACCACCGAATTCACTTTCGGGGATGCAGACCCAGCTGGGCAACGGTGTTATGGAAGGCAAAAACACCGCTTAAAGTCAGAGTCTTCCTCTGGCTAGTGCTCAACAATGCTATTCTCACCAGAGAGAATCTAGCCAAGAGACAACCTCACATTGCGACCAACTGTGGATTCTGCAACACTCACAAGGAAGATTTGAACCACTTGTTTATTCACTGCACAAGAAGTAAGGCCGTCATGATAGAAGTCTTAAGAGCCCTAGGCACAAGTGACTACCCAAGAGAGTATGAGGAACTATGGGTAGGCCCCAGATTTGCGTCAACCCGACACGACATGAAGGATGCGTGGTATATTGCCATTGCGGCAACCACATGGGTGTTATGGCTAGATAGAAATAATTTTTATTTCCGTGCTTCATGTAATTCTATTTCTGGTAACCTTACTCAAATCATGCATCTAATTTCCTTTTGGGCTACAGCTGCGGCCTCAGGAGCGAGAGGGAGGATTGCACGGGTCTTCCAGGTGGAAGAATTTGACGATGAGGAGATAGAGTTCGGGCCGACTTTGGATTGAGGAGTGCTTTCACCTTACTACCCAGCTGATTCAGCGACACCCACTGCGTCTTTTGGCTCTGTCACTTCTGGGTTTTTTGGTTTTTTGGCTATCTGAGGTTTTTGATGTAGAAACCCACCCCCCAGGGTTCTGTTGGGGTTTATGTTTTATGTCATGTTGTCTGAGGTTTAGATGATGAAACCCACCCCCCAGGGTTCTGTTGGGGGTTTATGTTTTATTTCCTGCACTGCACTTCTGTATTGTTTTTTTTCCCAGTTATGCGGGGTGTTTATTAATCTCTTATTAATGAAACAGGGTGGTGTTATCCCACCTTTTAACTCAAAAAAAAAAAAAAAAAAAAAATTCACAACCCGCTCAACTCCTTATTTTTGTTGTAATTCTAATTTTTTATCATATTTGTTTGTTAGTTTTTTTCTACTCTCCCAACCCTTCTATTGTTTTTTAGATTTTTTTTTCAACATATACCTCCTAAATTATTTTTTATTTTTTCACATACATCACTGCAACACTAGAAATCATTTTTTTATATACACTACTACTACTACTACAAATCATTTACCATGTATAGATCACGTGGTAGCGGCCGTAAGAAAAGTAAACAAGATTCCACTAATTCTTCTCATTGGCCTCCAATGATCCGAAAATTAGAACCCGAATATAATCTCATGATAAACATAGGTTCTCACAATGTTCTTCTACACGACATAGAACAAGAAATACATGATATTGAGACACAAACACAACAAACCGAAATCACTCAACTCACTAGTAGTCGAAAAACTAGAGGAGAAACTAATGATTGTCACAAATTTTATACCTTTATCCCCAACGAGGGGAATCCCAGCGTAGGACATAATATTGTATAACTTGTGAAAAGAGTTACAAATGGAAGAAGGGTAAGAGAACGGGTACTATTAAACGACACATTCAAAATGTGTACCCCGAACTAGTACAAGATCAACAAGGCCAACCAAAAAGTCAACCATAGGACTGGATAAATAGATAGTCACCTCTATGATCACGAAAATGTTCGTCAGGAAATCGTCCGACTAGTTATTAATGATGAATTACCTTTTTTCTATTCCGAGAGTAGGAATGTAGAGGCAATTAACAAAAATGCACTAAATCCATATTTTAGAAGAATTCCTAGAAATACACTATATATCAACAAGTGGAAGCAACTCGTCTGAAGTCTAACAATAAGATTAGAGAATTTAGGGCGATGAGATCCTTTGTTTAGGTTAACTAGAGGTGCACTCTTCAATCTAACTTTAGGCTATCTCGAACACTAGATTCTGATTATACCCTCAAACATGTAAATGTAATTCAAGAAATATTGTATGTTCTTTATGAGTTTCTATTACTTGTATTAGTATGTAACAAAACTCGTAAAAAATTCAACGAAGTTGAAATGAATAATATATGCATTTTTTTCACTTTTATACAAGTATACTTGTTGTATTTTTTTTGTAAGTTAAGTTAACAAAAAGTCTACCGGGCCAACTCGCAACCTGACCCGAACCAAAACAGATTCGACTCGAATGGGTTCATAGATCGACCGGGTCGAACTTTCCGATTTCGAACCCGGCCCGGCCCAACCCAGTTAACATGCCAACCCTGTTAGTGTATACCCTAGAGGCTAGTTGTGTATTGACATTATTAGTTTATATTGTTAATGGTGTATGCCCTAGAGGCCAGTTTTGTATTGACATTACTAGTTAACATTGTATAATGACATTTAATTCATATTTAAGCATTTCATTTATTGTATTATTTATTGTGAATTAAATGAACATAATGAAGTCCTTAGAATAGTAAGTTCAATGCCATGGGATATCAAGTGCATGACTTGATTTTGAGATCCTATTGGCTGAAATCAGAATATTGTTCTTAAATGTCCCTAGTCAGGTATTATTGTGAATTAGGATAACGATAATACATAGAGACTAGTGTGTGCGTAGAATGATGACCATTCTTACGGATCATGAATATGAGATATCAAGTCTTCACATGGGTACATATTAGAGTAATAATGTACTAGACTGACCCACAATGAGAACGCTACATGGATCATTACATGAATGTCATAAGTGGTTCTCACTGTGATCATGATGTACGTAGTCCTTTGACTTGAAGTCACTACGGTTCCATACATGAGAAGTTATATATTTTAATCCCGTCAAACATTACCTGTAATCAGGTGATTATAAAGTCGACTAATGGATATGTTACAAATCATGCAGAGGGATATGATTGACTTAGATAGGATTTGTCCCCCTACATAATAGAAGCAATATCTACGTGCCCACTGATTGAGTGATATTGCAAAGTGCATGGTCGTGCTCTAATGAGTCAATATGAGATATTGAGTTCATTTATTTTAGTAAGTCTACTCGGATATCAAGAAACCAAAGATTGAACTATACAAGGGTGATACGCTCTATGCCTTGTGATTAATTAAGATATTTTGACAAAATGACTAGACTACATGGTAACATTGGTCACGGATAGATTATATTAAATCACTAACATTCCCGTTACTTGAATATCAGTGATGTATTGCTAGATACAGGTCACTATTTGTAACACTAGAATATGATTTTAGAATTACTGTCAACGTAATAGAACCCTACAGGATCACACAATTAGAATGGATCAAAATTGGTATTTAAATTCATGAGATGAATTTAACTGGAAATCCTAGTAAGACTTGGACTTCTGACATGGTTGGGTAATTAATGTTGGGGTTTGTGGATCCAATACAAGATAATGAGGTTGGAGAAGATAGGTGAGAAGGAGAGTCGAAGTGGGAGCAACAGGTCAAGAGTAGTTGAAGGCTACAGCAGAGTTGCGGTCGACCGCACCCCCCGACCACACCCCCGACCGACAACCGGTCGACTGCGCAGTCGACCGTCCCGCTCTTTGGTTCAACCTACAGTCTTGAAGAAGTGATCGGTCGACCGCACAGTCGACCGACCCGCTCTCTGTTGATTTTCTTGTAGTCAAGGAAAGCACCAGTCAACAGTCCTAGAGTTGCGGTCGACCGTCCCGACGCTGATTGATGAGCGGTTGAGATGGAAAGTTGTGGAATCCTATATATATTGTATTGTGTACGATTTTAGGGTTAAGTGAAAAGAAAATAGAGATCTACCAGCCATCATTAAGAGATAGGAGAGATAGAGAAAAATCCTACACCTTGGTGGTGAGTTCTTGAGAGATTTGTAAACCTAATCTTCATATTTCTAGTGAAAATTGCAGGAGTGCCTCTGCGCGGGGAAGTAGCCATTGTTTGGGTGAACCTCAATAAAAATCTTGTGTGTTCTAGTGTGTTGCTTTTGCTTGTTCTTTGTTCTCTTGTTTTGATTCTATAGTTCTTGCATCTCGTCGTCGTTGTTGAGTTTATTCCGCAGTTAGAATTCAACAAAGTGGTATCAGAGCTACATGTTGGTAGTATTGATTGAGATGGGGGACAAGAGTAGAGTCAAGGAGTTCGATGGAACAAATTTCACAGTGTGGAAGATCCAAATAATTGCGTATCTCCGACAGAAGGATCTAGATGATCTGTTGTTTGGTGTGAAGCCAGAAAGGACAGAGGTTGATCCGGTTGCGTTGGTGGCCTGGAATAGATTGGATCAGAAAGCGCTTGGGCAAATTCAGTTATCACTGAGCAGGAAGGCGCTATTTCATATTGAGAAGGCAAGAACCACAAAGGAGGCAATGGAGATATTGACAGACATGTTTGAGAAGCCGAATACAGCAAATCAGATCTTACATCTAAAGAAGTTGGTTAACTTGAAGTTTTCAGAAAGGGGTTCGGTTGCTGAGCACATCAACAATTTCTGTATGGTTTACAATTAGATGGAATCGTCGGGTTTGAAATTTGAGGAGAGGGCACAATCGTCGTTGTTGCTATCCAGTCTTCTTGACAGTTATGGCACAGTAGAGCAGACTATTACTAGCACCATGACTGATACGACAACCCTAAAGAATGTTATAAGCAGCATTATGAACGAGGATGCGAGGAAAAGGCATGGAGAGACTTCGGTGTCATATCCTAGCAATACCGTGCTGTCAGTAAAGTAACAACAGAAGGAGGTCGCAAAGCAGGAATCACAGGTCCAAGTCAAGAATAGGACATCGCAAAGGTGAGTGTTGGTACTGCAAGAAGTCAGGATACAGGAGAGACCAATGCGAGGAGTATAAGAAAGCAAATGCAGGGTCACAGGTAGCCAATGTAGTAAGTATTGAACCCCGTCTAGATGAATTGTGTTTATCTGCTGGATTAAATATTTTGCAAGATGATTGGTGTATAGACTCAAGTGCTTCTTATCATTGTACCCCTATGAGGGATGTGTTTGAGAATTACATGACAGGTGATTTTGGCACAGTTTTAGTTGGTAATGGGAAGATATGTCCAGTTGTAGGTAGAGGCACTGTGAGAGTGAAGGCTCGTAATGGTGGGCAGTTGGTCTTGTATGACACATTACATATTCCGAGCTTGAAGAAAAACTTGATCTCGACTAGCCAACTAGACAAAGAAGGGTTTACAACAACTTTTGGGCATGAAGAATGGAAGGTGACTGCAGGTGCCAGGTTGGTGGCAAAAGGAAAGCGTGGTGACACGTTGTACTTAGTAGAGGTGATTCAGGTGATATCATTGCTACAGCATCAGTAGGTAGTTCCTCCTCAATTCTATGGTATGTCAGGTTAGGGCACCTTGGTGAAAAGAGTGTCAAGCAGCTTTGTTCTAGGGATCTTTTACCGGGGCTGAAGAAGGTTGAGATGGATTTTTGTGAGAATTGTGTGATGGGCAAACAGAAGACAGTTAGCTTTCAGTTGGGTGGGCGTGAGAAGAAGCTTGAGAAGCTAGAGTTGGTATATACAGATGTGTGGGGTTCAGCTCAGGAATTCTCTTATGGTGGTAAGAGATACTTCGTCACATTCATAGATGATGCTATTAGAAAGGTTTGGGTTTATGCAATTCGCGAGAAATCAGAAGTATTTGAGGCATTCAGAGCTTGGAAGGCCAGGGTTGAGAATGAGACGGGATGCAAGATGAAGGCAATAAAGTCAGACAATGGAGGTGAGTACACAATCAAAGAGTTTGTTAATTATCTGGCTAAGGAAGGTATCAGATGAATCAAGACAATTCCTAAGACTCCACAGGAGAATGTGTAGCAGAAAGGATGAACCGCACGATACTCGAAAGGGCAAGATGCATGAGACTTCATGCAGGTCTTCTGGTCCATCTTCCGCTACAGTTGATACAGCAGTATACTTGATTAACCGTTGCCCGTCTAGTGCCCTTGATGGGGCCATTCCATAAGAACCATGGTCAGGTAAAACTGTTAATTATTCGCATTTGAAAGTTTATGGTTGTATGACATATGCACTAATTGACAGGGAAGAAAGAAAGAAGTCGGTCTCTAAGTTCAGAAGGTGTGTGTTCATTAGCTATGGTGGTGATGAGTATGGTTACAGGCTTTGGGATTTTGTGGATAACAAAATCATTCGCAGCAGGAATGTAGTGTTCAATGAGAATGTTCTATACAAGAACATACACACAGGTCAAGATAGTACAACCAGTTCAGAGTCAGATTGTGGTTCAGACTCAAACTCAGATTCAAATTCTGAAGGCGCCCCTAGTGGTGGGGGTCCTATAATGCAGCAGCAGGTACATGTACCACAGACAGCACATGAGGCTCATGGTGAGCCTATTGGGAATGAGAAGGTTTTTCAAGATGAATAGGTACAGCCAGAACAGTTCGGGGAACTTGAACCGGTACTCACATTGAGGAGATCGACACGAGAGAGGAGGCCAACCAGGATATTTAAACTATCATCTAGTGTTGTTCACGAGCATGTTCTGTACACGGATTTGGGAAAGCCAGTGACTCATGAGGAGGCTTTGAGGGATGAGGCTCAAATTCAGTGGGAGTCAGCCATGACGGACGAGATGAACTCCTTGGAACAAAACCAAACTTGAGAGTTGACCAAGTTACTAGCAGGGAAGCGTGCTTTTATGACCAAATGGGTTTTCAAAGTCAAAGATGAGGCAGATGGAAGTAAGAGGTACAAGGCGGGGCTTGTTGTAAAAGGATTCTCTCAAAGACAAGGTGTCGATTATAGTGAGATCTTTGCACCGGTTGTGAAGATGGCTTCTATTAGGGTTCTGCTCAGTATTGTGACAGTTAAAGACTTGCACTTAGAGCAGTTGGATGTGAAGACAATATTTTTCCAGGTGATGTCGAAGAAGAGCTGTATATGAAACAACCCACGGGTTTTGAAGCTAAAGGAAAGGAAGACATGGTATGTCGATTGAAGAAGAGTTTATGGGCTCAAACAAGCACCGCGGCAATGGTATTTGAAGTTTGATTACTTCATGAGAGGAAAAAGTTTTGATAGATGCAAAACGGATCATTGTATGTATGTTCGTAGATATGAGGACAATAATTA